>OX365950.1:29284219-29884219 GCA_947247005.1 Spisula solida | reverse complement strand
GTTTCTTATTTCAGCATTTTGAAAATTCCTTCTGAGTTCTTATCTGTGCTGGCACTTTGCCAGAATTTTATGAATGTAATGTTTAATTTCTAGAATATTTTACCCTGTCTGTATTTACATTTTATGTCTCTGGCTACGGTATATGAGTACATGGTATTTATAATGTACAATATATTTATAATATATTTATATCCAGACCATGATAAATTATGGCGGTTTTGGTCTTGCAATAAATGTATAGTCTGTTTAATCAGGTCTGTCACTTGTATACAAACATTGCAATATCATAACATTTGTATTTTTATGGTTTTAAACATTTCAATTGGGGAAAAGGGCAGTGGAAATCAATACCTTATTCACTAAGCTGCATACTAATACACATTTATGTATATTAAAATAATATGTTAATAAAAGAAATTACAATGATTATATACACAATGTTATGTAAACAAGTGACCGACCTGATTAATCGATTTATACAAGCGTTAATTCATTGTCGTTGTATACTGTAAAGTTATTGATATTCGTGGTGGATTATTTTTCGTTGATTTCACTCTCACGGATGAGCTAGATTGTAAACTTTGAATCCCTTCAAATAATTGATCTCAAAGTATGTAACAGAGATTTTTCTTTCATTATTTTTAATCTACAAATTTAAAAAACCACCAAATTACCTTTCTACCAAAATATGCAAAATTAAATACCTGCGAAAATTAATCATTTTACAGTATATCATATCAAATCTAGCCAGTGTTTCACAGAGACCAAACCAAAGGGAAAAAATAAAATTCACAATATTATTCTACTGATTATAGTAACTTGTGCCGTCTTCAGACTCTATGCATTTTGCGAAAATTAATGATTTTACAGTGTATTATATTCATCAAATCTAGCCAGTGTTTCACAGCACTTCGAGACCAACCAAAGCCTGCAAAGGGAAAAAATCGAATTCACAATATCATACTACTGATTATGAAGAATATCATTACTTTCGGAGTCTTCAGACTCTATGCATTTTGGTTTACAAAATGTACAAAAATCTGAAATACCTAGTATATGTACAACTGGTTACTGACTGCTGAGTGACTTGTCTGGTTTACAGATTACCCTGTCAAATATTTTACTGCCTGGTATAGATTGTTCATATACCTTTTGTCTACTCAAATTACAAACAATATTAGATGGTACAGTTTATGTTGAAACCTGAATATACCTATAGATGAGAAACTTGATACAACGTTTAATGTGCACTTATTTACTCTTTCCTGGCTATCCAGTAATCTATATGACTTAAGATATTACATATTTAATGTACAAAGGTCATTAAAATTTTATACCCAACTATTGCTGTGAGTGATTTATAGTAAGTGAACAAAATTCCAGAAATAGCTGTGTGGTATAATTACTATCCCTGTATTAAATGTTTACTCTATTTACTTGTAATATGAACTGTGTGTATATTCATGATGGATGTCTTAAAGATTGATTGAAGTGTATCACTAGGCCGTCAGTAATAAATTAGTAGTTTGTTGTATTCCAGTCATGAATACTGGTATATATGTGTGTGAGTTTGTATGTTTAGTGATTCTTTTAGATACATGTATTTTTTAGGAACAGGCAAATTTTAGCTTGACGAAAGAATAAAATTGTGGTGTTTGGTCCTATATAAACAAGATTTAAATGGGTCTGTTGGGGACTGTAAACATGCACCTTTCTTCCTATTGCCTACATTTTGTAGTAGTGAGTATCCTACATGCTGCACAAAGTGCAATCTTCTGAAGTACACAGAGTATTTTCCTTGTCAAGTTGGGGTTAGAAAATCATTAATTAATTGGCCGTATTCCGAAATGATTTTTTCCTCTGTTTTAATCTAACATTTTTAGAAGTGTTTAAATCTGATGAAACATGTTTGTCATATTAAAGTACTAGTATTTAAGATATTAATGTAGGATTTTGAAAAAGATTTGTACAATCATGGATGAGAGAAAAGAATTATCTTTTTTTTAATCTTTCATGTATTTAATGATGTATTGCTCTTACCACTTGATTTGCTCATGCAAAATTATTTATTTCTTTCATGCATATTTTCAGGCTCCTCCCCCAGCAACTCGTCCTCCAGCTGTGAATGGACCTAGGAATCTAAACCTAACTGGACATGTAGGATTTGATAGTTTACCTGATCAGCTGGTTAACAAGTCTGTAGCTCAGGGATTCTGCTTCAACATTCTCTGTCTTGGTGAGTAATAAATATTAAATATATAGACTAGATTTCTGTTGAAGACTAAATAATTATTACCAAACAGGTTCAGTGATCCTCGGCAATCATGTTATTGTTAGTTGAGGATTAAGGAAAATATGCATTAAAACCTCAATTATTCAATTATCCACCCTTGTGACCCTTAAAAACTGGTCTAAAAATAATGATGTTAAATAATGATAATACTGATGAAAATGGACCTGAAATTTATGGTTTTAAAATTGAGTTGGTCTTATTATTGAGGCCAGCTTTAGGTGAGATTTTACTGTAGTCTAGTCTCTGTAATGACCAAGACAACATGCCAAATAATGTTCCTGGGATTTAACATGTTTCAAGTCATTACAACTACTCCATATTCTGTTTGTTTACAAGTATGAACTAAATGGGCAGCATATGTATAAACATGGATGCATTCTTACCATTATTTGAGAGGCCTTCTAGCTTAAAAAATGATTTTCAGTGAAACTTGTGTGATAACTGATAAGCATATTTTAAACAAGAAATACCTTTAAAAAAGATAAACAGCGTTAAGATAGCAGATAAGTGTACTTATTTTCAATGAAGATGCGCACGTTATTTCATATTGTTGAAATTGAAAACACAAATCAAACTAGAATTTATATATTTATACATGTAAATTGTTTGTCAGTAAATCAAAAAAGAATAGTAATACAGGTATGTGTAGTAGTCTAGATTCTACGGTCCGTTATATCCGGCAATTATAGCGATTGTGATTCCAAACCTAACTCAGACTACAATATTTAGGACGCATTATGTCTGGAAAAAACTGTAGACGGGACTTACCTTAAATAAACGTCAAAATCATAGACAAAAATAAAATGGGAAAAAAGAAAATCAGAAAAAAACTAGACTGATATGGGATTTGAACTCGAGGCCCTCTGCTCACAAACAATTCAGTGCAGACGAACGCCCTACCACGTAGCTAATTTCGGTACTTAAGTTTCATGTGCTGTATTACTCTTTTACATCTACTCCATACTTGACCTGGGTCACATTAAATTCAAACAGTTAATCATGGATATACACTACGCCAAACTTCTAATTGGCCACCCTATAAATTTTGATACTATGTGATATATTCAATCAATACATATGAAGTTGCGTTATGTTTTCAATCTACACATTAATCTTTCGATTTACAGAAATAAAAAACGTATTCAGGTGCAAAATCATCCATGCGGAACGGTTAGTGCGAAATTGCTTTTATGCGCATGGTGCTCGTGCAAGGCATGAACTATGTCCATATTTTGTTGGAATATATCCTCTGTGGATTGCCTTTTATGAAAAACATAAAACCTCGCGAAAATGAGCAACGGAAACGCGCTCAAGCCGTCAGAAGTATGCATACGCTTCAATAAATTTCTGTTTGACCACGTGTTTTTTAAATATATTTTAGAAAAAGTGTTTGCAGAAGAATACAAATTATCCAAAACCCGATGATGTCTACATACATTGATAGGAAAACGTGTCTCCCAAAGTAGTTTACGATAAATTAAACGTAAATAAAGAGTTTGCTTTTTTTTTAAAAGACGCGTGGCGCACTTCGCTGTTTTGGGTGGTGATACTCATCATTCGGAGGTCTTTGGCGAGTTCCACATTATTCAATCTCTCAAAGTTGAATGTTTTTAATAAAAGGCAATCCACAGAGGATACATTCCAATCAAATACAAACTTAGTTCATGCCGTGCACGAGCAACACGTGCATAAATGCCATTTCGGACTAACCGTTCCGCATGGATGATTTTGCACATAAACGCGTGTTTTATTTTTGTAAATCGATAGATTAACGTGTAGAATGAAACCATAATACAACTTCAATTGTATTGATTGAATATATCACTTAGTATCAGATTTTATAGGGTGGCCCATTAGAAATTCGGCGTAGTGTACACTAAGTACCAAGAAAAACGTGAACAACAGATCTCTGTTTGTATCTACTGTAAATTTTGTTTACATGTTTAACAGAAATGCAATTTTTTCGCAGTATCTTTTGTGATGAGATAGCATATTCTGACAAACCAGGCTTTAATTTTATTTGTTCATAATTTATTTGCAAACATTTCATTGGTTTTTTTAGTGGTCATAAGCAGGTCAAATATCAAGCTAGACAGCTAACACTGAAAAACATAGGATTGTGTTTGACTATATGTATTGTAAGGGGGTTTGTGAAGCTACATGTATCAAGGACTATGGTCAGTTTATAAATCTTATAAATATTGAAGTCAACATGAATATTGGGGATTTTTTAAACCATGTGTATTTAATTTTTTCAGGTGAAACTGGAATAGGAAAGTCGACCTTGATGGATACATTGTTCAACACTCACTTTGATTCCACTCCGTCCACACATGATTTACCAGGTGTCAAACTGAAGGCTAACACATACGGTATGTACAATAACACATGATTTACCAGTTGTTAAACTGAAGGCTAACACATACGGTATGTACAATAACACATGATTTACCAGTTGTTAAACTGAAGGCTAACACATACGGTATGTACAATAACACATGATTTACCAGTTGTTAAACTGAAGGCTAACACATACGGTATGTACAATAACACATGATTTACCAGGTGTCAAACTGAAGGCTAACACATACGGTATGTACAATAACACATGATTTATCAGGTGTCAAACTGAAGGCTAACACATACGGTACATACAATAACACATGATTTACCAGGTGTCAAACTGAAGGCTAACACATACGGTATGTACAATAACACATGATTTACCAGGTGTCAAACTGAAGGCTAACACATAGGGTACGTACAATAACACATGATTTACCAGGTGTCAAACTGAAGGCTAACACATACGGTGCGTACAATAACACATGATTTACTAGGTGTCAAACTGAAGGCTAACACATACTGTATACATGTACAATAACACATGATTTATTAGGTGTCAAACTGAAGACTAACACATACGGTATGTACAATAACACATGATTTACCTGGTGTCAAACTAAAGGCTAACACATACGATATGTACAATAACACATTGCAGACAGCCAGTCTAGGAAATTTATGGCTGATAAACACAGTTTACTGTTTAATATATGTATTTGATATAAAACTGGCTTACATTTGATTATTATGGTCCTGTCACAGTGCTATTGAATTACATTTAATTATTGGTCCAATCAGTGAATTGTGTATGTCTTAACTTTTAGTTGTGTTTTGTCTTAGCATTTAGTTGTTTGTCCTAATATTGTTTGTGTTTCTTCAAACATTTAGTGGTGTTTATCCTTAAATTTCGTTGCATTTGTCCTACATTTAGTTGTGGTTGTCCAAACATATTAGTCCATGAGCCACCAATAGAAGACCCTCCCCCCCCCCTAGGGAATTTTGGTCACTATATTTTTCTGAAAGCATATGGTCCCTGGAGTATTTTCCTGAAGTCTGCACTTTGGCCATTGGGGCGTTAAGATTTTTTGGGGTAAAACGTCAAAAAATATAAACGAAAAGTACAAATTTTTGGAATCGGTTAACTACAATCTTATTTATAATGTTATTTTAAAATAAATCTCTGTAACAGGTAGATATTAACCTGTCCTATCTAGACTAAAAAAATCAGAGTGCTGATATTGTGCAAAATGGCTTTTTTTGGGGTAAAACGCTAAAAATTATAAGAGAAAAGTGCGAATTTTTGGAATCTGTGGACTGCATTGGCATTTATTTATATTTTTTATAAAAAATACTCTAATTGAAAGATATTATAGTGCAGTTTCATACTGCAAAAAATCAAAGCGATGTTATTACGCAAAGTGTGATATTTTTGGGGTAATACATAAAAAAAAATAAACCGAAAAGTGTGAATATTAGGAATCTGTAGATTACAATAAAACCATTCCTATGATAATTTGTTTGTAACTAAATAATATTAATGTGATAAATTTGTAGTAACATGCAGTTTAAGATTTCAAATATATATTGCCAGATGAGATACTTTGGGGGAAAATTACAAAAATAATAAATGGAAAGTGTGATTTTTGGGAATTGGTGTCCTAGTTGTAACTTACAACCATCGGGTATGGACATTCCTAGTCCTAATGGGTATTCAAAATTACATTCTAACCATATATAGGCAGTTCTGGTACTGTTGGGTAAATTATTATTAATCCACTAAGTACATCCATACCTAGTCCTAATTGGTACATACGAATAACCATTACATGCAATGTTGGTTCTATTTAGCACTAAACAACCCTATACAGACATCAGTTGTCCTATCGGGTATTAACTACCACCATGCACAGACAGTCCTAGTCTAATTTGATAGCATAGCCAATACCATTCCTAGTTCTATTTGATATTCAAAACCACCATACTTATACAGATATTGCTGGTCAGGCTGGGTACCCATAACCACTGGTAGGTACATTCATTCCTCGTCTCAATGGGTAGTCACACTTACCATGTTCTAATTAGGTACTCGTAACTGCTTATTGAAGTACATACATGCCCAGTCATAGTGGTGACTTACATATCCATATACAGACATTCCTGGTCCTATTTGGTACTCTAAACCACCATGTACAGGCATTATAGGTGCATTTGGGTACTCATTTCCACCATGTACATATATTGCTGGTCGTAAAGAATACTCATAACCATTAGGTTCAGACATTCTCGTTGGATACGGCCGATCATCAATTGACAACTCAGGCGCGCCATGTGGCTACATGCTTGGCCTTATTGTCCACTCATAACATATGTACTACTCGAAACCTTCATGTACAAAATCAGTTGTCCGATTGGGAACTACCAACTACTAGGTGCGACCATTTGTTGTCATATTGGGTAATCACTACCCCGTGTACAGACTGTGATGTTCTTATTTGATACTCATACATACATTCCTAGTCATAGTGGGTACCCCAACTACCATGTACATGCATGCCTGGTCCTATTGAATACACAAAACCACAATGTACAGACATTTGTGACTGGGTTGGGCACTAACAACCACTAGGTGCAGTCATATGTTGTTCTATTTGGTCACTGCTACCACCATCTACAGGCAGTCCTGGCCCTATCAGGGATACATAACCACTAGATGCATACATTCATAGTCCTAGTCGGTACTCAAAACCACTATGTTCATGCATAAGTGGTATAATCGAGTCCTCACAGCCACTATACTCAGCCATTATTGGTCCCTGTGGGTACTGACTACCATGCATTTACATACAATCCTGGTCGTATAGGGTGCCAATAACCATGATTAACAGACATTCCTGTTTAGGATAGATACTGAACATCATCATGTTAAGACATCTCTCAATCACTAGTTACATACATTATTGGTCTTATTGAGTACAGACAACTATTGGGATCACCCATTCCTTGTCCTATTGACACCATGTAGAGACATTCCTGGTCTTTAAAATTCAGCAGTGAGCATGCCTAACCCTCAGCTGTGACCATTTTTTTCATCAAATTGGGTAATCACTAACCCCATGTACATGAAGCATGGTCTAATTAGATACTCATATTAACTAGGTACATACATTTCAAGTCCTAGTGGGTACCCACAACTATCATGTCCCATGCATTCCTTGTCCTATTGGATACTCCAAACCACAATGTACAGACGATTGCAGACGGATTATGTACTAACAACCACAAGGAGTGGTCATTTTTTGTCTGATTGGGTCATGATTACCACAATGTACAGACAGTCCTGACTTTATTAGGTACTCATAACCACTGGATACATACATTCCTAGACTAAGTGGGTACCCATAACCACCATGTACATGCATAAGAAGTGTGATAAAGTACTTGCAGCTACAATACACAACCATTATAGGTCCTATTGGGTACCCACTACCATCATTTACTAGTACATGTACATACATTCATGGTATCATTTGGTATGCATAGCCACTATTCCGGATCCTGCTATGTACATACATTACTGGTCTTGTTGGGTACAGACAACCATTAGGAGCACCCATTCCTCGTCCTATTGACGACTTAGTGCCTAAGTAGAACATTCCTGGTCTTGTTAGGCAATCATAAACACTGGGTAAATGAGTCCTAGTCCATGTATGTATTCACGACCACCTTGCACATAAACTCCTAGTCGTATTAGGTACTCATAACCATTAGGTACATCCATCCTAGTCCTAATGGGTACCCACAACCACCGTGTTCATGCATACTTGGTTGTATTTGGTACTCATAACCACTAGGTGCATCAATTAGAGGGTACCCAATACCACTAGGTTAAGGTATTTATGGTGCTTTAGGGTACTGACACACACCATGAGCAGACAGTACTACTGGATACACACATCCATGGTCTTATAGGATGTGCACTATCATGTGGTATCTTATTTATTGCACTATGTGTACTGGCAACTACAAGGTCGAGAGATTCCTGGTCCTCTTGGATACTCACAACCACCCAGAACAGCCATTCCTGAAACAACCATGATGCACAGCCATTGTGTCACAAGGAATAGCTGAACAATAACATTTGGAAAAATGAATGTATATTTACCCCACCCACTCTTGTAAATTACATGTAAGTATAATTTAACACAATCCATACTAATGTTACGGATGCCAACTATAACATACATTACAAACAAAGTGAAAAATGGAAATAGATTTCAAAATCATATTGTGAGTACTTGTAAATTAGTAGAACGGCTGTTTTCAATACTTTAGTCATTTTGGCGGCCATTTTGATGGCCATTTTGATGGCCATTTTCCATAATAGACCCACCTTTTGTGCATTTAAATGTTAAAATACATTTTGGGAATATGCCTTTATTGGTATTCACAATTGCAATTAAAATACAGTAAGGCACAATGTGTTATAGCATTATCAGTTAAGTGAATACATCGTTACAATTTGTACACCATTTAAAAGCAGGGGAGATAATCTTATTTTTGCTTTTCCTGCTGAACGCCCCAATGTCTGAAGTGCAGACTTTGGGAAAAGTATTGGTAGGTCAAAGCCTTTCATAATTACCAAAAAAAAAGATCAATGACACTGTATTCTGCCATTAAAGTGTACCGATTCTCAAAATTTGCACTTTTTCATGTATTTTTTAATGTTTTACCCCAAAAATATCCCATTTGCATAATAACACGGGACTAAAATTTTGCAGACTTAAACTATGAATTAATATCAACCCATGAAAGTGTTAAATTACAAAATAACTTACTAAATGTGATAGTAATAAACCAATTCCAGAAATTAACACTTTCGTTCATATTTTTAACGTTTTACCCCAAAAAATCTTAACGCCCCAATGTCTGAAGTGCAGACTTTGGGAAAAGTATTGGTAGGTCAAAGCCTTACATAATTACCAAAAAAAAAATCAATGACATTGTATTCTGCCATTAAAGTGTACCGATTCTCAAAACTTGCACTTTTTTATGTATTTTTTAATGTTTTACCCCAAAAATATCCCATTTTGCATACTTACACGGGACTAGAATTTTGCAGACTTAAACTATGAGTTAATATCAACCCATGAAAGTGTTTAATTACAAAATAACTTACTAAATGTGATAGTAATTAACCAATTCCAGAAATTCACACTTTCGTTCATATTTTTAACGTTTTACCCCAAAAAATCTTAACGCCCCAACGGCCAAAGTGCAGACTTTGGAAAAATACTCTACTGGTCATACGCTTTCAGAAAAATATAGTGTCCGAAATTCCCTAGGGGGGGGAGGGTTTACCCCACTGGCCCATGGACTATATAGTTGTGTGTTATCCTACATTTAATTGTGTTTTACCTTACATTTAGGTGTGTTTATCCTGTATTTAGTTGTGTTTTTCTAACATTTAGTTGTTTTTGTCCTAACATTTAGTTGTATTTGACCTAACATTAAGTTGTTTGATATTTTCAGAGCTACAGGAGAGTAATGTACGTCTGAAGTTGAGAATTGTGGACAGTGTTGGCTTTGGTGATCAGATCAACAAGGAAGATAGGTATAAATACAGTCTTAATTTTTTATTCTCACATCAGTATGTGGCAACACATCATTATGTAGCAACACATCAGTATCTGGCAACACATCAGTATCTTGCAACACATCAGTATCTGGCAACACATCAATATCTGGCAACACATCAGTATCTGGCAACACATCAATATGTGGCAGCAACACATCAGTATCTGGCAACGCATCAGTATCTGGCAACACATCAATATGTGGCAACACATCAATATGTGGCAACACATCAGTACCTGGCAACACATCAGTATCTGGCAACACATCAATATGTGGCAACACATCAGTATCTGGCAACACATCAGTATCTGGCAACACATCAGTATCTGGCAACACATCAGTATCTGGCAACACATCAATATGTGGCAACACATCAGTATGTAGCAAGAAAGACATTGTATTGCTTCAGACTTGAATCCTGTGTGAAGAAAGTAAACTACCTTAAATGACTTGTCTTGAGAATTTTAACGGTTTGGTCGGCTCCCCCAATACAGCATCATAAGGGCATAGTGAAATTATGGGTGACACAGTTATCATTGGTTTTGTTCTTGACAACTGATAGAGAAATTCAGAAGTCCCTGGTTCGAATCTTGGCCCGGGCATGTCAGTGTTTCCCAATCAACTAGAGATGAACTGATTGGTAACCCAGAGGTAGTATCGTGTGTATTGGTGTTGTTTATGGGACTGTTAAAAGAACCAAGGCGTCTATGCAGAAAGAGCTAGGCTATCGCACCCGGATTTCTTGTATCACACAACTGTCTTTTCTCTCAAAGTCAGAGGTCATTGGCTAATTAGGCGGGGGGAAAATTGAATGACTGTTCACTGAAACTGTGTCCGTTGAATACAAACAAACAAACTACAACAATTGTATGTTTGGTTTCACCTGACCCGACATCTTAAGTGGGTAGAACATTTATATTATAGTCACTGCTTTGTATAGTTTTATAACTTGTTGAAATTTCAATTAATTGTCAAATTGTTCTTTACTCATTGATATGCCTTGGCCTGTATCACTACCATAGACACTACCATAGATCCAAAAGGAGAACCTGCCCTCTTTTATACCCTCATAGTGATTTGATAGCCTCAGGAATGAGGTATTAAAAATTTAAATTGTAACTTGTAAGAATTTGGATCACAATCGACAAAGTAATTTAGTGAAAATTATCAGTATCACTATGTGTTAAATGTATTATAAGTACATTGATAATAAATAATTGATGTATTTATGTTACAGCTGGAAGTCTCTGGTTGATTACATTGATTCACAATTTGAATCATTCTTGTCTGAAGAGTTAAAGATTAAGAGATCCTTGTTCAACTATCATGATAGTAGAATTCATGCCTGTCTCTATTTCATCGCACCCACTGGACACTCGTAAGTATATAACAGTTAACACATGTTAACCCGTCTTCAGGACTAGTTCTGAGTTCATGCTTTTGATCAAGCATTGATTTTAAAATATGTATATCTAATTATCAAAAGTCCATTATCTGTCGGCTCTACAGTAATTTTCATTGTAATATAATAGTAATTCTATATTGCTGATTTTGTGGCATTTGGGTCACCATGCCTCTCGTGTTTTAGTTAACTTTTGCAATGACATAAATGATACTCAAATATTTATGTTACTGCTTATAAACTTGACTTTTCAATTACTATTCAAAACACCTAAAGTACTAGAACTTGCGCTCTTGTCTTTAATTTTTTGCTGAAAAGGCTTTATCAAAATTATAAAGATATCTTCTTGAACTACATGCTCGATTACTTGAACTTGATTTAAGAATTTACAAAACACTGAATGATGATGTACTTCATTATTTGTAGACTGAAAGCATTAGATCTGGTCACAATGAAGAAGTTAGATAGTAAAGTAAACATCATACCTATCATTGCTAAAGCTGATACCATCACAAAGGCTGAACTACAAAAGTTCAAAGCAAAGGTAAGTTCATCATACAATATTTTTGTAGTTTATACAGTAAATGTGATTGTTCTTTCGGCTGTTTTTCAACTGTCCGAGAAGAATATGCTGGTGAATGAGACTGCTTGCAGAACAACAAGTCTGTACTGGTTAAAAAACTCATCCTGACAGTGTAACGTCAACTGACTGCTTTTATAAGTAATTCTAACACCCACGGCAGCTTTACCTATATAGACATAGAGGAAACGAAGGTGTGTTAAAATTAAGGTTAAAACACAGCTAATTGATGGCGTCATGTTTGACATTATCTACTAAGCCATATGTAGAAACCGTTCCTATGATGCTGAGCATAGCCTTTATTTGCCAGTCCGCTTCATGCTGAAATATGGCAGGCATATATGTGTGCCCCACCTGAATTTGAACCTGGGTCGCCAGATTAGACGCGCTAACCATTGAGCTATGGAGGCCACCTATGAAAGAATGTAGTTTGACGTCAACTTGTCTTGTTGTGCTGTAATATGCAGAGCATTGGCGATGTTAGAAATGAATATGAATAATTATGTAGCTGTGCTTTGTTGTAAAATAAAACACTGGCATTCGTTCAGAGGCGAGCATTCTACGCACTCGTGATTTAATTTCTACGCATCCAAACCGGTGTGCCGGTGTTTTAACCTACAACAAAGCACAGCTACATATTCATTAGTTCTTATTTAAGAAAAATGAAGTCATTTAGTCTGATGTTATAATTAAATGTGAATCACTTATTTCAGATAATGGGTGAGTTACAATCAAATGGTGTACATATTTACAACTTCCCAACTGATGATCAGACAGTGGCCGATACCAATAATTCCATGAATGTAAGTTATTCTCTGATGGTAGAGTGCATACTGTAAAATCACATATTTCCGTGCGTATTAAATTTCATGGGTTTTGATAAAATGCATTTTCGTAGGATCGTTAATTTGTAGATTACAAAAGACTGAAGGGTTATCCTATGCTCTGTAATGGGGATGTTGATTAATCGTGGGGATTAGGTTTCGTGGTAGAGTTCAACAACGAAATCAACAAAAATTCAACTCACTCAAAATAATGATATTACAGTATTACTGGCTTTAAGTTCATACCATCCATCTTTCCTTAAGCAGTTACAGCACTCTTTCAGTAAAAATTGCTCACATTTTATGTGAATTTAATGAGGGTATCTTTAATTGACCAGAAACTGTTAGTTTGATATTTTATATTGATTATAAAAAAAATAATTAATTTGTTTCAAGTGTGAAGACTCGAAAAATTCCAGCTATTCAAGTTTTTTGGCCTTTCAAGAGACATTTTTACTCTGTTTGTATGTGTATGAAAGCAAAAATAGTTTAATGAAAATCTCAGCTTACCTTAACAATTCAGAAACATCCAAACTCAGAATCAGCCTTTAATTATTTGTGTAAATATTCATATCATATTACAGGGTCACCTACCATTTGCTGTTGTTGGATCAAGTGATGAAGTAAAGATTGGCAACAAGATGGTGAAAGCCAGACAATATCCCTGGGGAACTGTACAAGGTTAGTGCTTGTAACATACACCTCGTTTATTCCAGGGCCACGAGCCCGTTGCCTAATTGAGGCGCTTTTTATGCCCCCCTATCGTTAGATCGGGAGGCATATAGTGATTCACCTCTCCGTCCGTTCAGTTAACCCAAATTGACCGTTTCTTCTAGCATCATTATGGCTTGCTACAAAGCTTCCATACTTGCATGGATGTTGTATATGAACACTCTCCACATGCCTGTATCACCTGACCCCATTTTGACCTTCACCTTGACCTAATTTTGGACATAGACTTATTGAAGGGCCAAATTCTTGGTTAACCCAAATTGACCGTTTCTTCTAGCATTAATATGGCTTGCTACAAAGCTTTCATACTTGCATGGATGTTGTATAGGAACACTCTCCACATGCCTGTATCAACCTAACCCCATTTTGACCTTGCCCTTGACCTTATTTTGGACTTAGACTTATGTAAGGACAAGGCTTCCATAGGGGGCATAAGCGTTTATTGAACGCAGTCTTGTTGGTACTGCTTTACTACGCCTATGCAACGACACGCTACCTGCGAGCATTGTTCGCCAATAGCATACCGTTTCTCAGCTCTTTGCTAGGGGAGTGCTTTCTAATGCAATAGACTGCTTCGGTCCAGTGGTTGATAAATTTGAAATGGGTCAATCTGGATTCGATTCCGAGTGGTGTCAGGTCAAAGTCCCTTCCATGATAATTTGACATCAATGCCCGTTTTGCTCCACATGTGGAGAAGTTGCTTGTTCCTTGTGGAAGTGTTATTTATTACTACTTAGGGTACAGTCTAGAAAAACTGATTAGGTGATTCAGCCGCTGTATGTAACTGAAAGTTGTAGAGAAACAGTGTGAAACATGAATAAATAAAACAAAGGCATTCAACTTGTTTGTATTAGAATTAAGTTGTATATCAGTTTATAACTAGTGGGTGTTGCTGTATTTTCATTTATAAATATTGGGTGTTGCTGTATTTTCAGTTTAATAATAACTATTGGGTGTTGCTGTATTTTCAGTTGAGAATGAGAATCATTGTGATTTTGTGAAACTACGAGAAATGTTGATTCGTACCAATATGGAAGATCTAAGGGAAACAACCCACAACAAACACTTTGAATTGTATCGACGTCATAAACTAGAACAAATGGGATTTTCTGATGACCAGTCCAAGAGGTAATAAACAAGGCTTAATGATTTGACGAAACAAATTATAAGTATACATGCTGGCTAGTAATTAAAATAATTTTACTGCTTCTTCTGTTTTTTATGCCCCCGTATCGATAGATGGGGAGGCATATAGTGATTCACCTGTCCGTCCGTCCGTTCGTCCTTCCGTCCTGGTTAACCCAAATTGACCGTTTCTTCTAGCATCATTATGGCTTGCTGCAAAGCTTCCAAACTTGCATGGATGTTGTATATGAACACTCTCTTCGCGCCTGTATCACCTGACCCCATTTTGACCTTCACCTTGACCTAATTTTGGACTTAGACTTATTTATGGACAAGGCTTCCACAGGGGGCATAAGCGTTTATTGTACGCAGTCTTGTTTTCAAGATGTATCAAAGTATGTGGACAGTATTTCAGTCATAAGGAGTCTTCTAACTAAAGCTGCTCATGTAAATCTAAAAATTGACATTTAAATTTTTCTGATACAAGAAAATATCTGATCTTTCCATCAAAATTTGACTTTGTTGGTTTTCCTCCAAAAATGGAGGTGTTGCTAGTTTCTTATGGAAGAGTAAACTTGTATTAGTTAGGATGCCGTCCAGGAAAAAACTGCTAAGGTGAATCTGATGCTGTCTTTAACTGAAAAATTGTTAAGAAACGGCGCTAAATCCGAAAAAACAAACAAAACTGAAACAGTTAGTACTTATTTCCACAGCTTGTCTGAGACATATGAACAGAAACGTCAGGAACACATGGCGGACCTTCAGAAGAAGGAGGAAGAAATGAGACAGACATTTGTTATCAAAGTCAAAGAAAAGGAAGCAGAACTCAAAGATGCTGAGAAAGATGTAAGTAAAAAAAAAATGTCTTGAATTGTGATCGAACACCAGGGGTGTCATTGTCAGTAATTTGAGGAATTTCCTTTTCATCCTTTTTGTCGGGAAATCTCCTTTTTTGTATTTTAGTCATACCCTTGATTTTTAAATGCATATATAATTGTATGAGTTATGTATATTGTTTTAACCATGTCTTAATTGTGATTGTACAGCACTTTTGAATGTGTATATACATGAAAAAAGGGCTATATAAATATGATATAATAAATAAGTAGTTTATACAAGCACAGTGATTTAACAAGATGTTTTCTTTTACAAATGCCTATTAGTAAGTGTCTGAAGTCAAAATCCACAGGGTTAAAGTAGTTTTTAGGGACCAGAGGTTCAAATGGAACCACCTTACAATGCAAGAGGTTGTTGGTATCTTTTCTTGTTTGAAATGGAACCCCCTAACAGTGCAGGAGGTTTATTGGGATCTCTTCCTGGTTGAAATGGAACCCCCTTACAGTGCAGGAGGTTTTTGGTATCTCTTCCTGGTTGAAATGGAACCCCCTTACAGTGCAGGAGGTTTTTGGGAACTCTTCCTGGTTGAAATGGAACCCCTTTACAGTGCAGGAGGTTTTGGGATCTCTTCCTTGTTGAAATGGAACCCCCTTACAGTGCAGGAGGTTTTTGGGAACTCTTCCTGGTTGAAATGGAACCCCCTTACAGTGCAGGAGGTTTTGGGATCTCTTCCTTGTTGAAATGGAACCCCCTTACAGTGCAGGAGGTTTTTGGGAACTCTTCCTGGTTGAAATGGAACCCCCTTACAGTGCAGGAGGTTTTTGGGATCTCTTCCTGGTTGAAATGGAACCCCCTTACAGTGCAGGAGGTTTTTGGGATCTCTTCCTGGTTGTTCATACCAAAGTCAAAATGATTTCATACCAGTGTTTGCCTTTCTTGATGTTCATGGTTAAAAGGAAACAATTTTCTCTTCCCTCATATCCTTGTAGAGTTAATAACATCAGGAATGAGGTGTCGGTAGTGATTTATATTCAGTTATAAGTTGTTGTCCACACTCAAAGTGTCCATCAACTTGTCACTATTATTGTTTATGTGCATGTTTGCCCCTGTTCTCCTTAACCAATGATCATATTTCAAAGAAACTTCACCTGAATACTTGTTGAAAAGCCTGGATTGGCTTACAGGTTTAAAATTTAATTTATAAACATCAATTAGGACTTTGATATGATTCATTAATATGTATATAACTAAGCCTCCGTTCACACATCATTGATATTCTCGCCATACGCAATCTAGGCTACTGTGGATCTGTAACTTGATTGAAAATGTCTTCATCGGGTCAAAATTGGGTTATAAATTTTGCTTCTCCCTTTCTTAAGTCGTGGGGTGACTTTTTAGTTTTTTTTCGGGATCGTTTTTGGGTGACTTATGGCTGATTATTCACTGTATGTAAATGAATTTTAGGTCAGAGTTATGGACCTTTGTGGGAGACATGAGTTTTTATGTCAAAACCCTTCTACTAGTTGAGTTTAAATACATGTGACTCTGTTTATAATTGCAGCTACATGCAAGTTTTGACAGCTTAAAACGTCAACATGCTGACCAGAAGAAGAAGATTGAGGACAGTAAGAAACGTCTGGACGACGAGCTGAATCTGTTCAATCAGAGGAAAGCCCAGTATCAAACACAGCAAGCAACACTGGGCAAGAAGAAGAAATAATGTATTCATGTATGTTCAACTCTGGTGCAAAAACAAGTGAAATTTTGGCCAAATAACTTTGCACAAATTATGTTTGTAAGTGTGCAAAAAAGAAGTTCATGTTTTTTCAACTGTGGTGGAAAACAAGTGAAATAATTATTGACGAAAAAAAATTGCCAAAAAAATTAGCTTTGTAAGTGTTCATAATTTGCTTCATTGGGGATACTGATGGCACAAACCAAGTGAAATGTTGGCAAATTAAAGTTGCTGCCTTTTTGAGCTATGTTAGTAAGTGTTCACGATTTGATCCATGGTTTGAGAACTAAATTGTCAACATGTGTACAGGGGACACAGACATATTTCTGCATAATTAAATATCAATTAGATGAGGTCTAAATTTTCTGGAATTTCTTTGTTTTTCACAAATTTCCAGATAGGATTGATATTCAACAATTTTAACAACAACAACGTTTATTCGATATTAAGTAACACAATATAACTTCTAGTCTACAACAAAAAGTTGTTGTTGTTGGATTGATATTCAATTATATAATTTATATTCAAATTTTTCAAAATATGTTCACTTGTCTGGATTGAATGGAGTATTTATAAGTGCATTACAATCTTTACCGACCAAACAATGTTGAGACCAATACCAGATATATAGTCATGTTAGCTAGTGCTTTTTTATTGCACTTGTTTTTTAGTTTGATTATTTTTCATTTGCTTATTCTCAGATTGCTAGTGTTGTATAGTGTGAAAAACATTTTTTCTTAACCTGCAACTTTTTCTCCTATACTGTAGAAACATTTTAGAATGCAATTTGTGGCATTTTAATGTATGTGCAATAACATATTTTATCAAAATGTATTTAACCATTATATGTAACCTTGTTAGGAAATTGATCAAATTGTTAGGATAAGTGAATTCTGTGGCCGATGTTAGCCAGCACCAGCAGAATGTATTGTTACTCACTGACAATCAGCCGATAGATTAACTGTGTCATGTCCAAACGTTGATTAACACGGTCATAATATGCCATTTTTCATGTATTGTATTTAACAGTCTTATTGTGTCACCTAGTGAACTTTAATTGACTGGGTCAACCAATGTTTCTTAGAGGACCAACATAAACGGTATCCACAGTAAATAAAACTTCATAATCATTTCTTTTAATGAAAATTTGTTACAACAAATGGTTCTAAGTTGTTTAACCAATGAATCAACACAGGGTACTGTAATTTACTTCTATTCGTAGTAGATAAATGTTTTAATATTAATATTTATAACAACAAAGATATTCATGATCATTTAGAAATTTAAAATTCTTGCATATGTTGATAAAATGTTATTATATAATATGTTGGTTGATAGAATGATAAAAGCATGTCTTAAAGATGTAATTTTTGTTGCAACTGTTATAATTTGGACAACTTTCTAGTCAACTGGATATTACAATTAAAGATGAATCTCTGATAAAAATGAGTGATATACAGTTCTTTACTCTAAAGAAGTTGCCTCGTCTTGCCATGGGCAATATGTATACAACACATCATAGGCTTGCAGCATTGTTCTGTCGAAGATCCTCGGCATAATGAAATCTGATATATACATATGTTAACCTGTATGGCGTATCTATAACTAGTAGTACATGCTTATTTTTATAATATTTATGTATGTGTGTATGTATGTATGTATGAAATAATCCATTTTAGTTCAAATACATATAGTTTATGTCCATGTGTTTTGTTTGTACTTTAAACAATTTAGTGCTTAATGTTATGTTTCTGTTTAGTGTCATGTACATTTGTGGATGAATCATATCATCGCCTGATCAGTTATTTTTCAAATCTTAAAAATTTCTAATACAAGACAATAGTCAGGCACTAATTGACTCAAACAAGCCACTTATCTTAATCCCTTAATCAACTTCTCTTGGGATAGCACTGTACCCTTCATTTTGAAATAAGTTCCGTTATGGCAGCTTTTATTTTCCTTTTTGAAGTCACACATATATTATATATGGTGCTATTTGCTGGTGCATGCACATGTACAACTTCTTTTAATTATGTTTTGTTCACGAAAGGTTAGATATGTGAAATTATGTTGTAAAACACATATTGAAGTCTAAGTAGAATCTCCATGTATGCATCTATAAAAATGGATTCAGTATTATGTACTATGTAGTTGTTTTAATGTGTTGCTTGTATGTATGTGATGGTTCTAACACATTGTGTAGTTATATAATTGGGGACATAGTCACTGTGGATGTTGGTTGCTTACTAGTTGACTTTTTGTAACATTAAGGTCATTAAAAAATTTGGTAACCTGTAACTTCTAGTATGCCTTACACCATCAGACCAGCATTTCGTCAATTCTAAGCCACGTTCACCCATAGGGCATCTCCTCTGACTTAAGGGAATTTTTTGACATGTTGATTTACGACAAATCATTAGTTAGAAATGCGTCTGTAATTACGTTGAACTACGCTTAAAGCGTTTTTACTGCAGCCAACTTAGGTCAACTACGGTTTTCCCATACTACGCTAAACTATGGTTAACTAGGTATGATGCGACGACTTGGCACAAAATGTTTCATTGTTATAAATAGTTGCAACCGTCTTTGTTTTAGTCACAAGTTTGCATCTCAAATATTATTCTAAGTTACGCAAAGAATTTATAATTTTTTCCGCTCTTTAGTGTCCCAACCTTTCAAAGAAGCATTTATTTGTTTTGTCTTCCAATGATAATGGTCCATTTATGTCTTTGTGTATTTTGTGTGTTTTGTTTGTTGTCTCTCATAAATCATTTGCCATTATTTTTAGATTAGAATGTATTGTATCGTAAATTTGTCACTTTTATACATAATGTCTAAAATATTATGCAATAAATTTTATTACATACATATTTATTGTTTGTGTCTTTGTATGTGATATTGTATGTATATAATTCGCAGGGGTGTCAATTTTCCTGATTTATCTAGAATTCCGGATTTATCATTCCGGATAGAGAAATGGCTTCTGACCAAAATAAGTTATTTGATAAAAATATCTCAAGAAATGGCAGTTATGGTAAATCTAATCTGCTCTAAAGGATTTTGTTTAATATAAACTGTGTTTATTATGGAAACAATGTCATTGTAGGTCTCTTGTTTGGCAAAAGTGGTCAGCCGCATACGATTTTCCTGGTTTTTAATTTGGCCCTGTTGACACCCCGGAGAGTTATAGAAGGGAAACCTTTGATTTAACGACTTGCAGACACACAGACCAACATACATGAGCAAGGTAGTATACTCACTCATCAAATATGGGGGAGATAATAAAGCTCAATTCCACTCCTACATAGTTAATAAACTGATTGATATGAGTAGATTGCACATAAAGTAGGATTCAAACCTATACTGAACAGCACATTGCCTAGCAATACCAAGTATGAAAGTATTAGACCACTCATCTATCGCATCAACCACAAAAAGGTATATAACCAGCATCAATGTGACTACACCACACCAGTATTTGGTTTATAAGGATAAAAGCACTCTAGCAATGCCAAGTATGAACGTATTAGACCACTCGTCTATCGCATCAACCACAAAAAGGTATATAACCAGCATCAATGTGGCTACACCACACCAGTATTTGGTTTATAAGGAAAAAATCACTGTCTATATGTGGCCTTTAAATTCAAATGAGCATATAATGTAAGACGGGTAAGTGACTGCAGTTTCTAATTTGACTCGTCTAAACATGAATGGTGACTCATTGACAAAAACAAATTTTGGCATTAAAATATTTATTACAAAATTCCCAAATGTACATATATTCATCATTACAGTCTTGTTATTCTAAGAGCTGCCACAAGACTCTATGTACCAAGTGAAATAACCAAGACTACATTCAGATTCTTACCTGACAAGAAAGTGGAAGAAAGGAAACAGTATTTTAATCACATAATTATGACAAGAGGGCCATTGGCCCTATAGCGCTCACCTGATGACCAGCAGTTTAGGCAGAATCAGTGACCTGGTGACCTAGTTTTTGACCCCAGATGACCAAGTTGCGAACTTGACCTAGATTTCACAAAGCTACACATTGTGGCCAAGTGTCATTAATATAACATCAAAAATGTGACCACTAGAGTGTTAACAAGGTTTTTCTTCTATCTGACCTAATGACCTAGTTTTTGACCCCAGATGACCCAGTTGCGATTTTGACCTAGATTTTATAGGGACAAACATTGTGACCAAGTTTAATAAAGATTAAATTAAAACTGTGACCTCTAGAGTGTAACAGTCAAATTGTTGACAGTGGACGGCGTTCGACGGACAAAAGGGTGATCACATTAGCTCACCTTGAGCACTTCATGCTCAGGTGAGCTAAAATGTCAAGATGATATCAGCACAGCCTACACATATTGCTGCATTCTGAACACTTCGTAGTTGTAATAATCTGACTTGTCACATGGTACATTCAGAAATCTATCGATTCCAGGCCAATATCTCTCAAAGCATCTCAATCTAAGCTATATCTCGGCTTCAATATTGTCAAATACCATTATTGTCAAATATTGTGGAGTTTATGCCCATACAAGACTGGACTCAAAATTGGTATCACATTATAGTATAGGTATTTTAAAGTAAAACTTTAAAAACTAAAATTCAGATTTGTCTAAAACCAACACTGATTTGAGTTAAATCTCAATTTGAGCCGAGATTTGTACGCGAGATGCTTCGAGAAATCAGTGCCTGGTATGAGTTCACTTTCAGTTCTTGAATTAAAGTAGCATGATTAGTGATTCAACTTAATTTTCCAAAACAGACTAATCATGTTAGTCACTAATCAGTTGGTGATGCGATGTTGAAAGGTGACCAGTTTATGTTTGGAATCAATTCACACATAATGCTTTTCATGTACACATGAGTATACAAATAGAATTTAAAATCTCTTTTTCTTCACAATGTCTGGTCGCCAGTTCAATGGATGGCTTTCTTCCGTCTGAAATAGAAATGAAACATTCATGACATTAACCTTATTAATACTAGACCAAGATTGTTCAATGCTCTGCTAAGCTTCATATGGCCTGCTTACATACATGACCGATGATGTTGGAAAATTTAGGTGAGATTAAAGCCTTTAGGAAACACGAGTCTAATGTGATTTGTTAACTTATGGAAAGTTACTGCTGTCTAAGTATCAAAAATATACATTAATTCATTAGTCTTTTTTAATAGTTAAGTCATTATGATTGACAGTTGACCACAATATTAGTTTAAAATAAAAAAAGCTGACAAATTTGCCAAGATTCTTCCAGAGGGAACAGTTTTTCTTCGCTTCTAAATGGGAGTTCTAAAAGGTGTTCTAATTGGGAAAGGTCTATTTTCTTAATTACAGCGAATGATACAGCTTTAGTACAGGGGTGTCAACAGAGCCAAATTAAAAATCCTGAAAATCATATGTGGCTGACCATTTTTGACAAACTAGAGGCCGTCAACCATATATAACTCAGTTTTTCAAACTTTTTATTGAAGAAAATCCTTCAGAGCAGATATAATTGACCATAACTTTGCCATTTCTTGAGATATTTTCATCAAATAACTAAATTTATTTTGGTCAGAAAGCATAGCTCTTCAAGGATAGACAAATCCGGAATTCCGGATAAATCCGGAAAATTGACACCCCTGTTTAGTAACATCATACAAACTGTACTCAGAACAGGTACTAAGCTGATTTCATTGAAATTTCTTTATGTACGAAACAATACAATTATACAAATACTAGAACACTTACAGCAGTATCATCTTCCTTGTATATTTTGATGGTTTTATCCGCCTCTGCTGTGATGAGTCTCGTGTTACTGTGGTCGAAGGTCATGGCAAATATTCCCGCCTCAGAATCGATAGATCCAGGCTGTGCTGCTGCTTGTATCCTCTGGAAGTTATATCCCGTCTTCCAGTCCCAGAAATGCATCGACCCATTATCAGCTAAAATAAAATATCATAATTACTCAGTAATTTAAATTACTTGGTTTTTTTTCCACCTATCAGTGAATGACAGTTCGATTTTCTATGAAACTAGAGCTGTCACCATTCGGCAGACTAATATACCCCCGCCGGCAAAGGGCCATAATTCTGCTAAAATTCTTTGCAGCGTAAATTCCTTTCTTCATGCACATCTACATGTTGAGGTTGTTCATCTGTAAAAGTTTGAGCGAAATCCTGCCAAAACTGTAGGAGGAATTGCGTCCACAAGAATGCGTCTACAGACAGACAGACCACAGACAAGCTGAATCCAGTTGTGCGGGGGTATAATAACAGACAAGGGTATAAAATAGCATTTCATTCTTTGTTTTCATTTGTTTGTTTGCTTTGGACTGACAGGTGTAACTGCGTGGTCATCTGTTTTTTCTGTGGCAAATTCTCACAGGATCTCTGGCTTCGAGGGAAGAGACAGTGGTGTGATACCAAGGAATCTGGGTGTACTACCCTAGCTCTTTCCGAATAGACTTCTTGTTTCGTTAAGGCTTGGTGTATTAAATTGCCTGGTGTACAGCACATATAAACATAAGACTATCTCTGATTTACCAACACATTCGTCTTTAGGTGGTAGGCAACAATAAAAAGCATTTCAGACATGGCCAAGTGTTTATTTAATGCATATTTATTGATATTATAACTTCATTTTTGTTCAATTTATGTAATGTCAAGACTTTATTACAGAAGTACATTATTATTTATATGTAATCACTTTACTACACTTCCGTGACATCAAGGATGTGATTAAACAAACAAACCAAGACTCACCGGCAGACACAAGGACGTTGTCTGAATTCAGAGCCAAGCTGTTAATGATTGCATTATGTCCAGATAAATTCTGTAGAAAGTTACCATCAGGAAACTTCCATTGTTTGATATTGTCTGGTGAACCAGAGGCAAATGTGTATCTGAAATAAATATACACCACAATGTCAGACAGATGAATGGATACAATGTAACGGCATGTAGCGCTTTGTCAATATGCGAAGAATATATATTTGGGTTTATCCCTGATTCTCGTATCGTCGTGCTTTCTCGTATTTTCGGCAAGCATCAAAACTTCGTTTCTGAGTTATGATTTTGAATTAATTTGATAGTTTTAACATATTTTAGTTGATTTCCTCAAAAAAATAAATCAGATTTGGACAAAAAACGAAAAATTTTCGAAAAAAACTAAAAAATGGCGAACATTTCAAAAAAGTGAAACAACCCATATTATTCTTGCTCAAACTTTTTTTTGAATGGTTTTCAACCACAAATGAGAATTTACACGTGTGGTTGAAGGACAATATTACAAATTGGGCCCAATATAAAGTTTGTAAGAGTACCAGTCGAGGCAAAATACGAAAATGACGACTATACGAGAAAGTTCACTTGAACTCAGATTATGGAGGTCACGTGATGTGATGCTAAAAATAGACCATACAAGTTATTTTTTTCGTGTTTTTGTTGATTGCATGTTTTGCTTAAGTGGTTTAGTCATATTTTCCTCTAATTAAAAAATTCAAAAAGTTTTTTAAAATGCTTTTAAAATAATTTTTGTGCTTAGATGCCCGAAAATAAGGAACAACAGGATAATGCCATTTCCCAACAATTTTCAGTTATAAACAGTCTGTATCGTAACCAATACTATTTTACCCTTTCACAAGGAAACAGTAACTCCTTCACAAGTGGATGAAAGCCAACATTGTAGTCAAGTTTTCATGGAAGGGTATGACATTCTGCGACTGGGAATTGAACCCAGATCACCTGGTTACAAATTCAGCACACTAAAAACAGGACCACCACACTTTACACATATGTACTAGCTCACTAAAAACAGGACCATCACACTTTACACACATGTACTAGCTCACTAAAAACAGGACCATCACACTTTACACACATGTACTAGCGCACTAAAAACAGGACCATCACACTTTACACATATGTACTATCATTTTTGTAGCCTAGCCAGTACATTTATCATTTTATAGATCATACAACATCAGCATTGATGCAACTGTCAATTGCAACAAATCTGAATTATTCCAGACCCCTGCATCTAATGAACAGATTGATCATGTGCCAGGATAATATTATTGGAGAGTCTTTATGTGACTAAAATACTGTTAGTGCACAGGAACTTGCATTTATAATTTGAAAGAAAAAGAAAAATAAAATGAAAAAAAAAAAAAAATCACTAGGCCTACTGTACTATTAAAATATATTTTAGTAGTAAAGTAGGCCTATTTTTTTTTTTCATTTTTTTTCAAATTATAAATGCAAGTTCCTGTGGTTAGTGGTACATTAATACCCTCTGCCAAAAGATAAGCAATTAAATAGCCATCCATGAAATAAACAATTAAGAAATCACTTACTGTGTAGGATGATTACATATGGCTCGAACACTTTTCTTGTGGTTAGTTAATGTGACACGTGACTTGCCAGCAGCCAGATCCCACAACCTTATAGTACAATCATGACTTCCCGTGATCACCTGTATAAATAGTATCAATGTATTTAATCAACAGACATTAAAGATTAATGAAAGTTTGGTTCCTCTTACTGTAAACTGAGAAATCATTTTGTGCGATTTTGTTTCGTGGAGTTCGCGAATGGTAGAATTTCGCGAAATTAAGTCGCCGCGAAAGTGCTAAAAACATTTAAAATATGGACACTGCAGGAAAATTAAAAACACGAAAATTTGTAGTGGCGAATATGCCCACGATCAGCGAAACGCGAAAGTTAGAATTCGCGAAAGTAAATTGGTTTACAGTAAATGATTTAGATACACTATCATTTTTATTTGTTTCTAAAACAGTTGAGTGTATACAAAACATTTAGACATATTTTACACAGGATTATGAATGAAACACATTCTACAAATACCAGCACTAAAGAATAAAGAAGATAACAGAAAACCTTTGAAAAAATAAACATGTTCAACGTGGACACACTTTTGAGAAAAACAACCAAGCAACCTGACTAAACATTAGTGTATGACAAGAATAGTGTCGGACAATCGTATTTACCTGTGGTTCTGCAGCCTGACATCTGACTTCAGCTACTGTGTTTGTATGTCCAGCTAATGTATGAACACATGACTTGGTTCTCATATCCCAGATCTGTAACACCAAGTGTATTCAAATAGAGAAACAATTCACAATAGGAAGGGTTTTTGACACAAAAACGTACGTTTCCCACAAAGGGTCATAACTCTGGAAATATTCAACTAGCCTAATATTCCTGACAATATACACAACTACACTTAGTACCAAGTATTCACGAGAAGTGTTGTTGAATTCCGACAATGGTTGTATCAGATAACTTAACAACTAAGACTGACCATCTTTGTAACTGATATTCCACAAGTTGCAGTAATTTTTTTTGCTTCTTTGGGAAAGGGTCTGTTTAGATTGGGAATTTTCGCACCGTGACAACTTCAAATTGGGAATTTTCATGAAGCAGAAAGGCCTAACAAAACAGGAAAAGATATTACATGTGACTATTCACTGGTTCTGTAAACTTTTATACTTAACCTCTTGTCAAAAATGTTCATAACTTTGTCATTGTATGACTGATTTTGAAATTATTTTTTTTAAATGTTCATTATGAATTTCTTCCTTCAAATTTGGGAAAATTATAGCCTTATTCAAATTGTGAAGGTACCGTTTACTGGTAGAAAACAAAGAAGGAAAAAAATCACTGTGTTGGCACCCTTCAGTTTATGTGTGAATGCCGCTATATGTTCAAACTGTTTACATCTACATGTGTTAACTATACATACATACCCTACAAGTACTGTCTCTACCACATGTTGCTATAACATCAATGGTTGGATGGATATCTATAGAATAAACTGCACTCAGATGTCCGTGATAGTTTCGTATCACCTGAAAGTAAAACACAACATATAACTGAGTTTCTACAGTCAGGGCTCAACAATAAAACTGGTCCGCTGGTTTGAGACCAGTCTGTCAGTCAACATATGGAGAAATGTAGCATCACTGTAGTGGTTGACATGTGCAGATCTTAAACAACGAACAGGAGTAAAGATGTTGTTGATTCTAGAGCTTGTCGCTCAGGAGGGGCACTCTAGAGTCAGCACTGTAGAACATAATGGATTAAACAGGTGCTTTTACCGAAATAATTAGATAAGCTAGTCTAAACAAGTCATTAAGAATTGCAAGCAATACAGAGGTCCCCTACCAGTTTTAAGGATGTTGGAGCGCTTAGGATCCCACCTTCAGAATTTGCTTAAATTTTGCCAGGAAGTAAAGAAATCTATACTGACACAAACTATGATAAAAAAAGACTAGGTCACGGAACTCGTTTTTCGGGTAATCAGCCCTGATTGAAGTGTGTATGAAATATTTTTATAATTCCATGGAAATTGGTAAATTGGTGGTGGTGTTCAAATTTGAAATTTTTATTTGATGTCTGTGATCTAAATAATAAAATAGTTTTCAATATAGTTTGGGTAAACATTGTTATACATGATCAAGATACCAAAAATGGTAAATTTAATTTTGGACTCATATATATTGCTATTTTACCCCACCCACTTTATATATTTAATGCAGCAAAATAGCACCCAGGTAAAATCCTAATAACTTTTTTTCCCACCTTAAACTTTTTTTAATAATTTGTTAAATAAGTCTAGTGACATAGATCTTCAAAATTATCCAATAAAAAATATATGTCACCGAGGTATCTTTTTCGCAATTTTTGTTTTTATTTTGGTTAAATGTGGCTAAAATGCTGAGAAAATCAATGAAAACGCTCAAAATAAATTTTTTTGAACATGTAAATATCGCGAAAACACATCAACACACAATAAACAAACATTACTAAACGAACCTGACTCCCAAAAATGTCATTTGGCATAAATAGCAATATTTTTATATTTTTTACCCCACCCACCTATTTTGTAATGTAATATTTTCCTCGGAATGGAAACCGTCATTTCGATTAGTATTTTCTATTTATTTGGCATAATACTTATCAAAACTGTTCAATTTGATTTATTTTAGATAATTTTGACACATTTTTACATTTATAAGGCACATAACATACTATGACAAATGACACATGCGCACTAAACCGATCCAGCATCCTTAAGCCATTTTCAATGTTTCTGTTGCCATAGCAACCAGGGCTAGCGCTGGCCCGAAGAAATCAAAATTGGCCCGAAAAAAATTAAATTGGCCCGAACCATCGAAAAGTATGACTTTACAAATATTGGAAAATCCAGTTACTAAAAATAGCACGCTCGAGATTTTTTCTAGACTGGTTTTACGATCAACTGCTACGGGCTACGCTAAATGAAAGAAAACTGATAGACACAGTCCACGTGTCATAAAATTAGGTCAATAAACAGCTTGTTAAACAAACAAACTATACATGGCTGTGTTTATGACAGTTTGTGAGATAATTAGCTGATGATTGTCTAATCAGTAATCAAAGGCGGCCTGATTGACTGATGAAAGAAATTGTCGATTGACCGTCACGGGTCACGAATATGAAATGCGATAAACGCATGATCCTAGCCATAAATCAGGTAATTATTGATCGTATTTTTCAACATTGAATTATTCAGTCTTAATCATTATATTACCATTTAAAAAGTTTTTTTACGCCAGTTTATCCAGGGAATCGTATTTATTTGTGCAGAAATTGTCGTGAAAAAAACAGCGGATCACGTGACTTCATTTTCGTGCATTTTCTAAGCTAAAATAACGTTAGTTTTGGTGTTTTACCCGATAAATTAACCCATAGACATTGTGTGTGGATAGCCTATGACGTTTTAAAACATAATTTGACTTATATTCCTCGAAAATCTCGATGGTCAACTTTTTAAGAAAATTTGTCAATTCTGAAGTGACCGCATTTTCGGATATTCGTATTTTCGGACAATGCAGTTTTTAAGTAGGGTTGTACAGCTCACACACACTTACATCTTTATATTTTCTGGTAAATTTTGTATTGGTCTTATTTTGTTTCAGATTCAACAGTGTATTGTGATAAATGGTGGATCAGCTGTGATGTCAAGTCTTCTAGATGTCAGGATGCCAACAAAATCTGCCACAGGCTTCTAAACAAGTTTCCCACTTAAACCTACCAATTTGCAATTGTTCATGATCACACTTTATGTGGACTGGTGTTGGAACTTAGCAAGTTTGTTGGTCAGCAGCATAAGCTGCATCAAAGACAAAACTTTGCTGACTGGCTACAGCATATCACACAAGGGATGTAGACTTTAGTCTCGAGTTAAAAAATATCTTTACAAAATTTATATAACTTGTGTGTCAAGACCCCTCGCAAAAACAATGTGTCATCATCAAGATAGAACTTATACCCATATAGTTTATACTAATTTAATTATTGTTGGTAGACTGTGAATCATTTAGGATGCATGTTTTCATGCCACTTTTGAAATGTCACTTTGTGTTGTGCTATAGAGAATAAACGTGAAAAAGTTCTAAAATGCTATTTTGTTTCTGTCATTCATTATACATATAACTTTTATAAGTTTCTTAGACATGGAGATACAGGAAAAAATAATAACTTTAACAGAAGTCTACATTCATTGAATCATTCAAATGAACAACAACAAAATTTCACATAGAAAACAAACATACATGAATATACATCTTTGTCAAATTGATAAAGTTTTATACTATTAAAATAGTTACAATTCAGGGTTTCTCAAGACTGAATATAAGGTGAAATGATATATCTCATAGTGGATTTTACTGTTCTCAAACAGCAAAATAGCAGAGGTCCCCCAGCCAAGGCTTCGCCCTGGACCCACCGGGGGCCCTCGCGCCCCCCTGGCCCCCAGCCGCTATTATGGTTAAAAAATTGGCCCAACAGAATTTTGAGCCAGAGCTAGCCCTGGCAACCACAATTTTGGTCGGAATCAAAATAATTTTGGACGTGCATTATCCCCTTATTGCCCTATATCCACATACCAAGTTTCATAAACCTAGCTTGGAAACTGTTTGAGTTATGTCAGGATCCAGATTTTTTGACGGACGGAGGGCAAACCTATAGTCCCCTCCGGTCAAAAACCAGTAGGGGACTAATAAGTGTTTATATACCTTAACTGACAAACAGTTGATCAAGTTTGTACATCCTTGCAAATTGAAAGAAGATATGAATAAGAATTTTGAATTTTAGACATTTCGCGTGCAAAAAAATAGTAGCAATTTCTCATTAATAAATTGAGAGCTTTGCAGGCCAATATTTTATGCAAGAGGATATGCTAAGTGAATTTAGTAAAATTAATGAGATTTGCATATATTTCCATGTTGCTGCAGTAAAAAGAATAGGATTAGATTAATTATAAAATGCTAACCTTATTTTGTTCCAGATCCCAACACATGACTTTCTTATCTTCCCCACATGAGAAGAGATAGGGTTGTCTAGGACTTACACACACACCTCGTACTGCGCTGATATGTCCTGTTAGAGACAATTTTAACGTTCCCGATGCTAAATCCCAAATCTGAAAGTCAAACATGAACATAAAATAACAACAAGCATCAATCAAACAGTGTACTACACTTTCAACTTTCAGTGATTATATAACATCTAAACATTCATATACAATATTAAGGAAATACCAGTAACTATTTTGTCTAAACTAATGAAGTAAACACTAAAAGCTAAAATAATTAGAGACAACAAGATGTTTGTAAAACATGTATGTTCAATGGCAGCCAAATAGGCATTGATGTTTATGGTCACCACTATGTCAGATCACCAACCTTCCTTGAATAAGTATAATGTATGCATTGTATGTATAGCAACAGATTCTTCAAAACTTAATACTTTTACTTTTGCATGAATCAGTGTAGCAATACGACATGACTTTTAACTACAGTTACAAGAAGAGATTTGTAAACATTGGAAAATAAAATGACCATAAGTATTTTATTTCTTCATCGATTTCTATGAAATATATGCCACGCTAAGGGGACAATTATTTGCTTTTCATGAAATATAATATCTATTTCAGCGGCTGTGCCGTTTTGTCTATTACCTTGTTAAACCCTGGAACGTGTATGTTTCATAGGGTAATGGAAAAATCGGTACTGAACAAGATCTTATAGTTTACGGAAAGCAAATAAGTTTCCCCTTAGCATGGGGTATATTTTATAGAAATCGATGAAAAAATAAAATACTTATAGCTATATTTGTGTTCCAATGTTTACAAATTTCTACTTGTAACTGTAGCCAAGCCACATGGTATTGCTACCCTGTGAATGTAATTTAAACATACAGTCAGGACTCGATATAATGACACCCAATTTACTGACAAATTCATTATACTGACAACATTATTGGGGACAAAAGTATTAAAATGCTCTTTGTATCAATTCAGTATAGTGACATATTCGTTACAACGACATTTTTCTTGGAAACAAAGCGTCGTTGTATCAAGTTCTGACTGTATTGGAAATTCATAAGTTAATGCTGGTCTTATATTCAACTGAAACATAGACTCACCTTGATGACTCTATCTGCTGCACCAGTAACAAACCATTCATTGCCAGGCTCCACAGCTACACATCTAACCCAACCTAAATGTCCACTGATCACCTACAAACACAAACAGTATTTTTTACAAAATATCGTTTTAAGTCTCACTGGTCTAGCAACAGTATATGGATAGTATCCAGTCATATTATCCTGATACCAAACATACCAGCAGTTATCTGGAACTAACTTTGCTGAACGTCAAGCAAGGGACTCTAGCTAGGTGTTCCAGTACTATCTTCAAAGACTTTGTACCAATGTCACAGCATGGGATTGAACCCGAAAACTCTTGCACTTAAAGTGAACACTATACCACTAGGCTATCCAGGCAGATCTCATCATTTAAAGTGTATAACGTAAATGTATAAGAAACACAGCAAAATATGCTTGCTACAAATATTATTAAATGGACACTCGAAACACTGGTTTTGATAAACTGATTTTCAAGCAAGGCACATAACTCTGCTGGAACTTAGTTTCAACCCAAAACAAAAACATAATGTCCACAACTTCCCATGCTGATAAATACATCTGTAAGGTTACATGACCATAGATAAAGACAAATTTGGAGATAATTATGAACACCAAAATATGTTGCAGAACCTCTGGGCAGCCTGCACAAATAATGAAATTGCCAACGCAAAATTATTATTTCATTCAGTTGTAATATGAAAACAACATGGATCCTAGGTTGTTCACCTGTCGTAGTAGTGCATGCATCATTAATCATTTACATTTACAAAGTAAAAAAAATTCAGTTTTCTTATGACTTGACCATGGGATCCAGTTTTTGACCCCGGATGACCCAATATCGAACTTGACCTAAATTTTGTTAAGATGGTCATTGTGACCAAGTTTCATAAAGATATGGTCGAAATTGTGACCTCTAGTGACTACACCTCTAGTGACTACACAAGGTTTTTCTATGATTTGACCTTGTGACCAAGTTTTTGACTCCAGATGACCCAATATCGAACTTGACCTAGATTTTGTTGAGATGATCATTGTGACCAAGTTTCATAAAGATTAAGTCAAAAGTGTGACCTGTAGTGACTACACAAGGTTTTTTCTATGATTTTACCGATGACCCAATATCGTACTTGGCCTAGATTTTGTTGAGATGATCATTGTGACCAAGTTTTATAAAGATTAAGTCAAAAGCGTGACCTCTAATGACTACACAAGGTTTTTGTATGATTTGACCTAGTGACCTAGTTTTTTACCCCAGATGACCCAATATCGAACTTGACCTAGATTTTGTTGAGATGATCATTGTGACAAAGTTTCATAAAGATTAGGCTAAAATTGTAACCTCTAGTGTCTACACAAGCCAATTGTTGACGGACGGACGAAGAGTGATCACAAAAGCTCACTCTGTCACTTTGTGACAGGTGAGCTAATAAGTACATAATTCAACAAGAACATGCTCCTAGCTTAGATTGCTGTTAAGTGAGAAGTTTCTCAATACAAATATATGGTTTAACCGTTTAGTGTATTAGCAGAAACACAAAACATACCCTATAGAGTTTCCATGGTGGATGCCATACTGGTTTAGGCATTGTTGGTGCTCTCTTTGGTACCAAGGCTTGCTGTGATCCTACTGTTATTAAAGTCTACAATACACAAAAATCATCAAAGAACATTATTTACACTGGCTTACGTTGAAGTTACCCTTAAACGAGGAACCAGCAACTTCTCCACATGTGGATGGAATCGATGGGAAGCAAATCCAGCACACTAGAATGCAGCTGTCAGATACAGTTATCAAAGCATTTAATGCAGTGAGTTTATTTTTATTTACATGCTTATTGTACCCTGAGTGTTAATGAATTGGTCACGCTGTGTAAATATTACTGTCACCTGTTGATTAGAGTATTCCCCATAAGTCGTTTATTTGTAATTCTTCAATTTTCTAGCGTTATTGATTAAAAGTTATTTTGCAATTACACAGTATTGTTGTTGAAACTTGAAACTTGTTGTTCTTTTTGTTAGTTTTAATTGTTTTAACATTCTTCTACCAATCTAGATTTGAGAACGGACAGGCATACACAATGTTTTATTTAAAGTTGAACACGCACATTTACAGAACAACATTTCGGTGTCCCAAATCATGCACATTTATAATTTTCCAAATACTCGATTGGAAGAATTATCGAGTACCCGAGTACCAATTTTAGTACTCATTGCCATCTCTAGAAAACACCTCACTATGCCGCCTCTATAAATAAAGTCTTTATAATTATAAGTAATGGCATGCAATACATATTTAATAGAAAATTCAAAGTTTGAAGCAAAATAGCTTTAAATGACAATGCATATTTGTATATTATTGATTATTCCCTTGAGATTTACCTTGTTTGAGTCTCCACTTGCAGTTACAGCTGGATTATCTCCCCTGAAAAGAAAAATGTTGACCAAATTAACATAAAACCACAATATTCTTCATACATGTATGTACATAGGCCTTTAGTGTATCAATAATACACAGTACTAGAGGTGTCATTGATAGTATCAACAATATTTTTAACCGATTGATTATCAGTTCACATTTTGAAATATCGATACACAGGTAAATTAATTCCTCAGTTTCCTGCACAAAACATTTTCTTTGTTAAAATGGAAGTTCACAAATTGTCAAAATGGGTCAAGTTTTAACTCAAACCAAACGTGATATTTTCAAAAGCTGAGTCTATACCTAACATATACAGAGTGGAATGGCTAAATAAGTGAAGCATGACTGACTTCTTGTTCGTGACTTCGTCTTTATGTGTAAATAGATATATCAATGCATCATCAATACTTGTCTACCGATATATCCGAAAGTTGATATACGTGGGGTGTCCCAGAATAGCGTATAATTCTTGCTTTATTTTGTCCAGCATAACGGCACAGCTTTAAAACTATGCATGTGCATTTCTTCAACTATTCTACATTTGGTTGAGGAATTTATTTTATATCAGCATACGTTGCATATGATAAATAGAAGAATTTGTAACCCATGGTAACGGTATGTGCGTCAGCAGAAAATATTATACATATCAGAAATGAATTGAAATATTTAATGGCAATAATACTTAAGTACTATTTGCCACATCGAGACAAAAATATATTGGCGTACTTGGCATGTTTTGCCTAGTTTCTGTGTTACATTTCATGGTAAAGGTGTCGTGTATGGCGGGTTTATGATGTAATATAACAATGTTGCAATGATCAGAGTATAAACAAGACTGCGTTCAATAAACGCTTATGCCCCCTGTGGAAGCCTTGTCCATAAATAAGTCTAAGTCCAAAATTAGGTCAAGGTGAAGGTCAAAATGGGGTTAGGTGATACTGGTGTGTGGAGAGTGTTCATACACAACATCCATGAAAGTATGAAAGCTTTGTAGCAAGCCATATTAATGCTAGAAGAAACGGTCAATTTGGGTTAACCAGGACGGACGGACGAACGGACGAACGAACGGACGGACAGGTGCATCACTATATGCCTCCCCATCTATCGATAGGGGGGCATAAAAATTACGACGTCAGACGACGTTATTGCGCAATCGTTGTTTTCTTAGCATTGCGCTATACCGTGAGAAGCATAGTATAACACCAGGATAGACTTGTAGTCGAGTTAGAATCAACTGCACAATACAGCAGCGTAATTACGCAGCTGTTTTGAATTGACACAGTCGTTTTGTTTGGCACAGGAGGACAGGGGAACGAAGTAGAGCAGACCGACCGAGCCGGGCAAAAACTTACGTCAGATACTATCCGCACAAATCGTCAACTCAAGTTGTCCATTTCAAAAAGCAATTAATTAAATTTTGATAGTATGTAAAGAAATAAAATCTCCAATGATTTATTACAACATCGGCATATAATATTTAATGTGTGTATCTCACGAAAGGAAATACTTTGGAGAACTGTGATAGGACGACGTCGTAAGCCAGTGTTAACGTTGACGTTCTGTGATGCGCCCGACTTCACCCGTCGTTAGTAAAATGTACACAATTTGTAGGTTTTTAGATAATATGTGATGAAATTTTGCTAGTTTGTCAAGAAATAAATTCTCTAAAGGTTTATTATTATTTAGACATACAATATTTGATAGTTCTCATGATATAACGTGATTATACGCTATTCTGTGACACCCCACGTATATATATGCCTCGAGTCGAATTAATGACAGCTCTACACACTACACTTTTTTAATCAATGAAACTGATATAGCCAATGGTTCAACAGAAAAAATACACTATGACAGACAAACTTAATTTAAATACAAAAAACTTTAATATTTTGTTTAGTATCATTAATGTAAACCCCCTATTTCTTTATTGCACTAAATTATTGCACAGACAGGGGAGGACTAATTAAGTGCATGACCATTAGGACTAATTAAGTGCATGACCATTAGGACTAATTAAGTGCATGACCATTAGGACTTATTAAGTGCATGACCATTAGGACTAATTAAGTGCATGACCATTAGGACTAATTAAGTGCATGACCATTCGGACTAATTAAATGCATGACCATTCGGACTAATTAAGTGCATGACCATTAGGACTAATTAAGTGCATGACCATTAGGACTAATTAAGTGCATGACCATTAGGAATAATTAAGTGCATGACCATTAGGACTAATTAAGTGCATGACCATTAGGACTAATTAAGTGCATGACCATTCATCTGAAAGTTGTGAGCTTAATGTCCCTCTTTGGAGTATAGAAATATAGGATCTGTCACGAGTTGTCTTTGGAGATCAACATTTCTTAAACGAGTCTAGAAAACACAGATTATTAAGCGAGCCTATAGCTATGATTTCGTGACAAGTTTAAGAAATGTTGATCTCAAAGACAACTCATGACGGATTCTTTTTATCTCATTACCATAATTACCAAGTCAATACAACATCAATAAGAACGTATTTAAGCCGGCAATGTTACGTTTTCGCCCGAAAAGCTGATGACATCACGCATTTGTTATCACATGTGTTGGACAACATTGTTCCATCATTTGTTCTCACATGGAATATCACGGTTTTTATGTGATAAAGAGACTGATGGAATGGTTTACTTACCTATTCTGATCAGCTGGAACCAGTTCCATTCCAGGTTGTTGGTTTCCTGTCTGTCCACCACTACCTCTGCTATCTGTACAGAAATCAATATAAAAATACACAGCTGATAAGAATATGACATTTTTGTTGGGTTATTTATTCAATAATCATTATCATCAATGATCAATATTTAGTTCATGTAACAGTGGCCTCCGTAGCTCAATGGTTAGCCCGCTTGCCGTCTAATCTGGCGACCCGCGTTCAAATCCGGGTAGAGGCACACATATATGCCTGCCACATTTCAGCAGAAAGTTGATTTATCAAGGCATTTGTTGTGAAGGATTTCTGATTTTACGACATTGTACAACCCCTGTAATGTATTAACCATTGTTAAACAAAACTTCCATAACTAGAAATGTCGCCATTCGGCAGACTAATATACCCCCGCCGGCAAAGGGCCATAATTCTGCTAAAATTTATCGCAGTGCAAATTCCTTTCTTCATGCACATCTATATGTTGAGGTTGTTCATCTGTGAAAGTTTGATCGAAATTCTGCCAAAACTGTAGGAGGAGTTGCGTCCACAAGAATGCGTCTACGGACAGACCGACAGACAGACGGACAAGCTGAATCCAGTATACCCCCTTACAACTTGTTGTGCGGGGGCATAATAAAATAGCATACACAATATCTTCACTATTTGTACAACTCTGATATCTTTATCATTGTCATGCCATATCTATTTAGTGCTTTTTCATGTAATTATAGCACAGAGAATATTTGACTCTCGACCTTCTATCAGAATAATTCAACAGCTGATGTATAGTCTATATATATAACCCCGACTGTATGTTTTCATAAGTGGGAAGTATCACCAGGATGCTTGCGGTATTTTACAAACACAAATCTAAAGGACCGATATTGCACGATTTGCTCATAGAAATTTATATATTCAAACCAAGAACCTTGTAATTTATTCATGCATGAAGGTCAGGATTATGTCAAATTCTCCTTACCTGTTCAAAAGCGCTGTAAGTGTGAAGCGACTTACCTTGCCAATTTCCGTATGGGTTATTACTATCTGTTGCATGTTGAGGCTTACTACGACTGCCTTCTTTTGGCAAATTTTTCACAATACCATACTCATCATCAATTTTACACATTTTTCTGAACCATTCACTGGAAATATTCAATTAAGCATAAATATATTTAAACATAAAGTTACATATTAATATAAACTATATTCAATATTTGTACAGCCATTTCAAACTATCTTAACATCACAACATTGTTCGGTCTGTTTAAGAAGGCGCCTGTATCATAATTTTGCTAGTCTATAATAATAATATACATTGAGACTTTGTGTATAGTGGCGTGTGAGGGCCATAGTTGTCCATTGGGGGGGGGGATAAATATGACAAAGAGTTCAATAGTTATATATTCCAAATTCCAATAATATACCTTCTCTCATCTTTAGATGGAATGTTACCCTGGTCAGTTATAAACATATCATGACTTCGCTTCAAGGATCGGAATACCAAAGTATGTACTGAGTGCTTCTGTACTTCCTAAAAATGAAAATAAACTAAGTACAAGTAATACATACACTGCCCACCAAAAATAAGTATACAGATGTTATTTGCCCACTTACTTGCCTGTAATGATACTATTGGAAGAACAGTTAACCAACAACAGATTTGAAGAAAATGAATACTTTTGTTTATTAAATGGAAAGGTCATACATTAATTGGTACCCTAGGTGAAAAATCTAAATTTTCTTTGTCCCTCTTGAATGGTAACTTTGCCACAAAAAGATGGAAAATTCAGCCTTTTTGATCACATTGTTATTTTAGTTCTGAACATCTTCAATTTTATTTTTATCTCTATTTTGACTCATTTCATAACTGTAGTTTCAGAAACTAGTATAATATTATGACCGTCTGATAGACATATATTGAATAATTCAACCAAGTTTAATTTTGCCACAATTATTTACTGTATAGCAGGTATATTTCACGGGGGTTTAATTTTCGCTATATTCGCGGTCTACATAGATAGCGCGAAATCTAAACCCAGCGAATTATTCACGTGGTAAATATACAAATTTGTCATTTCTAGTTCTTGATTAAAAACATTTAAAGGAACAACAAGAAATAAACCAACGTTTACTCAATGACTTTGCATGAAGTACGTCGGTTTAGCAAAATACGGAACAGTACGACAATAATTAAAATAATACGACATAATAGTTTATACCATAAAATGTATATAATTCGAATTCGATATTTAATTTAGATCATTGTAAAAACGTGTGTAAACTCTTTGCATATGGATATAATTGTATACGTGCATCGTATTTTTTCAAAGTTGGAAGGTGTTAATTATAAGCTGGTGCATCAAACTTCTTCAATTGAACGGTTTAGTTTGCGGAACGTGTGAATGTTTGCCGAAAAAATGTTTGTGTACATTTTTCTAATTGACCACCCATTTCATGTTTACTAACAAGGTTTTATTTTCGCGGTCGAATCTGTTTACGCGAATTTAAGACACCGTGAATTCAAAAGGATCCAGAAAACGCGAACATTGCACCCCGTGAAATATACCCGCTATACAGTACTGTATACTGGCATGCGAGGTATTACTGGACAGAAATGGCATAAAAAGCTTCATGTCAAGTTAAAAATCGATTTTTACCCAGAATTTTTGGTGCTGACACATACCTGGGTTCAAGGCCTTCCTAAAAATAGAATTCCCAAAAAATGACGTCACCAGAACATCCAAATTTAGGGGCCCAAACAGGGGCACTTTTTACGTTTTTTTCAACGACGTTCAGCAGGTATTACCGGACAGTCGGTTTCAACCATTTTTAACTTAAAATTTGGAAACTTATTATAGGAAATGATTTAAACAGGGTTTGTACTTCCTATTTATGCAAAAATATGTCACGATTTTCGTAATAACAACTCGTGACGCGCCATGTTGTCCGCCAGGTGGCGTTCTGTGGTAGGCAGATGCCGTAATATATCGTACATAATATACCGATCAAAAGTCGATTAAAACGATTAAAAATCAACTCAAACCTTGACAAAGTATTTCAGACTTATGGATAAGACCTTAAAAAGGGTTACTGAACTGATATCCGTTGACAAATTTCGTAATTAACAATATCCTGCTGAAATTAGAGCTGGTATAAATGGAAGAAATTAAATTAAAAAAAAAAAGATAAAAATTTTGATGCCGCGAGGAACCGATCGCGGGTCCTCTCGCTTCATAACCTAAAACGTTAACCACTCGGCTGTTCACTCTTGACATAAAATGAGGCTAATTAATTTAACCGTATAAAATCAATGACGCACGCGCTTAGCTATTTTGCGCATGCGCACACAATGGTGATTTCCCCCAAGCCCCGCTAACGTAAACAAGCAGCCGCATACAACATTTTGGATAAATAGACAATGTTTTGTTAATCTTGAATTTCTTCTAGATTTATTCAAAACACGCTTCTGAGTGATTAGGTACAAATTTCAATACATAGCCCCAGAAAATAAGCGTCTAGGACCAGTTGTCCGGTCATTACTGCTGTCCGGTAATACCTCGCATGCCAGTACTTATTTTTGGTGGGCACTGTATATTTTCAAAACATACCAGGGCTTTTTTTCACCATATATGAAGGGCCTATATTAGGCCCCTTCACAATTTGCTATAGGCCCCTTTCACAAACCTAAAAGGCCCCTTACTTCACAATTAGAATTTGCGTCATGGTTTTTGTAAAATCAACTTTACAAGGCACCAAACAAACAAATCACAGATAACAGTCATATATTCCAGTACAGGACTTTATATAAAGTATTAAATCATAGAAACATGCATGTTTGGGAAAAGTTGACAAAAAATGTACTAACATCTGAAAAATTTTGTATCATAATTTGATGATTTATCGCGTTAAGTTTTTCACAATTTGAAAAGTTTCTGCGCCTACTTTTTCACAATTTTGAGAATTTTCGCGCTAAATTTTCACAAAACAAAAGGGCTTGGGCCTCTTCACAATTCAGTGAAAAAAAGCCCTGCATACTGTCAAATACTGGTACAAACTTTCCCAGGGATTCCACTAGCTCCTGAATCTGGAGGTTCATGTGGATACTTTTTACCATAATTTTACCATTTTAAAATTATAGACAAACTACCCATGTCTTTAAAGGGGCATGTCCTGGAACTGAAGTGTCTCGAATAGCAATCAAATTGGTATCATTTTAATACCTAAGACAAATAATGAAAACCCTGTAAAAAAGTTATGAAATATCCCGCTAGTTTAAAAAAAACAAGACTGCGTTCACTAAACGCTTATGCCCCCTGTGGAAGCCTTGTCCATAAATAAGTCTAAGTCCAAAATTAGGTCAAGGTGAAGGTCAAAATGGGGTTAGGTGGTACAGGCGTGTGGAGAGTGTTCATACACAACATCCATGCAAGTATGAAAGCTTTGTAGATAGCCATATTAATGCTAGAAGAAACGGTCAATTTGGGTTAACCAGGACGGACGGACGAACGGACGGACAGGTGAATCACTATATGCCTCCCCATCTATCGATAGGGGGGCATAAAAATAGCTCAAGAATAACTCGATATTGTTGTCCTCAATAAAGGCTGATAGCCTTTTATTCAACTTAATATACAAAATATCGTAGCGCGCGTTATAGAGAAAAATTTTAAGCCAAATTCTTCTTTGACTTTTCGGTAATAGTTGGTTTTACAAGTGGTAAATGCAATTTTTGTTGTATGCAAACCAAGACACTCCAGTTTCTGGGCCTGTCCCTTTAAGAGAAAATGACCCTTCAAACCAAAATCTTGAGGGTCAAAATGTGGCATTTTTGTAATTTCAGACTATTGTCACTGGTAAGCCATTTTTTTTTAAAAAATTTGTAACATTATATCCATATTTTTCAATATAAACCTCATAATTTATCACCATTCATCTATATTTATGTAAACTTAACACAGTATCAGACTAGAAGCCTTCTTACAAGTCAGTAATCAATTTCAGTCTGTCATGTGATCAAGTTAACCTGTGCATATGAATACCATCTAGGACTGTTGCGATTAACCTGGTATTCAGGTATCCACAAGTTTAGCTAGGAAATCGAGTATGAGTATTCGACAACTCCGAGATCGTTGGATTGCTTAAATTATATGAGGTTACTGTATATTGTATAAATGTCATTCTTATTAATTGGTTATTTTTGTAAATTGACTAGTAGGTAGTTTTAAACTCTGTTAGTGTAGTCTTTCGAAAATCTTTGAGTTTGTTTGTAAATATGAAAATGAGTTATACCAAATAAAATATACCAAAACCTCAAAAAAAACATCACAATAAACATTCTAAGCTACAGTCAATGAGCCAGTCACAAACTTAGTTCACATCGAAGGTTCAGTGTTTTCATTAAGAATGATAAGAACGCATATGAAAAAGCTGACTAAATGAATCATTAACTAGTAAAGAGAGTGAGAAAACATTGTTGGTTGGTGTTCTTTAACTTGATTCTGTCACTATTTGATAGTTTGATATTTATGAAAAACGTATAAAACAATTATCGTATATTATCATTAAACATCTTTGTTTTTAAACTTTAGCAATAAATCCAAAATATGCGTTATAATTATATTTGAAATATTGCATTTTATTCTACATTGCAGCTTCTGTCGCTCGATACCGATGGCGAGAAATAAACGCATATTTCAAGTTAAACATATTATTTAGACAAAAATATTGTCAGCGAGGTCGTAAAATAGTGTTGACATTGTGTTCTAGTAAGACTTTTTACAAATTCTTATCATAATTTGGCTTAAATAATCGTGATTATTGTTCCTGGTTGCTCTATACGCTATATGCATTTTCCCCCCTGACGTACATTCGGAATATCTCACACATTATTGCTCAATAAATTCCGGCATCCCGGAAAACGGATTTTAACATGTAATCAGTGTAATGTCGATATGGTGAATGCACTACGGCTTCCTTCTTCATTTCGTGATTGGAGAAAAATTTTCGTCTTCCAAAGACTAAGAAAATCTTACAGTTGTATTCATGGAGGCAGAGATTGAGTTCCTGTCATAGACATTCAAAGTAAGTCACTGTTATTATTATAACGTTACATCATAGGAGTGATAATTTAACACCAAATGTTCATTAACATTCAATGTTTATGGTACAGATCGAACAATACTTACATGCATAGGTGATCGGTACATTTAAATGAAACAGACGTAAGACTGAGAATATTTAGTCATTCGCGGACAGTATCGCTATTCTTACGGAACTCGATCTCTGCCTCCATGAATACAACTGTAAGACTTTCGGATTCAGAATAGCCACTGCCTAGTATGATTCACCATATTGTATAGGAAGTGACTATTCTTACGGGCCCGTAAGAATAGCCTCTCAGGCTATTCTTACGGCTCTCCCGAAGAATAGCGATACCGCCCGCGAATGACTATTCTTACGGCTGTTTTATTTAAATGTAGATTTCCTTTAAGTAATGTTCGATCTGTACCTTAACAATAGAATGTTAATTAACATTTGGTGTTAAATTATCGCTCCTACAATGTATAATAAAAACAGTGACTTACTTTGAAAGTCTTCGGAAGACGAGGATTTTTCTTAATCACAAAATTAAGGAGGAAGCCGTTGTGGTTATTATAATGATAAAGCGTATATTTTCCGTTTAGCTTATATGCACCAACTACACAGTTGCTCAAAATCTAGGAATTTAATTTACTCTTCCACGTGTTATACGACGAATTTATAATATATACTGTTTGCTGTTCAGCTCCGTGGAACAGACTAGAAATTTAACACCTAATGTTAATTAACATTCTTTTGTTAAGTACAGGTCGAAAATTACCTGTAATTTCTTTACTCAAAGTTACAGTACAATGATAATGACTACATTGCAATCGAAGAAGATTAATTAATTATCACATTATAATTCAAAGACATCAGTCATTTCTGTCCTGTTCGCCGGTTGACTTTGTATAAGTTATAACTTTGATGATTAGTACAAAGGAATTCCAATTACAAAAGGACTCCTCGAACTGCAATTTTTTAATAAGTGTGTTCATTTAGAATGTAAATATATTCATTAAATAACTGCGTATAAAACTGCCGTAAGAATAGCTACTCCGGGGCTGTTTCACTATTCTTAAAGAGCCAAAGAATAGCCTCCGAGGCTATTCTTACGGGCCCGTAAGAATAGCCACTGCCTATTGTATATGATTGATAGTGCATGGGCCAGAGGCTGCTATTTAATGCAATAAAACTTTGAACTTTGAAGGCTTGTATGATGGTCGCCTTATGTAACAGGTGGTTGGGTGTACTCTATTTCAGCTACTTTAGATGTTTTATCCGAAAATAAGTTATCCGAATTCAGCCATTTATGTATAACACAGTTCTGACGAAATTGTACAACAGATCAATAAAATATGTCTTGTATTGTGAAAAACAAAGTGTTTATACCTCTGCCATCGTGTTTATATCATATACAATCGTGTCATGTGAAGTATAATCAAGAATGTAATAAACAAACGTTTTCAACAGGACGCCGGCATTTTGTTTTGGATAAAGTCCAGTCAATCCGTTCCAACTTTCGTATTGTCGACGAAAATGGCCCTCCCTTTTATCACGAAGGTTTAATTAACGTTTGTGCTTTTATTCAGCGTAAGCTGTCTAGCTTGAATATTGACCTACTTTAAAGGCCAATCAAATGTTTCTAAAAAAAATCCACACCAATTTTACAAGTGAAAAGTTAAAGAAACTGGTGCCACCTCAGATACGACAAACACAGACAGTACCATCCCAACAATGCCCAATATCCAGGTCAGTGCAAATAGCATCGAGAAACTTCCAAACAATCTAAACCCACACAAGACAGCAGGCCCAGATAAGATAAAGCCCATCATTCTAATGATCCTGTCAAAAGAACTCTCACCAATTCTCAAAGCCATCTTCCAAAAATCACTTGATGAAGGTTGCTTGCCTTTTCAGTGGAAAACAGCAAATGTAGCTCCCATCTACAAAAAAGGGGACAGGTCAAATCCCACCAACTACAGACCCCTCTCATTGACATGTGTTCTATGCAAAACCATTGAATACATTGTTGCCTCGTCTGTAGTAAAACACTTCACACAACACAACATCCTTTACCACCTCCAACATGGGTTTCGAGAGAAAAGGTCATGTGTTACCTAACTTATCATGTTCGTTAAACGACTTAGTTCCCGCAGTCTATCAGAAACTGCAGGTAGACCTTATACTTTTAGATTTCAGCAAGGTAAGTCATAAAAAAGTTCTGCTTAAACTACATTCATACGGAGTCCGAGGCCAAACACTCAAATGGGTCCTCCAAGATAATCGGCTCCAGCCTGTAGTTCTGAATGGCACTAGCTCGGATGCTATCCCTGTTTCTTGAGGAGTGCCCCAGGGGTCAGTGCTGGGTCCTCTCCTCTTTTGAGCGTATATAAATGTATAAATTACCTCCCACAGAATATCAGCTCGAAAGTCCGCCTCTTTGCAGATGGTACAGCAGTATACCTATCATTAATTTATCATCTGCAAAGGAGTCTACAACCCTCCAGAATGACCTCAAAACACTGGAAAAGTCGGAGCTGGAGTGGGATATGGAATTCAACCCCTCCAAATGTAAGGTTGTCCATGTCACCCGTAGCAAACATCCTATACCAACTAGATATTATCTCCATGGAGTACTACTAGAATCAGTCACATCAGCCAAATACCTGGGCGTGGACATCTCAAATAACGTATCCTGGGATGATCATATAAATAGGTCAACGATAATTAAAACTGCGAACCAAACACTAGGTTTTCTTCGCAGGAGGAACATAAAGGTCAAGTCCGAATCCATTAAGTCCCTCGCTTACCGGACTCTAGTCAGACCCCAGCTAGAATATGCTTCCGAGGTTTGGTCTCCAAATATCCAAAGCCAGATGGACTAAATCGTGGCTGTCCAAAGGTGGGCAGCCAGATGGATCAAGGTAAATTACCAAAGAACGGCTAATGTATCTGATATGCTGAGCTCCCTTAACTTGAGGCGCCTTGACCTTAGAAGAATTGACAGTCACCTATCCCTCATGTATAAAATCACCTACAAACGTGTAGCTATCCCCATTGAAGGTTATCTAGTGCCCCTTTCTCACCTCTCAAGATCAACACACCCCCTAGCATATAGGTAACTTAGTACTACGACTGACTACTATAAGTTTGCCTTCTTCCCCAGAACCATTTACCTTTGGAATAGCATACCACACAAAGTAGTCAGTATTCCCACTATAGCATCGTTCAATGCGGCTGTCAGTCACATTGAGCATGTTTCACCATGAATCAGTCTTCTGAAATCTGTTTTTATTATACTTTTTAAACCTATCTTACCACATAAATATTAATTTTCAAGAAATATTTCGTGAAATTAACGAGTGATTTCATGAAAACATACATTATTATGAATGCAAGATAAATAGCTTAACGTAAAAAATTGCCAGTAACTGCTTTGATCTGCCAAAACATTCCTGTTATTTTTTTTTAAGAAACCAACTAACATTTCACGAATGTGTATTATTTTTCACGAAGACATTTTTACGTTTCGCGAAACTTTTCACGAAAGTCGATTATTTTTACCAAACACCTTTACGTTTTGCGAAACAGTTTTATGCTTTCATGAAAAACTTATTAAGTTTCGTGAAATCATCATCTTTATGTGGTGTCAGTTCAGAGCACTAACAAGCAGAATTTTGTGTTAAGATAATTTATCTGTCTTCATGATAATTATATTTTTTTCATGAAATATCCCATAATTTTTACGAAAGTTTTCATGAAATCTTAAAGTTAAGTGATGGCAGCTATATGGCTCCATACCATATAACTGCCACCACTTTAATTTTAATTTTCATGAAATATTTCGTGAAATTAACGAGGAATTTCATGAAAACAGAAAAATATCATGAATGCAAGACAAATATCTTAACGTGAAAAATTGCCAGGTACTGCTTCGATCTGCCACAACATTCCTGTTATTTTTTTTACGAAACCAACTAACTTTTCACGAAAGTGTATCATTTTTCACGAAGACATTTTTACGTTTCGCGAAACTTTTCACGAAAGTCGATTATTTTCTTCGAAACATCTTTACGTTTTGCGAAACAATTTTTATGCTTTCATGAAAAACTTACTTAGTTTCGTGAAAGCATCATATATATGTGGTGTCAGTTCAGAGCACTAACAAGCAGAATTTCGTGTTAAGATGATTTATCTGTGTTCATGATAATTATATTTTTTCATGAAATATCCCATAATTTTTACGAAAGTTTTCATGAAATCTTAAAGTTAAGTGGTGGCAGATATATGGCTCCATACTATCTTTCTTATATTGCCTCGCATGGCGGTGCTATTGTTCTATATAAAGCTAATATGGCATCCTTTTCTTTATGATTATTGCCGTATTTTACACTTACAACATATGCTTTTATGCCTGACTGCTAAAAAAAGTCAATGTACATGTATGTATATTCACCGAGAGATTTTTAAAAAAAAATTATAACGTGTTGAATAGTGATTTTTGGAGATATTTTTGCGGACTTTTTTTACGCATAAGTATTGTATTCCATTTCGAACTTCATACACCTGTGCACTTCATCTAGAGTTACAGGGCCGTTACAAAAGGTTCTAAAGGAAATTGACTCCAATATCTCATGGTTTTTATGCCCATGCCAAGGGCGGCATATTGAAATTGAACTGTTCGTTATTCTGTCTGTTTGTCCGGGTATTCAGGTTAAAAAGTTGTTTTAATAATGTGCAACAGTTTGTTTACTATCAATGGTATTGCAATGGAACTTGGTGCACTTGTTTATTATCGTAAGTCAATCGTACTAGAAAATAGGCATAACTCTAGGATGATTTTGTAAGGAGTTTATTGCGCTTTTTCTAGATAAGTCATATAACTATAGGAAAAATTTGTATGGAGTTATGGCTCTTTTAGTACTTAAGACATTTTGGCAACTTTAAGTACTTGTGTAAACTATTAACATCGCACTTCGGTCGTCGTATGTCCCCTACTGTGACAGCTCTTGTATTGATAGTGCAATCGCACTTTATGTGGAGTAACATGGCCGTGTTTAATTGTCCTATAGTCGCACGGAATATGGGAAGAAATAGTCAAATATACATGTAGATTTAAATCCTGGATAACTTGATAGAACTCTGCTAGACAATCACAGTCAATGGTGTACAATTTTCTGACCGAGTCAGAATTTATTATGGATATTTATGACCCTTCATTGCGTGAAATAGGGTGTGTATGATGCTGGGTCATATACATCGGGATCATACGTTGCTGACATTAGCGTAGAACTCGTTATAATGGCATTACACTCATTAAATGTTATAAGTACACCAACTTGTTACGCTTGTATCTCTTTTATTACACATGATAGATTATTAATTATTTGCATGTGTTCATGTGAGTAGTATAACAACACTATCCACTAATTGGATATTTGTATTTGGCTTGGTGTAAACAGTGAACCGTGAATTCTCAAAATTTAGAAAAATACACGTGCTCAACACTGTGTATGGTACAATGTCTTGAAATGTTGATTATACATTGTCCAGCAATACCAAAACCCAAAAACATCAAATCTGAAGAATTCCAATTACGGAAAGAACAAGAGATGTTTGTAAAACATGCATGTCTCATGGCAACCAAAAGTCATGTATACTTAAGGCCATCCCGACCTTGACCTTTGACATATTGACCTACACATTTGTAGAAATATTTTGCTGATGATCAGCTGCCTGGCTGTGAAGTTCTACGATCTTATTACCCACCATTCCTATGCTGTGGGTCAAACACCGTTGTGCATTCGAAGGTAACGGCAATTTTGACCTTAAGACCATAACGACCTCAAAATCAAAGGGGGCCATCTACTGATGATGAACAATCTCCAGTGAAAGTTTGTGAGTTCTAGGTCTGGCCGGTCTGAATCGGGAAACATTTTTCTACCAACCGACCGACCGATTTAGTGACATTAAAATGTAAGGATCTTGTTTAAGTGGCATTAATATTAGATTAATAAAGCTTTTCTTAGGTAATGGTATGTATTAGTCTGATATAAGACTGGTGTATGATCCTGATATTTGACCCTGTTGTATGGTCATACACCCCTATTTCACGCACCGAAGTGTCAACAATTGTCTGACCCAAAGAATGTATATGGTTTTTAACAAAGATTATTAACATTAACAACACCTGAAAATACAACATCCATTAATATACAGTTTACTGATATCATGCGGGTATATAACACTATAATGCATCCTTTAATCCGAATGTTTGCACTCTTATTTAGTTCCACATCAAAACGTACCATTTTGTCTTCGAAGATTGAAAATATCTGTTATAATTATCTCATACTAGTATATAAATTTCGCCTGTTCAGCTGTTCTTGGTTCTTGAAAGAAGTCCACTCTTAAGCCCGTAAGCATTTCACTTAACTGCACCATTTCGTCGCAGCAACCATGTACATGAGGTTTCTCTGTATATACTTCCTCAATGGTTTCTAGATCTTCATTAGAACAGTTGATTTCAAAAGAACAATCCCGACCACCAAACACCATATGTTGGTAATACAAAATGTTTGGTTTGCCGGTCGCACATTCAGTATTCCTTTGCGAGCGAATGGTACACGTACATTCCAAGACTTCTTGAAGTTGTCAAGATGAGTTTGAATAAGAGGAGGAAAACAAAGTCTTAAACACTCAATATGCAGCTGATTAGTGTTATTGAATATACTTTCATCGATCATATCTTTAAGAAGTTTCTCCAGTAATTAGTGAAGTTTCTTTTAAGGAAACTCCACAGCATTTCGGTCCTTTGATTGGCGGTTGATCTCCCAATAGAAACCCAGTTATATCCAGACATTGTGTCAGTATGGAACATCCTCAGTGCTATCTGAAGATTTTCTAACGTATTATTTTCCGTTCCTGCATCGACCCTAAACATTCTTGATACACGTCCAAGTTTTCTGATAAACTGCATGAAATAGAATGCCACAAAAGGAGGTGATTTGTTCGATGAAGCTCCGTGTATAGATATTCCAAAAGGTTTTAACTTATCATATCCATCAACGTGTATTATAAACTTTGGTCCATTATTTATATATACTCTATGTCTTAATCTGCTTCTTATTCTGTTGTCAACTCCAATGTGATCTAATGCTCTGAGGACACGCCTTACTGTTCTTTGATTTGCCCTTATCCCAAACCGTATGAATAACATTCTCCACGCGGCTCTGTACCCTAAATCGGTGTACCCCTCTCTAAATAATTGCATAATTCCATCAGCAATGTCCTTTTGTGGCATCGTAAACCCAACATCAAAATAATGTTGGACAATATCGTCTAACGTCCTTTCCTCGTTTGGAAGCATACAGAAGGAACACTTGAAATTAAGTGCAACTAAAACCAGCTGGAAAAGAAAGAAAACAATATCAGTTTTCATTTAAAAACACCGGCGGTTTGGTAAATTTTGACGAAAGTATAGGTTTGAACCCTAGAAAATGGAAAAGTATGACACCCTCTGGAAAATATGATGACCTCTATGTGAGTTATGTTGACACCCTAGCCTTGGTATGTGGTGAAACTTACTGACAGGTTTTGGTTAGATCCCAATATTAGTACAGTATTGAGTAAAACAATAGCCTAAATGTTTGTCTAAACACACTTACTCCAGAGCGATAAACTGAAACACTTATAAAGTAAAAATATTCAAGTTCGTACAATATAAGAAAGGTTTTATCCATTATTGAAAATCAGTCACTGCAATGACACACCCTTATGACTCAAACGGGCGTGTGCGTGTATGTGTCTATATTTTTGCGCATAAATTATTTCGCGAAACTATTTGCAATTTTTACATGTATACGAAATGTGAATTGTGTTTCTGTCTTTGCGAAACCCGTAAGGTGCGAAACTACAAAATAACGCGTTATTGCGAGTATATTTACGCGAGAATCGCAATACTTTTAATCATCACACAAAGTTTTTTCTCAAAAACAATTAACGAAAAAGATTTCGACAACAAAGTAATCGAAAAGCGTAATATTTCTGTCTTTGCGAGACATGTTATGGCGACATGTTATGATGTTTCTACTCAATTCGAAGTAATTAAAGCGAGAAAACCGAAAACATTCAGGCATTTCGCTTTAATTTTGTCGACATGTGCAAAACATCTCACATCTTTTCTCACATCTAGAGTCCCTTTGAGGCTTCAGTAGCCACCATATGTTCGCAAACATAATTGTTTGAAGTCTTTCTGTTCGGATTATTACTGTTCGTGAAATTGCGCGTCTCTGTGATTTAGCAAAGATTATGGTAGTGCATAAAATATATGCAATATGACATTACTACTACTACTACTACTAATAATAATAATAATTTAATAATAATAATTGAAAGGTTTCTTAAGATCCGTTATGTGTTAGAAGTTCTGTTCGCAAACAGAACCTTTCAATATTTCTGTTCGGTATTTGTTTTCTGTTCGTGAAAACTGTGTCTCTGTAATTTAGCACATAGTTCTACTGTAAATGGAATCTGGGTGATTAAATACAATGAATAATTAAAACACAACACATTTATAGCTATAAACAACCATTTTATTAAATATATGCGCTAAAAATATGTATCTTCTATTTCTGGTTTGTATTTGTTCTTCTGTTCGTGAACGTTAGTTACTGAGATCGGTTCAACTAATGTTTTTTAAATAAATACAATGTCCGAAACTCAAATGCCATCAGTACTTATAATATAATAATGTTTTACTAATAAACCACCATTTTGTTAAGTACCTATTCGTTATTTGATTGCTGTTCGGAAACGGAGTTTCTGTTTGGTATTTAGCTATACTGTGCTACCTTCCCTGTCTGACTTGATATAATCTTTTTGCACAGTCCGGTGGGTCGTTGATGTGACAGAGGAAAGCCAGTGGTCCAAACACTGTTCCCTTTGGACTGTAGCAGGCTCGGTGGATTCACCATCTTCTACTACATTTGTACCTTCATTGTTCTGTTGGTAAGGAAATCTTGTAGCCAGTTGTTTATGTTGCCGTCTTTTTCATACAAGGACATTTGCAGGAGACTCTCATGTGGAATTGTTGTCATTTTGTTGAAGGAGATCAATAACTGTGGTTAGAAATTGAGTTTCAAAGGAATAGCCAGATCTAAAACCACAGTTGAGAGATGTAAGTATATCATTACTTTCAAGGTGGTCGAGTATGTGTTTGCAGATAATGTGCTCTAGAAGTTTTCATGTCACACTGGTTAGGTACTTACATGTAGTAGTAGTTTTCTGGGAGGCGTGAGTCTCCTTTCTTAGAAACTGGCGAAACATTGGCACTTCTCCAGTTAGATGGTAGTTTATCGGTGTCGATAGATGTTTGGAATATATCTTCAAGAGCTGGCGCGATCGTCTTCGCACAGGTATTCAGGACAATGCTAGGGATGTCATTTGGTGTGATTGCTTTACTGATGTCGATCGTACTAAGAAGTTGTTCAATGCCTTTTGTGTGGTTTTTAGTTGTGGTATAGGTGATTTTGCTCTCTTACGTGTTGTTGGATTTTGTAAATTAAATTGATTAACTAATATGTCTGCATTAACTTTGCTACTGCAGAATATTTGGCTTTTTATTTAAGGGATTGTACCTCGAATGGCCCTTTTACTTTGACTTGACATATCCCCAGAATGGTTTTGAGGTATTTTCTTTTATTTCCTTGCGTATTCTATTTTTTAAATTCTCGCTTGCATTCTCGTAAGAAGGTTTTGAATTTGGTACTCTTTCCCGTATTCTTAGCGCGGCTGTATCTAGGCGGGATTAACGTTCTACCATGCGGGGTGACATTATTTTATTGCTGATGTTGGATGGCATGTGCTTGCCAAATGTCCTGTGGATACCTGATTGGAATATATATCACAGTTCTCCAATATTCCTATTTTTATTGGTAGCAATTTCGTTTTATTGCTTTGAGGGGTCATCATTAATGCTGCCACAGTCTGCTTTGTCATGTACATGTAGGTGTATCTTGTGCGGTTTAGGTTTGCCATACTGTGGTATGGTATCGATTTCGGTGACGATCATTGCATGTTAACGGATGCCAGGAACGGAAGTTGACAAGGGCTGGGCTGCTTGTGAAGACCAAGTCTAATGGGGAGTTGTCGCGTGTAGGTTGATCATGCACTTGTGTAATTCATGCTCAATGGTCGAAAAACGCTTGCTTTACATTTCGATCCTGGGCACCTTTGTCCACGGTCATTGTATCCCAGTTGATTGATGTTTGGGCAGTTGAAGTCTCCGGCAACGATGATGTGTTTGCTTTTGGTTGAATCTGTTTGACTGACCCGCTGAGTTTAGCTATACAGTCCATACTTCGATATGGCATGTAGATTGAGCATATACATAGGGTGCTACTGTATGTCCTTCCATCTTGATTTTGGACCAAATAATCTCACATTATGTGTATAGCTGATGTGCATATGTTGTTTTGTTTGGCGATGAAGCCTCCTCCGCTCATACCAGTTGACCAGTCGTTCCTGTTGACGGACACGGAGTCGTGTAAAACCTCACTGGATTTGTTGGCATTTTTTCAGGGTTTTACCTGGTTTGATTCCCCTTAGCCATGATTCTGTACCGCAGATAATGTCGGGTATAATGTATTCCACGGCTGAATGATTTTCTGCTATGTTGGTTCTTATTCCATAACTTTTTGCCATTAGGATCTTTAGGTTGGTGGATTTTGCAGGACATGATAGTGGGTCGTAGTTGTGTTGAGACGTGTAGCTAGCTGGTCGGTTTGTCGACTATTATTTGTTGTTGAGTTCCTAGGACTGCTGGTGTGGACAGGGCTAAAGCAAGATACAGTGACAGATTCTAATGTTGAGTCGAGATTTGACAGCGCCAGAAAGGCGTGTGAGGTAGTTAGTTCAAAACTATTATAATGTAAAGCTGTCTTTGTTGATGCTGTCGCATATACAGCAATGTCATACAACATTGGATCGGTTTAGGTAGGACATACTCCTTGAGATATCTTCACTGTTTTTATGGTACCAAATACTACAACACACTTCCTCTTGTGACCAGGTTACTGGTATGTTACATATACCACAGGGAAAGATGGAGACATTTCAAGGGCCTGCGTTCATTTAAGAATGTCACCTAATACCTGTTATAATCAGCAGGGCGATGAAGGGTCTGGTTTTCGGTTTCATTGAAGTTCCTGGTGCAGGAATTAATTGACAGTTTCCTGGCTTAGAATTTTATTGGACGCAAAAATATTTGAAATCTGCACCTCAAGACGTTTCTTAAGAGCCTATTTTCATGAAAATCGGAAGTGGTCATATTTAAAAAAAGCTTGTTTTTCCATAAGTAAAGAAGTATTTTTTTTCTGACAGTTGTTTCTTGTTTTCTCAAGATAGTGATTTTGTACTTACAACCTTCTAATTCTAAGCCAGCGATTTAAAGTTATTATATAGCGTGCGATGAATGTTGTATTACACATATCCCCATCAATGTTGTTGTATCCATTATTATTGTATTATTGTACCAAATACAGCATAATAATAACTAGTTATGTTTGTAGATCACAAATGACCCCATGGTAGCCCAATAGTCAGAAATGGTAAAGGTCACAGTGACTTTTAACCTCAAAATCAACAGTGTTCATCTACTATTTGTGACCAACGTCCATGTAAACTTTGATGACTCCTCTTGAGTTATTGAACGGAAACCATTTGGTCTACCGATCGACAGACCGACGAACAGACAGACCGACCGACATGTGCAAAACAATATATTCCCTCATCAAAGATTGGGGCTATATAATAATGTAGTAATTAAACGTATTCGTTTGGAAATTATAATCAGTTGTAAAGGAAAAGAACACTTGGAAATTGTTATACCTTTTATTGAATTATCCCCAAAATGAAATAACATTAGCTAGCAAAGATAAAGAAAGATAAAAAATATTGAAAAAAAGATGGCATTCAATCAAAGTCACACTGTTCACACAGTTTAACAGCAACGTAAACTGGGCGTATGAGAGTTTTTCCGTCGGACATATACATTGTACACAACAGATACATAGCCTATAGTTATTAACATATAGGTAACTTATAGCGTCTGCATAACTTACTAAATGTACATGTATACACCCACAAAAGCGTATTACAGCATTTGTCCAGCATATCTCTTAATCTCCTAAAACTTGTGCCAAGCTTATGTCAAATTTATTTCACGTATCTCAGCGTGTTTGTCGAAACTTTGCGTTTGGCATATGTTGATGTTATACGTTACTGTGACAAAGTCATTAATACATGTCCAGATAAACACTAGAAGCCGTCGGTGACGGGATATGATCCCTCAAACCTAGTATTTGTTGTATGAAATACCATTATGAAAACAGTTACACTGAACAAATCTTATAAGTGTGCGCGTGTTTTACAAGGACAATAACTCCAAAATCAATCAATGTGCTTTTACTCATTGTACCAACCACTTATATTATATGAGATACTCCCACCTGAACTTTCATGATGATACCTCATAATTTTTTTATACACATTTCGAGTCATGCTCCCGACAAATTATTATGCCAGTCAGGCAGACAAAGCTGCAACTATATGCTCTTTTACAAAAGGAGAAAACTATTGTGCACATATCCATAACAGTGATACATATGCATTTTCAAAGAATAAAAATGTTTTGGAAATTATTCATACGTATCGAAAAATATCATTATATCATGAATGGTCACACATTAATCTAATTGAAAGCAAGGAGGTTTAGCCAATGTGATTACCAAAAAGAGATTGAATAAATTTTACAAAACTGTTTAGATGGTTCAGATACAATTTTAAAGTTTGGGTTACATATAAAAAATTTAAGCTTCAATATGACAGCCCAATCATTTAGTAAAAAACACACACAGTTAATAGGCGTGAATAATACATTTAATTAAAATTAATGATAAACTGTTTGATATAGATAACATATAGGTGTACTACGGAGTTACTGATTGAGTTATAGGTCAAAGTGGCAAGATCGACACCAAACTTACATTTCCTAGAAGTTACATGTAACAGTAGTTTAATATATATAAGAAACCGTTAAATCAACTACAATAAAAATCAGTTTGAACTAAACAAAGAAAGCTAAGACATCAATGTCAGTTTTATTTCGGAAAAGTTGAATAGCACAATACATTTGAACCAACCCTTTTTGAATGCCATAAGTTTTACAACAATAGATACGAACAAGATAAAAACAACATAAATGTACAACATAAATACAAAGGACTAGGTTCACGAATGGTTAAATTTGGCCAAACATTTCATAAAATAAAAATGCATTGTCATGACTATTTATGATATAAAACCTTCGGTACAAGTATGATGACATTCGCGTCACACTTTTTTTTTGTTCTTACATACATAAAGGTAGAACACTGGTTAAGTAAAATGATATAAGTGTAGCATGACAGCCATCATATATCTCTGGAAGATTGATTTTACATCAAGAATCATCACGAAAATGGCTAAAAATTGCTAACAATGGCTTTTTTGGCAAAACATAACATTTTTGTAATAGATTTATCTGCAAATTACATTGGATAAACATGCTTTATATTTTGAAAGATTAGATATATACGACATATTTATAGGAACATGCATTTGTACTTTAAATTTTGAAAATACAGCGCCAAATGAAGCCTTTCGTAAACCTTGTCTTTTAACAACAATACAGTTCCATCGTAATTCAATATACCGTTTTCCATTGAATAAACGCCCTACTATTTTTAATGAAAAAAATAGTTTTTGTTTGTTTTTTAAGGAATTCAATTATGTCAAAGGCCCCCTTTTGCAAATTGCATCGCCCCCCTGGGCGTTTATTGGCGGGAATGCGGTATACACTTTTTAGTGGCAAATATTGCAGATCATTAAGATGACTTTATTTGCTATATGTAAGTTTTAGCTACGTAGACGAAGACTACGAACATTTAATTATGAACATTTAGACCAATTTTAGAATAAAACTATTAATCGATTTAAAATACTATAGTATCTCAAACAATGTTAGCAAGCTATATAAAGTGATGACATTCTTAGAAAACATGCATACGACAAGTGCAATGCTCGTAGATCTATAATAATGTTAATTTTCAAATAAATAAATTGTATCCGTATAGTATTGTAATTTGTTTTTTTAAAATCCAGAAGCTAAGTAAAAATGCTCACTATTTTTAACGATGTAGTATATTTGACAAAAGCAGAAATCAATATGAAAAAAGTACTTGAAATTAAAGACATACATGATAACTGACAATTGCTTCTACCATTTTTATATAATATAAATAAAACAAATATGATTATGTAACATCACAATGGTGTTATGTGCATAATGTCGTGCAAAATTGGCGTTTTTGACCGGGCATTTTTTGTTTTATGTTTATTGGGGTTGCAACGCCGAATCTTAATCATTTTTCAGCTACTAGTTTATACGGCGGCACATTCGGATTCGCCTAACCAGTTTTCTAGATTGAATTGGTTGAATGTTAGCTGGTTAACCTAATTAAAGATATGTCAAAGCTTCTCAGTCGATTACGCCAATTGTTTTATTTAGATTACTTTTTGATATTTGCAATTGTGTTAACAATAACAATTGTGAATATACATAATTGAATATGTGAATATAATTTAAATAAATAAAAATGAAAAAAGTAAAACATATATCAGCAGCTGGAAACCTATTTCCCAACACCTATGTACTATAGATACATGTATCTACGACACTTTACTACACCAACACAATAAGCAAACCCCAAACATTGATACAACAACATTGCCATCATCCACTGCCCGAACATTTTACATTCACGAAAATATATTAAATACCCACTTCTATGCAACGCAGAGAGCTACTTTACCGCAGGGAAATATTACAATCTAAATCCCAAACAGCGATGGCTGTGTTACTCCACTGTCCGAACATTTGATATACACGAGATATGAATATACATGTATATCCTTTCTTCTATACAGTAACACCATGATTGCAAAAATTAAACCTTTTCTTTCAAAGTTCATAATATAACAAGTCAGGGGAAAAGAAAGTCTGATCCTTTGTATGACGATGAAATTTACGGAAATGAGACAGGGAGAACATAAATAAGAAAATACATGTAGAAGAAACAAAATAATATGTGTAGGAAGAATCTTGAAACGAGTGCTCATTCATAGTTTTAATATATTTTAGCTTAAATTTTATGCTATAGAGAATCCTTTGTAGTTTTGATGTATCTTAGCTTAAATTTTATGCTATTGGGACTCCTTTGAGGAATATTTTTAGATGAATTCCTAACGTGTTGCCAATCATTAATTTAGAATAAATGGATTTCAGTTAACACTGCGTTCATATCCTTCTCACATGTAGATAAATTACAAAAACATTGCCTAATTTCAACAGTATCGTTTTTTCATGATAGTAAGTTTAGCCCTTCTGATATTTGTCGAAGATCATTAATAAAGGATGTACTTTGATAAACATACCTTTTCACTACACTAGTAACTGTTATTGTTTCAAGTAAGAAACTTAAAAAGTCTGCACTAATAAAACTTATTTATTAATTGTCTGTAGCAGTTTACAAGTTTGTGCTCATAAATATTGCTCAGGTATTGTTGTGTTTCTCTATATACTATATTATTTTCCATTTCATTATGCAACTAAAAGTTTTGTATTTTGTTTAATGAAATGTCTGAGAAGTTGAATTAACTGTTGAATTTCTCAAACTATTTGAGGTTATATTATTTGTTTTATTTGGAGTTGTAAATGCTTGCCCTTTGACTACTTAGTGACATGAACATATCCATCCTTCTTGACAGATATTATGAAATATGTACATATATTTAATATTAGGAAGCGATTTTTAAAAGCAATTAAGTAATTATAAAGAAGCATTTTCACACAAACATACAGGCTTCTTTATTTGCAATCTCATAGCTCATGCTCTCTCTATCTCCTTTTATCGTTTTTTCAACTGCCCAATATATGACATAAATAAAATAAATAAAATGAAATCCCAATACCGATAAACAAAACTGCTTGTACTTCCTGTACTATATACACTACGACGAATTTCTAATTGGTAACATATCTTATTTTTTGAAAGATGCTTTTACAGAAAATAAGATACCCAAAATCCGTTGATAATTACATAGATTGATATAATATGTTTCTCTTATAATATTATACTAATCTCCACATACAAAATTTAATACATTTTATTATTTTTATATAGACCAATTAGAAATACGTTGAAGTGTATGTTTATCCCTGTCCTACGAAATACTGTAGTGCACAGAGAATCCAAAGTAAACCAGCGCCTAGCCACTCACGCAAGAGTCAGACATAGAACAAACCATCCATATCCCCAAAAATGGATAATTCAAGTAAACCCATATACACACCCAGCAATGAATGACACACTGTGGACTTTGGAGTTTGTGCATAATTAGCCGTAAAGGGAGGTAATTATGAAAAGATAACTACACTGAAGTTAAGTTATAGCTACAATCACTCCATAGTCCACAATACAAATTGTATTACATCCACAATCAGTTCCATGCACAAACAACATTTCAACAACAAATAAATAAAATTCCGTACACAATGGATGAGTTATTCTACTGCCTAAACATTTTGACATCCACAAACTATAAATAACTTCTCACTCACTGACGAACATTGGGTGTCCCACACAATAAACAAATACTCACTCCCATTTAATGCACATATAGCTACATCATTAAATCCCAACACCTATAAAATAAAACTGCAACAATTCTTCACTTCGCGGTTTTGAAAACGCAACATTCAGAAATCAAGCTAACTTTTTTATTTATTTATATTTCTCAATAAAAGGTTTTGTGTGTCATCTAAATTCACTACAGATGTGCATTGAACCATGCAATGGCTAAAACCAAATTAAATGACAAAGAATGTGATGAGTTGACGCTAATTAATCTTATGTATGGTCCATTGGAATGTTTAATCGACACAGTCAAAACCCCAAAATCAAGCAGTTTGTCACTCCGGAACATGGTTGTCTTTTAACAATGTTTTGGGTTAACTACATGTACTACTACTACTACAACCACTACTACTACTGCCTCCTTAGCTCAATGGTTAGCACACTTGCCGTCTAAACTGGCGAACCGGGTTCAAATACGGGTGGAGGCACTCATATGCCTCCCATATTTCAGCAGAAAGCTGACTGGCAAATAAAGGCTATGCTCAGCACTAATAACTAATAATTTTATATTCAACGGGAAATATCCTAATTAAATATTGAGTGGAAAAGTCGGCGTTTCTAGAAATAAAATGGGCTTCATATTCATCACTTTTTTATTCGGTCTCCATGATAGACACGGACACTTGCGCAAGAGCTTTATAAGCAAAACAAGTACACAGCTACATCAACAAACTGACAAATCCGAAGGACACAAATAATTTGAAACATTCAGGTATGTTTATTTCTAAGTTTGTTCGTAGTGATTAGTAAGGATGTGATAAGATTGCAATGTCATCAATTGGGTTGTCATACCACAAATCTTAGCTACATACGTTGTAAATTTCAGCAAAATCAAAAACGTATTGGCCGAGCTATGGGTAAATATATACATATACACCTATCAGATGTATTAAGAGTAAATGTTGAGTTTTCAAAGCCGCTAAGTCTAAATTGCCCAAACGGCGATCAACAATCGCTCTATTACTCCTCCGCACTAACATTAATTGTGCCATCCACAAAATATATGAAATTAAATTTTCAAGCAACAAAGATATAGTGTAATATAGTTATACAAATACATACACAGCTGGCTTAGAATTAGAAGGTCGTTAGTACAAATTCAATATTTTGAGAAAACATGAAACAAGAGCTGTCCACGAACAGCGCGCTTAACTATTCGCAGCGCCATGCTAGGATAGTATAATCATTATATATTAAAAACAAGTTGCTTCATATCAGCAGCATTACCCTCTGCTGTGTAGGGGCTGGATCTTCTAATTTGAAAAAAGGAGATAATTTGGACAAAATGCAGGACAGTTAACTAATCATGTGAAGGTCTTCTGGGTCTTGAGAGTGAACAAATAAGCATTTCTTAGTCCAAAAGGGGGCATCATTTCAACAAAAGCTAAACAGCTATCGACGCCTGTGTATATGTTGGGTCATAATGGTGAACAAGTGTGCAAAGTATAAAAGCAATAAATCAATGCACTTTGAAGATATTAGAGGTTAAAAACCTGTACCTAAACATTAACATTTGCATTTCTACGAATAGTGGAGCTAAAAACTGTCTGAAAACTACTCTTTACTTATGGGAAAAGAAGCTTTTTAACATTCAGTTTGGTCAACATGACCACTTAAGGCTCAGAAGAAGCGCCTTGTGGTGCAGCTTTTAAATATGCACGAGTCTCATCATTCTAAGCTAGCGATGTATTGCACAACGATGTAATAAACAATAGTGTATTTATAATATCGATTCGACTACCCAATTTTGATTGTTGATCTAAAGATTACATATAACCTGCAAGCAGAATATTTAGATGGTTGTGTTATGGTCATGTGACAACTCTAACGGTAGCAGGTGTCAAAAGTATTCACACTTAACAAATGGATGAAACAAAAATTAGGGAAACACACATACAAAATAAGTACGTTGCTCGAATACACTGATCTACAAAGCAATAGTTTGCAGTCAATCCACATAAGCACAAATAATAATCTACAAATATGAAATACATTGTTCCGCCAAACAAAAACACAAATTTTGTGAAAAAAACCACTATAGGTGAATTTCAACAATGTCTTCAAAATTATACTAGTTAATAATTGTGTGTACACAAATTAAAAAAACAAAAAAGTGCACATTTGTTTTGAGTAATTCGAGATTCGTATTTTTTAAGGGTAGTTTAGTTTGAGTAAGATTAGTCTACCCTGACAATGTAAGTACGAAACTTGCTCCAGAACGAAAAAAGATTGCCTGACCGTTAAATAGCTGAATTATGAACGAGTGTATGTTTGACTTCATGGTCAAAATGTTCAAACATGGGCGTAGGAGCGTCTTCAATATTTGGGAGAGGGGAACATTCGGGAGAGTTGGGAGGCGAAAAATCTTTTGGAGAAGGGGGTCCGATATTTAATGTTAATAGCCTACGACAAATGTTTGTGTAGATAATCACTAAGGATAGGTATGTTAACGTTTGTAAGTTGTTTGCTTGTCAAAATACCTGTTTAAAAATAGAACCTTATTATAAACTAGTAAGTAGGGGAGGGGAGTCCGGGCCATTTAAAAACAATGGATCAATCTGGTGCATTCTGTGCGTTCCGAGATAATTATTTGGTAATAAACAAGACAAGTTTTGTAATAAGATCAAGCAAAATTAAGTCATTATTTTGTAAATCTTCTTACTAATTACTGCACAAATGCCCGAATTCTGAGAGCTAAGGAGTTTAGTAAGGGTTATTTAACATAGAAATGACAAAGTCTAAAAGCAATATAGGAGCTGATGAATATGGTCTGAATTATTGGGGGGCAAACGATATGTTGGCCCCCCTGTCCTGACATGGGGGGGGCTGCCCTCCCCCGCTCCTATGCCCATGTCAAAGCTGGAAGAATATAATTAATTCCATGTCTAAATTCGACATTAATTGTAAGTACATGTATAACAATGAGTATGTATTAGAAAAGAATTGATGACTTAAGAAAATGTATGACTCGTTTAAGATCTGTTCCTGAGTGTATTTACTTTTGTAAATATAATGTTTGGTAAATATGTCTTTTCTTAATTTATATGTTATTTGTAAATTGTGCCAATAAACTTTGAACAGGAACTTGGTGGTAAATCTCTGCAATAGCTGTGGTTCTGCTACGGTACGTATTACTAACATGCACCATCCAGCACTGAAATAGAATTTAGTTCATTACAATAATTATTATATCGATAACGGCATTGATCAATAATAGACTCATTATTCACCTTGAAAAACACAGGAATGCAGTAAAGTACATCCAAGGTATTGTGTTTTTCAATATTTACCGATTATTTTTCTGTAATTGAAAGTTATGTTTTATCTCAGAGGTTTGTTATTAACTCTGGTAATGCGTGGGTACAAGAGTACAATCAAAGCGCTGAAAGCTCGGGAGTTGTTTAAATGAATGTCATTCTGATCACCTTGGCCTTTATGCGTTGCAATATTTACTGCCGACAAACGGACAAGGCCGAGCGGTCATGACTGAATGAATGCATGCAGAGGATATACACGATTTCTGCAGTCAGATAATTTACTGCCATTGTTTCAGATGTGTTTGTCTGCAGTTTGGTCAACTAATTTAGTCCGGTGTATGTTTTAATTTATTAACCCAAATAATTCAGACGCGTGTTATATCGGATGAAACCGATTAATCTGACCTAACCAACTATATGTAACAGTTTATATAGATTGGTGTTCGGTGTTGCGGGTTTGCCGCATACCGCTTGTCATAGAGCAGCTACATTGGTTATGTAATGGAAAAATATCTCGATAGCTCAGAAATACTTGGTCTGTACCACACTATACATGTATGATTACTTAACAGTTCATGCATACGATAAACATGAGCATGTTGAATTTTATCTCTACAAATGTCATGATGATATATAAAATGTATTCAATGCAAACAAATATATATTTCTCTATTTATTTGGTTGTGTTATATTATACCGAACGAATGAACAAAGTCCAATTTATTTGAAAAATGTTTATCTGGTATCAATACCATCATTCTGTCAATTTAGCAACGTGTTTTCTACGGGATGTATTCTTTATCACTGACCGGGAGGAAACCTCTGAAGCATCATGCTTAATCATGTTCAAAGCGTTTCGAATACATGTACTTAAAAATTACTAGATCTATGTTCGTGTTTTTTTTCTTTTCGCAGATCTTTTGCTGCTCGAGAATAATCCATTTCTAACATGTTTATTGTTTACATCATAAAGTATATATAACTAACAACTCACCTCGCAAGCCAAATAAGTAATGCCAATCCAAAGGACCGGTTCCAAATTTCAGGCCTGTTGCCCGTTTCAGGTCATTTACTATATTATACATCGACACATTGTCTGGTGGTCCATCCTTTGGGTCTCTACGCAGTAAGACTTCTGTTATAGGGAGATCACGAAAAAGAAACATAATTAAAACAAAGTATTCGTTGAAAATTGCACATCTGTTTATGACATCGTTTATGACGCCATGATGTCAACATTATTATTGTCGTTTAAATCAGATAAAACTTTATCATATCAGCTTTCAAATGATATATGATACATACATATCTTGTACAAGAACGAAAAGTTATAATAGTTTGAAACTGTAACATATATTATGAATCACCCTGTATATACTTCGCAGATACATATACAGTTGTAATTGACTTTGTTAATTTAAAATTATATCTATCGTAACTACGCTAATTGTAAAACACAAGCATTAATTATAATATAACGATTGATAACTAACATGGTCATGTTTTAAAGCTTACCGGTCCGTTTCATTTATTAAAGAGGTTGCAAAACAAAACGTGTATTGAATGTGTACGTCTAAAGTCTACTATGTAAATACTATTGTTGGGTATTTCTTCATTCAGGTACGTGTAGTTTCTACAAGTAACGGACGTGTGACATACATAAATATAATGTGTACTATGTCACATAGGTATGCGTATACACGGGATACCCAAGATTTCATCGACCATGGTCTCATTTTCGTTTCACGAAGTAACTACTGTAGCAACTGTGATTTTACAATTTAATTGAAACGTGTACTTATACATGTACAGGTAGCTACAATTTTCACAAGCAGAATAAACAAGAAATATCACTGAATGTGATGAATACCCACAGAAACTGCTTGACACAGTCACATATGCACATCTAGACTTGGTACTGATCATTCCTGCAAAATTTCTTTGAAATCTGACCATTGATTACAGAGAACTAGCGCGGACAAAATTTATAAGGGTAAAAAAACAAAGGGCCATAACTACCTTAAAATTGATCCGACCAACATGCACCGACAATATGCATTACTAGACTTGGTAGGTACTGATCATTCATTCAAAGTTTAGTTAAAATCAGACCAATGGTTACAGAGAAATAGCGCATACCAAATTTATAAGTGTAAAAAGACAAAGGGCCATAGCTACCTTAAAATTGATCCGACCAACGTGTGCCGACGATATGCACAACTAGACTAGGTACTGATCATTTATAGCAAGTTTCGTTAAAATCAGACCAATGGTGACAGAGAAATAGCGCGGACAAAATTTATAAGTGTAAAAAAAACAAAGGGCCATAACTACCTTAAAATTAATCCGACCAATGTGTGCCGATGATATGCACAACTAGACTAGGTACTGATCATTCATACCAAGTTTCGTTAAAATCCAACCAATGGTGACAGAGAAATAGCGCGGACAAAATTTATAAGTGTAAAAAAACAAAGTGCCATAACTACCTTAAAATTGATCCGACCAACATGTTCCGACGATATGCACAACTAGACTTGGTACTGATCATTCATACCAAGTTTCGTTAAAATCCGACCAATGGTGACAGAGAAATAGCGCGGACAAAATTTATAAGTGTAAAAAAACAAAGGGCCATAACTACCTTAAAATTGATCTGACCAACGTGTGCCGACGATATGCACAACTAGACTTGGTACTGATCATTCATACCAAGTTTCGTTAAAATCCGACCAATGGTGACAGAGAAATAGCGCGGACAAAATTATACGGACCAACCGACCAACAGACCAACCAACCAACCATCCTCAAGCATGACTCCAATATAGCCCCCATATACTATGTATCTGGGTATGTATCTGGGGGTATAACAAATGATGACAAAGCTAATGTCACACGTTTTGTCAAGTGTATGTTTTTATCACAGAGACCAATGATAGGATTAAAGCCTTATAATTTCTTTAAAATCAATGTTTGAAGACTTGCTTTGACCATAAAATTCAATATGTATTTTTAAAAGTTAAAAACCACTATGTTGTTGAGTGAAAATGTAATGATATATCTAAAATTCTAAAAGACGGTGGATAAATATAGTTCACACCTACGCGAACCGCTGAAGAAAAAACTTTAAAAAAATCCAGTCTTCTATTATTCAATAGCATACATATCATGCAGAAATGTTCATAAATAAAACAGTTATACGGTAAAAACACGTGTACACTGATTTGTTGAAGTGAATACTCTACAAATGACAGTCAACATAAAATGTAACTATACTGAGTATACTCTAAGTAATACACATGACAGATATCATTAATTCCAGCTAAACTTAATTAACATTTACTGACGGATAAAAACTGAAAGAGTCATTGATCGTCCTAACGTAATCTAGCAGTAGGCACACAATCAACTTGATGTTTGTAAAATTGTTATTTCTTGTGCTAGATATACGATTAGTCGTATCTTTGCTACAAATTCTACTTACTGTTTATTTAACACGATGGAAATAAATATTGAAAGAAGCACAACTTACCGATTATAAGATTTTCTATAGGACATGTCTTAACCTTACTCGGCTCAGAAGGTTCAACATCAATTCGGCATTGGATTAGCAAAACATAGTCCTGTGGGCAGCTGGACACAAACCGTATATTTCTTCTCGCTAATTAAGAAATAAATACAAATTATATATAATATATCGTGAAATTAACATAATATTACTTCTCACACTCGCAAGATTTTCTTTAATTTTAATTATTAATGCACGAACTAGTTTCCCCGTAAAAGGTTCACCACTGTGTCTAAACATAGAACAATACTTTAAAATATGTTGCCAAGGCATCAACGATGGCGCAGAAGTTTTGAAAGGATTTTTTAAAACATGTTAGAGGGTCGTTCATTAAATACCCGGGCGATCGATATGGTCGGAAATCTAATGGACCGATATTGATGAAAACGTTCAGGAATACATTCACACCATTCCTCATTCACATACGAATGTTCAACTTGTTGCGACGAAGGGTTTACATAACATTAATGTTTTAATAAATAAATGTAACGAAAGTCGGCCCAAGTCGACGTCAAAATATTGTGACGTTACGCAATTTTCACTCCTACAACGTGACACATTTTCTCTATTTGATCATTACATCGCTTTGGAGCCATAAAGTCGCGCGAGCACACACATTTACCATTTTAAGATGTTCGGTAGTTATATTACTTTATGTATCCACGATACTTTCGCATGATTCCGTATTTACTATAGTAGTTCACTTCAAGTAGTGTTTACCACTCTACAGGTTGTTTAACCGACGACACTTTCCTGTTTCTCATGTTAGATTGTCCCGTCCTCGGATCATCGCGAGGTGAAAATTGTCGTCAAAGAATCGTTAGTAAGCAAAAATCCAACGAAACGAATATTTCCAAAAGGCTTCTCTAAAATAGATTCTTTAGTTTTAAAGTTGTATGACAAAAACTTTTCTGAAATTGTATCATAATCGTTTTTTCCTTAGCAAATTTGATTTCATAACGGTATTAACGGACACACGCCCGTTGTAACTAAACAGCGTTCACGCACGGTAACAGTACAGGAATGACAGCAAACGTTGTATTATAACTTATACAACATAACGTCAATGTAGCCATAATGTAATAATTTTTATTATGATGTTTTCCGTTGAAAATGCAACTATATCACGCACCCTGTCAAATCAATACTCTACAATTCACTGAAAACCTTTGGTTGGGCCGGGTAGCTCTTAGTTGAGTTACTATAGTAACAACAGTTTTTGTTCGGATGAATAAAATTAATCAAGTTTTTTCGAATTATCAAGTTGGTGATTACGTCTTATTAAACGAACATTTATTACAATTGCATGCTTCAATCAAGCGCTATGGTGATCGTCCGGGTATTAAATGAACGGCCCTCGTATAGTTCTTTGATATAACTAACCTGACATAATATCTGGACCTATGTATATATATATTTATTTATTTCAAGTCTCATCCATTTACATGTATACAGCTTATAAAATCATATATACATACATACAATAAACATGTATATGGTCATTCTATAATAGAATTATAAGAGACTATCAACAGTTTACTACAATACTATACACAATATCACAGATTGTATACAATTATTTCAATTTCAGATTTCCATTGCTTATCTTTTATTAAACCCTGTCATCAATGACATTTTCCCCAGGAATCACAAGAGTTATTTCATATACCTTCTTTTAGATCAGTTGTCAACATTATTTATCCCAAAGATCTGTAGATAAGCAATGTTAATCCAGCATGAAGTTTATACTAGGATACATCATTATTATAATGAAACATATATGTATCCGTTGTTGTAAGGTTAAAATATAAAACATCAATACTAAAGCATTCATTATTGTCATACCTTACCCATTAATATCCTCTACGAATTGAATGGAATATAATATATTATCTTGTTTACCCCCCTCGTACAATAATACTCACTAATCGTTCAAATATATCCCATTCATAAAGTAAAGAACATGAATGTGCTTTGTTCGACTAATTATAATACAGTAGGTTTCTTCTAGTTTCTAAAATAAGGCAGCAGGATTTTGCCGTAATTCTAACAATATTTGCATTTGAAAGGATAAAATTCAACTTATTCTTGTCTGACAAATTAAAAAAGTCATAACAAACTTCTGATGCTTTTTCAAAAAGCTCATTTCTGATTATATCATACGCAGGACAGTGCAATATTACATGTATCTCATTTTCTACACCATTCTCACATATTGGATATATCCTGTCATTCTCAGAAAGCCTCTCATATCGACCTGTCTCGAGTCTAATAGGCGCTACTCCACACCGGAATTTTGCCAACGCTGATCTATGTTTATATGACAATAAAACCTTAACATACTGTTCTGTTTCATAAGCAAATTTAAACTCTCTGTATGTTCTTAGTTTATTCGATATTCTACCACCAGCGCTACTAAGTATATGCATCGATTCTATCCACTAATCTAAATGTTCATTCATAACTTGCTCTTGAACTTTTTCTAACAATGCTCTTTTATGAACATACACATTATCAACATCAATATACCCTGTACAATGATTCTTTCTGAGAATTTCTAAAACATTAAAATTCCAGTTTTTACAATTTCTACCAGAAATTCCCTGACAATAGTTAAACACAATCTTATTTGTTCTATTATTATTTATTTTAGACAGTCTACACCAAAAATTCAAAACACACTTTAATTGTTTGGCAAATGTACAATCCCATCCCATGTCACCAATGACAGCAGAGTTTGGAGTGTATTTTCCTGTCCCCAGAAAGAAACGCATTGCCCTATTCTGGACTGCTTCAATACAGGAAAACCTTTTTGTGCCCCAAATTGGTGCGCTATATGCTATTACTGGCCAGACCAGTGAGTCGTACAGTTTAGTATAAACCTGATATGGCATTCCACCAACACTCTTAAATTTAGCAATAAGGAGTCCCAAGGCTCTGCTAGCTGCCTGTGACACACACTTTGCAGTTATCTTATAATCCAGATATTCATTTAATGTAATCCCAAGATAGGTATATTTACCCGCATATTCAATAACATGATTGTCATATCTGAAAATATATTGTGAACGAGACATAGACTGTGTTCTAAAATGCATAACATTACTTTTAGACAGATTTACATTCATATGATTGTTCTTACACCATTGTCCTAAACTATTTAGCATAGCTTGTAAACTAGCTTCATCCTCAGCAATTCACACTATATCATCAGCATACATTAAAATAGAGAGTTTTTCATTCTCTCCTACATCAATACCAAGACCCAAAGCATTAATTTGAATAGCTAAGTCATTTATAAAACAGTTAAACAAAACAGGTGACAAAATACAACCTTGACGGAGACCTAGTTTAACATCAAACCATTCTGACATATAACCATTTAACTTGATACATGATCTAACTTATGACACGAAGTATTGAATTCGGACTAGACTTTACAAAACATTAATTATACTTTCATAAACATAGTAGGAAACGTACATCTATATTCCATGCTAACATTATAGTAATAATAATAACGACTTTATTTTAAGAGGCGACACAGTTTGGCAAGCCGAGTCTTCAATCTGAGCCTCTTTGGCAAGAACATATGGCAATACTAATGTGATATAAACAATAAACAACCAGAAGTATAGTTCGCCAGGGATAACTCTAGCCTTATCAATAAACAAACAAAGCAAATTATAAACACTGCACGGTCGAATGGCCGCTAGTTATCAGTGTAGATTTAAAGAGTATACCATTAAAAGTGTATATGCACAAGGTTGGACAAAAATGAATATCAAAAATGTATTTAATTTTGATTTTTATTTGTAAACAAAGGCTAGTGTTATCTCCGGCGAACTATATAACAACAAATTAAAACAAAGTTATACTATAGGTAAATTTCTAGGTTATGTATATTGTTGTACTTTACACTATGGACTAATCCGATTAGAGGTATACTAAATAAGCACGTTGATTTTTACAGTTGTGATAGATACCCAGCATGAAAACATGTCTCCCCTTTTCAGAAGACGAGTCCGTGTTTGGATTACTAAAGTTAAAAATATACCTTTTATTTGATTGAAAAACCAATTATATCCGTGCGATAATTGGTATTTTCTGCATATATATAATTTAAATGGAGTAAATTTCTTTCCGATAACATTTTATTCAGTACATATTAATTTATTTATTAAGGTATTTCTGAATGCGTTTCTTAACTCCGTAATTCGGAAGGTGTAATGATTATAGCTAGTTATACATCTGTACTGAGCAAAAGTTTTAATTTGCCACAATGTATGATACTTCTAAACAAATGGTTTTCATCTATGCATAATGGGGTACTTTGCTTTACTTTTTACATAAACATGTGCAGGTACGTACGTATCCATCATGTGTCATGAAATATACAATACATACAGTTGTAACAACTGTTACTTCAGATACAAACTACGAACTGTAAGCATTTTACTATACGTTTAAGAAATTTGATATCAGTCGTCGAACAATATAACCAAGTGACAGCAGCTGAGCGAATTAAGAACATTCTTTTAAGGCACCGTACTTACGAGATTCTTGCGTGTTGAATACAGCCCTTTCACAATTTTCTTCTACTTGGAGGGCAAGAGTTCCAGTTCCATCAGGGCAATCATTCGTATTTCGACTGAAAGATAAATGGATAGTATGGTATATAGTTCGTTATTTAATCACGGTGGAGGATTCAACATATGTAACCCAATGTGGGTTGCTACTCGAACCATACGTTGCACGTTCGGTACAACATATGTAATTATCATTTCGACACAAAAACGCGAGCCTTCTTTTTGTTATCGATTTGTGTAAAAGTGACATCATTTTGCCAATATATTCCAAAGCAGTGCAACTCAGTCTACTTTCCAAAATGTATACATATACGATGTACACGATGTACATGTACTTAACCTACCTGTATGTGTAGAATGAGCGGAGAAAGTATTTATTCTCCGTCATGCGGTACGACTGACAACCACAGACACTCATTGTTTATTTCGTTTGTTATATAGTTAGTACTATCGACTAGGGCAGCGGTGAACCCACGTGAAAGCAGAGACGGGTACCAATTCTTTTAAAAAGTAATTAATTAATTACAATTAAATTTGACACTTTTCAATTATACATGTATTACCATTACATGAATTTCAAAATTCTAATTATTATAATAATTAATTACAATTGTTTTACATGAAATGATTAATTATTTTTGTAAAATGGATGATTGACATTTTGAGGATATAGTTTTATCTGACAAGGCTTTTACAGTTATCATGAGTTATGCAAAATTTAATTTCTTTATATTTTTAACAACTACAAATCGTGGTTAAGGGATCATCTGCACTATCTATATCCATACTGATTCAGTTAAATGAACTCATTTAAACTATACATGTCTGTAATAAGTAGTTGTTGAAGAATTATAAAGAAATTAAATTTGAGCGTACGATTTCCATAAGTGCATTGATAAACTGAGAAAAGTTAATGTTACATGAATACAGAATACTCCGCTGAACACAGACGTCATCAGCCGAGTATCCATCCGTCATCAGGTGTTTCGTCCTTAACTCGGAACACCCTCATGATGGTGGGGCAAACAGTTGTGATCAGCCAACGCTCCGTCTATGCTGGCTTCAATGATGTTTCATTTCTTCTGAGCCAGAGCCAACTGGCCGCACACTCGGCGGCCTTGCCAAGTGCATGAATCGCTGTCCTACGGGTTCTACCATTGATTCCTATTGACCCCATCATCTTCCACATTGACTGAGATCTACAGCCAATTTCCACCGGGAAAACCCAAGCTTTCCACCCTTGTTCTTTGCATGTATTGGCCAGATCTTCATACTTCAGTTCAAAAGATTCCTCTACTCTCTCCTCCAATGGCACAGTTAGTTCAATCACAATCATCGCTTTGATATTTTTGACCATATGATAATTTCTGTGCGAAGGGTTGTATGGGCTACTTCTTCTAGGAATATTAGCTTCTTCACCAGTTCTACCCTCCTCTCCCAGCTCTTTGATTCATGTAGTATGCCGGAAGTTTGGCCTGTGGTAGCTTTTTTCTTTTCACACTCCTTCACAAAGCTGATTCTTGTCTCTAGGTCTTCCCCCTTTCCTTTCTCTCTCCAGGATGGCTGCCAAAGCTCCGAGGACTTGGTCAAGGCCGTTAAGCACCCCTGCCATTATATGGTATAATGTTCCGCACAATGGGCAAGTTGGATCATCTGACAGTTTCCATCTGGTTAGGTTGTTTGGGGTTGGTAGGACCTCGTACACTGAGCGAATAAGGAAGCTAAGTTGGAATGGTTCGTATCTTCAATTTTTTAGCTGGCTGATTTTCTTCTCTGGGAGGTTCCATCTAGTCTAGTTGCATTGCGGCCCTAACTGGACAACCTGGGATGATCGCCCATGCTCTTCCTCCCGTCTTATTTGAGTCTGTACTAATGACATTCTTTCTTCTTTTCCTGACCTCTCCCATCTTGGATGGTGTCTTGTATCTAAACCTTGTTGCTCCAACTATGTATTGGTATTTGAAACTGTTTTCAGCTCTGTCCACAGACTGACACTTTGACAATTTCCTTCCAGTTCTGACCTCTATTCCAGCGTGTCTTACCTTCTCGTCAGCGGAGTCTCTAAGTGTGAGAAGCAGTCGAGCCTTTGTCACCTTGTACTCTTCAACCAGGGAGTTAATGGGCAATTGGAGTTATGATGGTAAAACGATGGTGGTAGACCAAGCCGTTTCCTCGGGTGCTTGCTGACTGACTGTTCTGGCTTCTCAACAAAGCTGATTGGAATATTGTTGACCATTAGTGGCCAGATTAGTCTAGGCAGAAGACCGTGCTGAAATATCCAAACCTTGAACCGGAAAATCTGATTCGTCTATTTTTCGCAGTCCCTCTTCAAACTGCTGTTTCTTGGCTTCGTTTATCTGTACGTGTAAAAAGTCAAAGCACTTTCCCAGATGCTTGATTGGGTTGTTTGTCAGTGCAGAAATTTCTTCCCCTTGTTTATGTAGTTTAGTTTGAATTTGTTGACCATTCCCCTTGTCTATGTAGTTTGAACTTGTTGACCCCTTTTCTTAAAATTAAGCACCTTGGTTTATCCTGATTGAACTTCATTTTTGCCCTGTATCCCAGTGCTGTTTTCCGGCCCTTTTGATTCTCTCTCTGCGGCATTAGTTATTAGGTTTACACCCATGACAAACATGACGACAGAAACTGTACAGCCGTCTTGAGTTAAATCCATCTGGTTGTTAAGTTGTTTGAAGAGAATTTTAGTTGGATGTTATTGACGTAGCTAATGATGAGATTGGTTGCATAGTCAGGAATGAGATAATGCTCCAAAGCCTGTTTGCTTAGCTGGTGTGGTATTGAGCCATAGGCTTTAGCTAGATCAAGCCATAGTACCGTTAAGTTCTTGTTGTTGATTCTTGCTTCATGAAGTATTTGGGTTAATGCGCTGGTGTGTTCTACGCAACCTGAGAAACCAGGAATCCCCCCCCCCCCTTGTACAGAGTGTTCATGTACTTGTTCTCCAGCATGTAGGTTGTCATTTTCTTGACAAGAATCGCAAATAATATCTTCCCCTCCACACTCAATCAGGAAATGGTTCGGAACTGTAGATACTTTTTGAGTAGTTCTCTTTTGGTAAAAGACATCCTTCTGATCTTTGCCAGCTTTCAGGAACAGTTCCCTTCTCCATACCAAATGCAGAAGATACCATAGACGGCGAAAGGAGTTTTGTACATTTCTTATAAACTGTATAAGTAATGCCACTGGGACTACGTGCTGAACATGAGCGTGTTCTCAAGTCTCTCATATTTCTCCTCACACAGCAAGTTCTTCAAAAACATAGATTGCTAATGAAAGATGCTCTCTTCCTTGTCATCTTCTCCTTTTCCGCCTCAGACTCTCTGTGTTGGTAAGTGTTCTAATTCGAGTTCTTGTCTCATCTCTTAGTTGGATAAGGCTTTTCCTTTCCTGGCACGCCTGAAACGCTTCTTTAGAGTTCGTATTTCACGCCCAAGCCACTTTATTTAGCAGAGGCGCCTGTTTGGAACTGAAGTTTGCTTCTTTGATTCTGGCTCCTTTTCTAACACATAACGCCCTTTCGCAAGGGCATAATACTAGTGACTGGAGTGCAAGAAGCTTTCTTTCTACCTTTCTACAGGTCATGTAAGTGCACTTTGGAGTATTGTGTCTAGGCCAGGCTATCTTCTTTTCCTTTCACTAGATATTGGTTCTAAGGATGGACTGTGTGTCACCTCTTGACCTGCAGGCAATGCTGACCGCACATCTTCTTGAAAGGAAGCAAGTCCTTCCGGGCTCATTTTCATTGAATGTCCCTTTCCATGTTTCGCTCAAAGATGGGAGATCCCTCTCTCCTTTTTGAACAAAAATTGGAGAATCTTCCGCTTCTGGAACGTCAACTGTTTCCTAGATGCCATCTGTCTCTCCTGTGTCACCATTCTTTCTCAGTGTTCATCCAGATAGTCACAATCTAGTTAAAAGTGTGAGAGAGTCTCATCCGCAAGACAGACCACACAGAATACTAGTGCCATTGACCTAAGCTTTAAGGAGCAGAGGCAGCAGTAGACTGGATGGCATTTATAAGTGCCTGTAACTACCATTACTTAGATCTCTGCTCGTTTCACCTCACGAACCAAAGGTCGCGCGGATTTCCAGATGGTGTAGGCAGCTAATGTGGGTTCGTTTTGGATCTGTAGATATCTAAAAGTTGATCTTGTAGGCATGTCACATGTCCATCTACGGTACTAGAAGCCGTCAACTGAATTGCGGACCATTGACTTCCATTTGAATCATTTGAGTCTGTTTGCAAGTTGCAGCTACTGATTGGCTATCAGAAGAAGTCATAGAGAGTTGCCTAGAGAATATATTATGCTCAACAGAACCTGACAATCTGCATGTATTCATGAAGAATTAAAGCCTACGCTCCTACGCACAAGCTGCACACATGATTTGTGCTTTCTAGACACACATGAAAAGGAACGATGTGTAACATGAAACCTCTCATGAAATACCGATTTAATTAATATTTGTGCATATTAATACATATACTAAATTCATAATTTTACAATGGGTTTTCGACTCAAATGATCTAAGTTCGAATAAACATTCGACTGAGCGGATGAATAAATAGACAAAAATTATTATAGTGAATATTAAGATTAAGTTATTGATAAACTTACCGTCTAGTATATGATAACGTATACCCTGTAGGACTGTCCATAGTGAACTCCAGGTTCATGCTAGCGGTACCATCAATATAATCAGCCGCATCAGCAGTTGGCGTAAGTATCGCGTAAAGGACTGCCAAGTTTTCTGCAGTGACCACCTAAACAGAACAATAAAAACAGCACATTAGTTGTGTATATTAGAGTTTTCCAATAACTATGTAGAATTTTGTCATACTTTTTAGCTCACCTGTCACAAAGTGACAGAGTGAGCTTTTGTGATCACTCTTCGTCCGTCGTCCATCCGTCGTCCGTCAACAATTGGCTTGTGTAGACACTATGGGTCACAATTTTAGCCTAATATTTATGAAACTTGGTCACAATGATCATCTCACCAAAATCTAGGCCAAGTTCGATATTGGGTCATTATGGGTCAAAAACTAGATCACTAGGTCAAATCATAGAAAAACCTTGTGTAGTCACTATAGGTCACAATTTTGATTTAATCTTTATGACACTTGGTCACAATGATCATCTGTACAAAATCTAGGCCAAGTTTGATAATGGGTCATCTGGGGTCAAAACCTAGGTCACTAGGTCAACTCATAGAAAAACCTTGTGTAGTCGCTAGAGGTCACAATTTTGACTTAATCTTTATGGAACTCAGCCACAATGATCATTGCAACAAAATCTAGGTCAAGTTCGATATTGGGTCATGCGGGGTCAAAAACTAGGTAACAATGTCAAATCATAGAAAAACCTTGTGTAGTCGCTAGAGGTCACAATTTTGACTTAATCTTTATGAAACTCAGTCACAATGATCATCTCAACAAAATCTAGGTCAAGTTCGATATTGGGTCATCCGGGGTGAAAAACTAGGTCACAAGGTCAAATCATAGAACAACCTTGTGTAGTCACTGGAGGTCACAATTTTGACTTAATCTTTATGACACTTGGTCTCCATGATCATCTCAACAAAATCTACGTCAAGTTCGATTATGGGTCATTTGGGGTCAAAAATTAGGTCACAAGGTCAAATCATAGAAAAACCTTGTGTAGTCACTAGAGGTCACAATTTTGACTTAATCTTTATTAAACTCAGTCACAATGATTATCTCGATAAAATATAGGTCTAGTTCGATATTGGGTCATCCGGGGTCAAAATCTAGGTCACAAGGTCAAATCATAGAAAAACCTTGTGAAGTCACTAGAGGTCACAATTTTGGTCTAATCTTTAAAAAAACTCTGTCACAATGATCATCTCAACAAAATGTAGGTCAATTTCGATATTGGGTCATCCGGGGTCAAAAACTAGGCCAGAAGGTCAAATAATAGAAAAACTTTGTGTAGTCACTAGAGGTCACAATATTGGCCTAATCTGTTGGAAACTTGGTCACAATGATCATCTCAACAAAATCTAGGTCAAGTTTGATATTGAGTTATCCGGGGTCAAGAACTAGGTCACATGGTCAAATCATAGAAAAACCTTTTGTAGTCACTAGTGGTCACAATTTCGACCTTATCTTTATGAACTTGGTCACAATGATCATCTCAACAACATCTAGGTCAAGTTCGATATTGGTTTATCTGGGGTCAAAAACTAGGTCATTAGTTCAAATCAAATAAAAACCTTGTGTGGTCACTAGAGGTCACAATATTGGCCTAATTTGTATGAAACTTGGTCACCATGATCATCTGAACAAAATCTAGGCCAAGTTTGACAGGTGAGCGACCTAGGGCCCTTCGGGCCCTCTTGTTTATTTATGCACGTTTATAAAAAGTGAATGAAAGCTTGGAGAGGGAACCAAAGGAGTAGGTACTTTACAAGGTGTTTTGGGCCCCATGTCCGATTTTACTGACATCTAGATGAACTTTATGCACCATTCAATATTATGCCCGCCCGGGAGGGATACAGGGAGGATTAAAAGACGATTTTTCCCTACAGACGGGAATTAGACGACCTTATCGACTCCGAGTCCCTGGGGATAGACTTTAGTCCAGAAATTTCGACACCGCGAAAGAAGACAGTGATTCTTTTATTCGTGTTTTTATTACAGTACCTGGATGAAAAACTATTTCCCATGGTAGGAATTTAGACAGTAAGCATTGTCTCCTGGGTGGGGATTTAGACATAAAAATGAAAATGTCTAATTCCCCCTTGGTTGCCCGCCGTTTTAACGTTATTTATCATTTTGTCACTGTATGTGAAAAAGGACATGGGTCTTGTACACTGTCCTCTCCCTTGATGGTTTTTGTCGTTAAGAGATTTTTCAATCAAATACCACCAATACTGTCCAAGTTATGGGCTGGACAAGCATTCATTTGTATAAAAAGGGGAGATAATTCAACAAGAGGGCCCAAAGGGTCCTAGATCTCTCACCTGTCGTAGTAGTGCATGAACACCCCTATCGTGACCTAGGTTATAATTTACATTTTCTGAATAAGATTTAATGAAAGTTTATTGCAAGTTTTTATTTATCATTTGACCATGTGACCTAGTTTTTGCCCCTTGATGACTTAATTTATATCAAACTATGTCTGACTCTTGCGTGAACGGCTAGGCGCTGTCGTCGTTTCTGTGTGGCTTTGGATTATTTGTGCACTACAGTATTAACATAGATTGTGTTGACATGATCATTGAGACCAAGTTTCAAAAAGATTAAGTCGAAATTGTAACATCTGGTGACTAAACAAGGTTTTTCTATGATTTAACCTATAATTTAAAAAATATATTTTGTATTTTTCTCCATATAACTATACAAATACATGCTTTCAAGACAAAACATTACCTAAACACTTAAAAAAGAAAAGAGTGTGCTCCCAGTGGGGTTTGAACCCATGATTCTCAGGAATATGTCACAATTGACATTGTGACCTTGTTTTTGACCCCAGATCACCCAAAATCGAACTTGACCTAGATTTTGTTGACATGCTCATTGTGACAAAGATTCATAAAGATTAAGTCGAAATTGTAACCTCTTGTGACTACACAAGGCTTTTCTAAGATTTGACCTATAATTAAAACAAAATATTTTGGGGAAAATATTTAGCTCCAGAGTTCAAATACATGCTTTAAAGACAAAACATTACCTTAACACTTAAAAAAAGATTATGCTCCCAGTGGGGTTTGAACCCATTACCCTCAGGAATATCTCAATTTATACTGTGACCTTGTTTTTGACCCCAGATGACCAAAAACGAACTTGACCTATATTTTGCTGACATGATCCTTGTGACCAAGTTTCATAAATATTAAGTCGAAATTGTAATCTCTGGTCACTACACAGGGTTTTTCTATGATTTGACGTATAATTAAACAAAATATTTTCCTCCGTATAACTGTACAAACTGTCCAAATACATGCTTTAAAGGTTCTGCCTCACATATTGCAAAATTAAAATAGTCAAATATTCGCGTTATGTTGGTATAGTTGCCGGCATATCCCATAAACAACCACACCGACATAAAATAACTTAACTATTAATACCCTATATAATTAGCACTACTATCACTTACATTGTCTGAAATTTGTTCACATTCAACGAAAACGAATCACAAACAAACCACACACCACACTGTTGTTTGTTGATGTTACAGTTCGATCACGTGTGAATTACGAAATTCACAAAGCATGCTGGAAGGGAACTCTGCGCTATTTTTAAAATGAAAAAAAAACAGAGTGTGCCATATCGAGAGTGCCTTAAATTGATTATTTCTAACAAATCTTTCATAGAGCAACCCTCAGTGGCTTTCTATTACATAAATATTTGGTTCGGTAGGAAAATTATGTCATACAAACATTTAAGCCCGATCTGGAGTCAGCACCTTTAATATATACAATTCAGATTCTTCTTTCCCTGTGGCCTTTGCTTGAATGTGTGATGAATGGACAGCTTGGATATGACAAGCCTATGGTATGTCCATTGTCCAGCATTCAGCACTAGACATAATCTGGTTGAGTTGATATATTTCCTATCCACCTTCCTGGTGATGACATAGTAAATGAGGTGGCAATGTTTGGATCTTGGATGCATCCAGGTCGTCTTGGTGGCTTGGCAGAAGACTGTGTTTATGATAAACAGGTCGTATGATATGCATGTACTTAATAAAAAAAGTCAATTGCTGTTGCACTTGGCAATGCCGTTTCTGTCGATAGCTCCTTCCCATGTCTGATGGTATGTTCCCACTCGTGCATTGAAATCTCCTAGTTTGAATAGCTTGTCCTCCTTTGGGACACTGGAGATGTGGTCATCTAATTCACGATAGAACTTGTCCTTAACTTCATCTGGTTTGGTCATAGCAGGGGCATGCTGGTTCTTTTCTATTGGTACTCTCAATGCACAAAGTCGGCCATTCAGGCTTTTTGGTAGGCTTGTTAGATTACCAGTTTGTCTTCATGACCGCACCTTCTTCTGTTTCACGTCTCTCATTGGCATTGCGTCCACTCCAGAAGATGGTAGAGCCTGCTCTATCCTCTGTCAGCTGGCCTTCATCTGCAAACCGGGTTTCTGACAATGCTGCAATGTCCACCTTATAGCGTTTTAGCTCCATTACGACAAATGCTGTTCGTCTGTTCGGTCGTTTAGCGTTGGGGTTGTCTATGAGGGTTCGCACGTTTCATGTTGCGAGGATGAGCATAGTCACCTTAGATTTTTTAGTATTTCGACCGCTGGTCGGGATCCCTGCCAGTCGCGGTAAACGAGTCCGAGTTATGTGAAGCAGGCAATGTTAGGTCACCTTTTCTAGACCCTCCCTCATTCTACGAAGGTGAGCTACGGCTTCGAGAAGAGGGATGCTCAGTCACTAAGGGTGTAACCGGGTCTCATCGCTGCTTTGGTTATTGGAAGACGACCAATGCCGTAAGTCGCCTAATGTACAGGTTTGCGACTGCAGCTGCCAGTGTATCTCCCATATCGTCATAGGACTAGTTGAAGTTCAACTACTGCTAGAAGTCATGACTTGCGCGTGACTAAGTTTTAAGTGAGGAGAACACGTGTAGCATCATATTCACTCTCTTGTCCAGATACATCTGGGACGACAAGAGATGTATCTAGATGTTGCGTTTGACAAGTGAACTCCTAACGGGGCTCCACATATGCTACACACACAGTATGTGTCATCATGCTATCTCCTTCATGCTATCTCCTTGCCAACGAATGTTATTGCGCGGAAATACCTTTTGTATTTTTCGTAACGTTTAGTTCGGTGACATTGTCCCCACTTTCAATCCAGAGTGACCTTTTCATATAAGCTACATACACAGCAAGTTTCATGACAATATCTCATTCCTAACTGAAGTTATTGAAATGGTTGTTCTATTTTTAGCATAAGCTACATACACAAAAAATTAAAATTAACATCCCATATTTTCAATTTTACTCAAAAATATTTGACCCATAGGGCATAGGTAACTGTATTATTGATAAAGAGTATTTTTTTATAAACTTTAAGTTATCTTAGAAAGGTGCATTTGTTCATGGTATCAAAACATAAAATTGGCTTTTGATATATTCATTAAGAAATTACATTCATACACAACATTGTTAGAGCTACCTCCGTGCGAAGAAATTGATTAACTACATGTTGGTATCAAATTGAAGATGCATCCCTCTAGTTTCTAAATATGTAAATATATTTAAAGTTACATCTGTTTCAATGAAATGTCAAATAAAACAAAATGCACGTCAGTGACTGTTTGGTCAATTTCCCGTGATATGAACCTAGTAAAAGAAATTAAATATTTTTTATAAAAACAATGTTTTTTCCTCTTTATCAATGATACAGTTACCTGTGCCCTAGGGAGTAGATAAAATAAATGGTCAGAACTCGTTTATACGTACTAAAGGAGCTGCTTCACAGATTAGGCTAAACAATTTGTATATCGTGATTTTCCAACCTAACCAAGTATTGATGTAATAGAAAGCGACTAACGGTTGCTTTATGAAAGATTTAGAGCAAATAAGCAATTTTGACCACTCTCGATATAGAGTATTTTTTTCGTGAAAAAAGCGCTAAGTTTCCTTCCAACATGCTTTGTTAATTATGTAATTCATACGTGATCGAACTGTAACATTAACAAACTACATCGTAAACGCCAGTCCTGCGTTCAAGGAAAAATCACGTACCAGGTACAAAACGTTTCGTACCTGGTACGCAAACGGTACGAAACGTGCGTCACGTTATTTTTTCTTGAACGCAGGGCTGAGGTATTTGTTTCTTTTTTCGATACGTTTTTATCCAATGCGAACAAATTTAAGGCAATTCAAGTAAACGTAGTGTTAATTCTATAGGGTATTAATACCCAATAGAATTTTTTATGTAAGAATACTAAATAACTACAAAATGCCGAAGTTTCTAAAGTTATTTTAGATGTCAGTGTGGTTGTTTAAGGAATATACAGGCAACTATACCAAAATTACGCGAATATTTGACAATTTTATTTTTGCAATACACCATTATGTGAGGTAGTCCCTTTAAGCAATATAATAGTGACTTGGGAGGGTCTTTATGTAAAACAGTATGGATAGAAACATAATGTATGTTCGGTCACCAGATGATTTAAATAGTAATTTGTGAGAAATGTGTTATCATTTACCCATGAAAATATGTGCAAACTAAAATGCACTTTATGCAAGGCCAAATGTCGTGTGGCATTAAAGCATGACTTTATGGCAATAACTCGATATTTTTTTCAAAAACAAATATTTTAAGGTATATAAACCAGATTTAAATACTTTGCCCGTCTAGTAGGGCTGCGTATCAGTAAGAATGATCGATTCGATATTTGTATCGATACAAAATGGTCGATATTCGATATATCATTTGATTTTTTCTTTTGACAATAAACTATCTAAATACTGTAAATAGGCGGACTTACAACATGCATTTAACTTGCAGAACACTATCAAGTCCGGCCTGAGATGTGATAAACAATCTCTTTGCACATGTGTTAAATTGCAAGATTCAAGTGGTTTGCTTAGCAGATTCTTGTTTGAAAATTAGATTTACTCGGACATAAGCTGCGTCGACGACCTGACCATGTTGAGACGAAACAAATACACTACGAAAAAACTTTACTGAAAATGGGGATTGTGTTGATTTACATGTGTATTTTTGTTGATCGATTTTTTGACCGATACGGACACGTCCGATACGATGTATCGATCGAACGCAAAATACCGGTATTCGATTTATATCGGAAACCGGTACGCAGCCCTACCGTCTAGTATTGAAAGTACATAAATACTGTACCAGGCCGAAAAATTCCCAACCATTATTTCCACTGCACCAACGGGTGTTTATAATGATAGGAATCTTGGAATTAACAACACATTTTCAGTTGTTTAGGGGTTTATATTAATACGAACACATGTCAGAACATTAACTTATTCATTTAATCGTTCTTGTGCAATAGAAAAAGTAAATCAAAAGAAATTTGAAATAAAGTGAAAATAACTCAGCAAAGATAAAATGTTAGTAAATGATGTATATTTTACCCATTGCATCAAAATTACAGATAATTTAACTAGAAACAGTGTTTGTTAAGCAGCATAGTATGACAGTTATAACAAAATAAAAACGACTGCTTAAAGAAACATTTTTGGATAAATCAGATAAGTAATGAAATAAACGAGTTTTGTAAATGGATGAGATTAAATAAATAAATATTAACGGTAATATATACCGTATGTTTGTTATATAATAAGGCCTTGCAAATTACAGTAATATTCAGGGTGAACAGCAACAAAGTGCCTAATTGGTAAGCTATGGAAGAAAATATACATTCATTTTGACAATAAAGATGATGTTTTTTTTTATGCCAAATTCAACATTTAAACAAATCTAGACCTAGATTCAATTTAAGAGGAATTTATGTAAGCACGTCAGTTTATATCAAGAAATGTTTTTCTTTATATCAAGATCATATTTAAATGCGTAATAATGGCATGCCCATATTATTAACAATTTAATTGAGTATATTAACCGCTTTCAGAAATAACTGGCGAAATAACATATTTCTATTTGGCCACCTAACATTTTAGGAGTTACACCGTTAGTAGTGTGTTCACATATCACATTCGGCGGAACAAACACAAAACCTATCTTAATTGCAATCACGCAAAGAAGGTGGAAATGGATTAGTTATGTACTCTGTCTGGAAGGAATGGCCATCAATAGAGTTGCTACGCGGTGGACTCTAGTAGTCATTAAAAAGAGAAGAGGAAGACCCAAGGAAACTTGGAGAAGATCAGCACAGAAGGAGATTAAGACGGGGGATAGGACCTGAGGACAAGTGCAGACATGGGCAAAAGGACTGAACATATTGAAGATCACTGGAGTCGTCCTTTTGCGCAAATAAGTGTAAAGAGAACTAAGTATGCAAGTAAGTATACAGCACTCCAGGGTGGGTGGAATATTTACAAACATACGTTGGACAAGAAAATGGGTACTGTTTTATCAAAGCACTTACGGAAAAAACGAATTTTTCTATCAAATTTTAATTATTTATAATGTGTTTACAATTATCAAGTGTGATTAATGGAGCTGTAATTCGAATAATGATGCAGTTACTGAACTCCTACAAACCATATCGTCACCAATTTGCAGTTGTTAAAGAATTTTAAAAAGAATTTTTAGCGAAATTTTAAGATTTTTACAAGTGCTTAGATAAAATAGTACCTTGTTGAAAAATTACATGAACTCTACGCATATGGCCAATTTTATAATAGATGGAAATACTGAAAGTAATCGTGCAATACTGATTAATCCCGTATACCAACATTTATAACATCCCACATTACCATATGCATATAAGTGTTTTAAAGTAGGTACTCACGTTGGTGTTGAAGTCTGCCAAACTCAAGGCATCGCTGTGAGACGGTAACCTTACGGTCGATCTGGTATATGTACTCGAACAAACATTTCGCGACCCGGATCGCTTATGTGAGGCAGCAACAACCAGTATAGATAACAAACATATGCAAACAAATTCATAGAAATTCATTTTGAAGATAATGATTTACAATATCTGAGCGTGTATCCCTGTCCGTCTCTACACTATCAATGGGTAAAATTGATTTGAAACCACAAGCTTTATAGTTTTTAGTTTCTCATCCGCGTGCCTATGGCTAAATTGTTTGATACATGTACATGAAATATCGACAGGTATCAAACCGATGACTTTAAATTTGTTTCAAAAGTATGTAAAGTATTATTCTATTAACAAGGTATGGGGATAGGAATACTTTCACATTCTCAAGATGAGTTATACAACACTATCCACACCAAAATGGGGTTTCCACATACTAGAAAGTGGGGTTGAGGCAGCGCCATAACATTAGGCCCAAAGTTAGGCCATTGGGTCAACTGCCATATCGCCATTTCCTGTGACCCGGGTTTCGTGATATGTTAGATTTTTTTTAATACTTTTACGTTGGAATATCTCCGCCGATGCCGGTCCCAAGCACGGATGTGAAAGGAGGAGGATTGTGCGTAGGGCCAGCACCCCAACCACATAAAAACAAACCACGCTACAGAAACCCGAACCACAGCAATACAACATGAAGATTTACGATATCTAGCTGGGGAGAGCGAATGAAACAGAAATCTGCGGACAAACCTACTTTCCTCCAAGAACGTCTCACTGATAGGATTTTGGAATTTGCGAACACCATACGAATCAGGAATAGACACCATGGGCCTAAGTGAAGTCCGATTGACAACATATGGAAAAGTCATGCTAGCGACTGGTCACACCCTACTGTTTTCTGGACCACAAAGTGAAGGAGATCATCACCACAACGGGGTCTCTTGAATGGGAACCAGTTAATGACCGTATCATAAGAGCAAGGTTTAACTCGAAGTTCAAGGAAGTCACCATTGTTCAGTGCTACGCCCCGACAAACAAGGCAGATGATATCACAAAGGAAGAGTTCTCGTGAGTTGTTCACTAACTTTTGTGGACTGAATGACCTTGTCATAGGTGGCACTATATTTGCTCACAAACATCTACAAAGTCACATGGAAATCACCAGAAAAGACAGTGAACAACCAGATCGACCATGTTGCTATCTCGAGAAGATGGGGGAGAACCCTCAGCAACGTCATAGCTTACAGAGGAGCAGAGATTTGATCTCACCATGAACTTCTAATTGCAAAGCTTCAGGTCAGAATCGCGTATGTCAAAAAACAAGGGAACACCAAGACCCCATGCTTCGACACCACCAAATTGAAGACTCCTCAAGACAGGCAAGAGTTCTCCATCAGTTTGAGAAACAGATTTGAAGCTCTGACAAACGCAGATGATGACTCCTTGGAGAAGAAATGGGATCATGTTAAGACTACATTTTCATCAGTCTCCAAAGAAAGGATCGGCTTCCAAACTCGAACTTACAAGACCTGTATATCCGCAGTTCCATCAACAAGTTCTCCAAGCAAGGACCAGAGAACAGACACAGATAGTCCAGGGTGAATACAGAACCCTACAAAAGGAGGTAAAGAAGAACTGCAGACAGGATAAACTAACTTCGATTGACAACCAGGTAGTGAAAGGTGAAACAGCTGTGCAACGAAATGATATGACAACCCTATACCAGATAACTCGCCAACTAGCAGGTCGCAAAAGCAACCCCAACATGCCCGAGAAAGACCGAAATGGAACCATCCTGTCCAAGCCAGAACACCAGCTAAAACGGTGGAAGAAGCACTTTGATGAGCTTCTGAATGGGACACTAGTCACACATCCCCCAACTGTAGAAGAGGGCCCAGAACTGGCATTTGACACAGGACCAATAACCAAACAGGAAATCACACGAGCCATCAGCAAGATAAAGAACGGGAAAGCTCCAGGACCTGACAATATCCCACCAGAAGCGATGAAGGCATCATCAGACGCTACTGCTGACATCATGTTTGACCTTATCCAACAGATCTTGGACACGGAAGAAGTTCCTGTTGAGCGGCAGACAGGGTACATTGTAAAGCTACCAAAAAGCAACCTGAGTGACTGTAATAATTAGCGGGGTATCCAGCTGCTATCCATGTCCAGCAAGGTACTCTCAGGGATCATTCTAGAGAAGATGAAAACCGAAGTCAACAAACTCCTAAGAGAAAAGCAAACAGGTTTCAGAGCAGGAAGACCATGTGCAGACAAGATTGCAATGCTTCGAATTATCATTGAACAATTCATTGAATGGAACTGACCACTGTATGTAAACTTCATTGTTTTCAAGAAGGCGTTTGACACTGAACGGAGACACAATCTGGAAGATACTGTTGTACTATGGCATCCAAAGTAAGATGATCAACATAATCCGGAGCCTTTACAACAACAACCTCTGCCAGGTCATCCACGACATGGACCTCTCTGGACCCTTCTAAGTAAGCACTGGTGTTAGACAAGGTTGCCTGCTCTCTTTTATGATTTTCACAGTCGTTATTGACTGGGTTATGAAGACGACACTGGATACACCAATAGGGATACAATGGACCCTTCAGAGCAAGCTGGACAACCTTGATTATGCTGACGACATTGGTCTCCTGTCCCACACTTGTGCCCAATTACAGCAGAAAACAGAGAAGCTGCTGGAAATAGCCAGAACAACAGGGCTATAGAGATCAATATCGTCAAACCTGATGCCTCCGGATCAATCCAGGCAGCAGACAATGCATCCACATAGATGAAGATGTTGACAAGTTCACCTATCTGGACAACATTGTCAGTAAGACAGGAGGCACAGGAGAAGACAACAAGGTCAGAATATGGAAAGACCGCCATTCATTCACAAGACCAGTGTTAAACAAACGACACATCCATTGTAAGACAAAGATCAGGCTATTTAACACCAATTTCAAGACAGTCCTCCTTTATGGCGCTAAACCTTGGAGAAGGACTAAACGCCTGGACCAGAGTCTGCAAGTGTTCATCAACAAATGCCTCAGACAAATTTTACAGATGAGGTGGCAAGAGAAGATTATAAACTAAGACTAATGGGCAAGATCAAGGCAGATACCAGTCACCAACTCTATACTACAGAAAAAATGGAGATGGATTGGACACACGCTCCGAAGAGTCCAGCCCAACATAGCAAGGCAAGCACTGGATAGGAATTCTCAAGGGACTAGAAGAGGAGGAAGGCCAACAAACTCCTGGCGCAGACCACTGGACATAGAGGGCATGGGCCTAACCAGATGGAGAGCTGTGGTAAAGACCCTATGCTCCGACCGGAGTGAAGAGGACTAAATGAATACATAAATCAATGAATCACGTTGGAATACGCAATGTACATGTATGTACCGAATTAATATAGCGTGTTGACATGCAAAAGCTGATTCTGGGTCATAATTTAGGGACCGTATGTATTCAAAACAGTCAGAAAAGATGACAAGATAGTATACATCAATCAAAAAACTTATTTCCATCCGTGGAATATTTGTAAATGGTATTTTGATAACAATGGTAAATAGACGTTAGACATAGTTTTGTAAACGATATACTTGATGATGATGGTAACATAGACGCTAGACATAGTTTTATAAATGATATACTTGATGACGATTGTAATATAGACGCTAGAAATGTTTTTGTAAACCATATACTTGATGACGATTGTAATATAGACGCTAGATATGTTTTTATAAACGATATACTTGATGACGATGGTAACATAGACGCTAGATATATTTTTGTAAAAGATATACTTGATGACAATGATAAATAGGCCATAGAAACATATTTGAAATCGCTATATGTGATGACAACAATAAAATAGACGCTAGAGATATACTTAACAGCTTGTCTAAGTCCTCATTTTCATTGATTCATTACTTTTTTATTATAAAACAATGTCGCAACAAAATTTCTTAAGTGAAGTTTGTACAAGGAAGATACAAATGTAAAATAATCCATGTCACAAACTGGCCGTATGTCACGTGGTTTGTCCGATCCGAGATGCACGTGTGTTCTGTGTAACACATACCCGAAATTGTTCCAAACACTTACAAATTATTTCCAAAGACTTGCCACGTATGAAAAACATTTTTTAATATCACAGTTAAGCGTCAGATGATGTCAGAAGATAGCGTGACATCGGTACGGTGCAGTGTGGCATTTTCTGTCGAAAAGTCAGAATAATAATATTACAAAGTGTCGCTCCGCGCTGACTACGTCACAACTGATGAATGCTGTAGGTGGATTGTGTTGCGCTGTTTGTGTTGATGAAATGCGAATGATCCTGCTCTCCGGAGTATGCCGTTGGTGTCTATTAATGATGACTACCAACTTCTGCGTATTGCTGTTATTCTAATATACTAAACAATGTCCAAATCAACACAAAGTTCTAAGTAGGTTTGACGTTTATTGCAGTCAATAACAATTTATATGATATCCACAAATTTCATTTATATATAAGATACTCAAAGTTCCTTCAGTACACAAAGTACATCTACATTTAATTTAACACTTGAAGTAAATTGAGACAAAGTCGTACACAGATTTATGTTATTAGTAAATTTCTTATAAAGTCAACTTGTTACTTTTGCTACGCCAGTATCTTGTTTCTTCTATTTCCAAAAGGTATCTAAAAATTCTCCTTAATTCTGCCAGTTACATTATTTTATTTAACTTTTAAAATTACTGAATATCATATAACAATCTCATTGGTTGGAAAATCAATTCAATTAAACATTTACATTTCATTGGTTCAACATATTGCTTGCTCAATTAATCAATCATAGCCAGAAACCATAAGCTTAACTTGACAGATAGAATCTATTACTTATGTCTCAATTGAGAAACAACTTAAATCTTTCTCAATTTGACAGCTTGTTTGAACACAATAGGTACTAATCAAGTTGAACACTTACAAAATATACTTGGTGACAAACTGTCTCAACTGTACAGGAAATGTTGATTAAACAATGAATCAAAGCACTGAGAGTACTCTTGGGAGGCGATCTGGTTGCTGCTACTAAAGCTTAAACCGACTTTACACGTTTAATGTTCGTTTTCTTACTGCCGACCTTGTATTGAATGTCAAAATAGGCATATGTGACTATATAGGCATGTTGGGTATTTAAATAATTGTTAAAAAGTGCATATTAATGTAATACGCGATTGAATGAGTATATCAAAAGTGGCTGTAAAATAATACTACGTGCCTATTTATCAGAGTCTACAGTACCGTCTTGTAATCACTTCCCTCACAGCGTGAGACAGTCTATAGAAAGCGGCTAGCTAATACAGCGACACCATATGATTGCATAACAGTACTTTGCAGACCTTATACATGGTATTCGATTCATTGATAAAACCATCACTTGACCGTAGTCTGAAGTTTCTAAAAATAGCTTTACAGCCGGGACATTTGATGAACACGTCATTATCGTATTATGGAACAAGTTCGGTATCGGCCAGTGTAGTGTTTTATTTGCAAAAATATCGATTTAACGAACAGTTTTACAATAATTTTTGATCTTAGAATAAACAAATATTGCTGATAGGCTTAAATCAGTTAAAAAATTGGAGAAACATATGTAGCAGTATTGGGAATGTTGACAGTTTCTGGAACTACTTGAATGCGGATTCACATAACAGCCTAAAGGCGGTTAATTTTGTATTAAGAAATGGGCAATGGTAGTAATGAGAGGCTTAAACGCCTCCCAAAAACCATGTCGCATAAATATGCATACTTATATTTAGTTTGTATGATATTCTACAAAATTAAATATGGTTCTTAAACTTATTTCAAATTATTAAACTATTTCAATATATTGAAATAAACTCAACCTTTATCACTTAAAACTTTTAAATTCATGTTCCTTATAAAACAAAATTAGATACTGAATAAGTATGATAGAACTTTGATAACTTCAGCTATTAAGGAATAGTACGGCATACAAATCTTTATTATAATACAGTTTGTAACAAGGAAAATTGTGAAAATATGCGTTGTTACAATTACCTAAAACATCAATTCCTGATTGATTTACAACGTATACATCGCAGGCTTAGAATAAGAAGGCCATACACACGCATATAATAGCCAAATTTCATTCAGATATATAGAGGATATTTGTGTTTTTCGGTGTAAGATCGAATGTTCTTTCACAGAGTGAGCAGCTGACGCAATATTTTCACGAGTGGCTTAGCCATGAGTGAAAATTTAAGTCAGATGCTCACGAAAAACACAAATATTCCACTTATTCAATGCGTTATTTCAATATTTCTGTACTAATTGAATGTTATTGCCCCATATGGTGCCTCTTAGTGCTGATGTGATGTCATTTTCAACAACACTTTATAATCAAAGTCAACATGTTGACTTAAACTACAAATAAATGAACCACATAAGTGGAAATAACGTCGGAAATCGACTGTTTTATGGTAAGCTATTAGATCGTATTTTGAGTTTAGACGGCAATAGGCTTAAACAAGAATTTGGGCGCTCCATGGGGATTTCAAAAGTACAAAATGTAGTCTGTTTGAGTGAAATTATCGCCAGTGAAATTATCGGATTATAATTCACTGATATTCCGCGGTAAACCACTCGTTAGCATTAAATAAATGTATTTATTTAATGCGAACTGATGAGATATGGAGTTCTATCAGTGAAATAAAACCTATATCAGTCACTGGTTAGCACTCACATTGTGACTTATATAAGCTCCGTCCTACTTAAATTTGACCAATAACTCAACACTAAACTGTCCGTAACTTTCTTATTTCTGAACAGAAACATGTCATGTGTATTCTTAGTTAGATCATTTCCTACAAGTTGGTGTATGTTTTGATCAAAAATTCTCAAAAACATCGTATTCACATTTTCACTATAATCCAAGATGGCAGATTTTGAAAAATAAGAATGGAATAACGTATTCATACACAGTTTAACAACAGTGGTAATTTGGCACAAATAGTACCATTTTGGACACCAGATAAGCATGAAATAAATAGAATGTTTGTTTGATTATATTTTCACTCGAGCTACGAGCTCTTGAAATTAGTGAATTTTATCACTACACGGTGAGATATAAACCATATTCAATCAAATCAAAACAAATATCCCCTATATAATGGTTGACAAAGTTATCATCAATACATGTGTGGACTTAGAAAAGTTGCAAATACAGATTTTGATATTTTGGATGTATATTTTGTAAACGAAGTACTTGCTGACAACGATAAAATAGACGCTAGACATCTTTTTGTTAGCGATGTACTTGCTGACAACGATAAAATAGACGCTGGCATCTAGAAAAGGGGGATAACTCTTATAAAATGCTGGATAGATTTGTTATATCTTTTCAGTAGATATAGGTCATCACTTTCTATAATTCTGTTGACTTTCAAGTATAACGCTTTATTAGTGTTTGAGAAAATTTAGTTCATCTGTAAATGTGCAACTATTTTTATGTACTAAATCGAAACACTAAGGGCAGATAACCTTGTAAAAATATAGGTCACAAGGTTACCCGACTCGTCAGTATGGACTTTCCATGTGGTTGTGAACAATTGTTTTAGATACCTTTGAAAGCCTTTAAAAAATGTCTGACAAAACAATTTACCAACGCATACGCAAAAGCACAAAAAGATCGATATTTTTCTTCTAAAAGTCGAGCTAAAAAACTAATTTAATAACTCATATTTCATTTTACAACCTAAATTACAAATCATTTGTGTTGAGTACTGTTTCATAAATCGCTGGTTTAGAATTAGAAGGTCGTAAGTACTTGTAAGACTCATGCATATTTGAAATCTGCATCTCAAGGCGCTTCTTATGAGCTTATTTATATAACAATAGGAAGATGTCATGTTGACCAAACTGACGTAAAGTTTGTTTTTCAATAGATAAAGAGCATTATTTTATTGTTTTTATTGATTTTGTACTTACAACCTTTTAATTCTAAGCCAGCGAAGTATACTTCTTTCATATTATTGGTTTCTCCATATTATTAATCCGATTAGAGCCCGGACGCCTTCTGAGTTATTATGCTGATGCTTCCCAGAAAATTCCATTCCAGACTTCCCGGCTGCAAGCAGATGTCTGCCCGGCACCCGTTTGCCTAGAATCCATGGCCACCTTTTTATAATGTGTAGGATATATTGTGGAAATGGTTGAATCAGATTGACTATCTTTGCGACAATATTTAAATTATTTAAGAAATATTGTCAGTATATTATACATGAATGGATTGAAATACAAGTATATTGATTTCATATTAAGATTGCGATTTTCCTTCTAGCTGAAGGCTATTCTAATGGTTGACGTTTATGTTTAATTATGTGTTTTAACTAAGTAGTTATTGATCATGGGATCGTCATGTTTACCGTGAAAAATCAACGTTTTTTCAATGATTGACATTTATGTGATAATACTTCCTCAATCTAACACGATCTGTGTATCATGACCTGTGAAATATAACGTGGCCTTTAAGTCTTGATCACATGTATAAAATAACCATGTTATAACATTCTACAATTAAGTTACACCTTGCTTTTGTTAAATGTAATAGTGTTACTTACATAGGTAGTGAATATGGTGCAAAACACAAAATCAATCGAGAATTTGTGTTCAACAGATGACGATGCAATGATACAGTAAAATGTTGATACTCATGTAGCATTGTATAATGTTGGCTAAAACAAGTATAAAGAACTCGACACTTCTTAAGTCCTGAAAAAAAATATCATCATGTGTAAGCATCATGCCTCCGCCATAAAGTCCTGAACGATCGCCATTATTGTTTACAAGTTGATAAGTTGCTGTTATAACTATGCCGATGACAGCAACATACAAGCTGTAAGCAGGTGCATCATATTAAAACAGTATGTATAGTCCAGAGAATTTGACACGACTCTCGAACTTCTATTAGCATAATTTAACAGCTGGCGTAGTGTCTCTATTTATAATCGCGGTTGTATGTTTTCATAAGCGGAAAGAATCACGAAGATGCTCGAGGTGTAATACCAGCACAAATCTAAAGAACCGATGTTGCACGATTTGCTCGCGGAAATTTATATATTCAGCGCAAAAACCTTATAATATATTCATGCATAAAGGTCAGGATCGTGTCAAATAATCTGTGCTATAACAAATAAAAAAAATTTTTTTTTACAAAATACTGGCTTAGAATTTAGAAGGTTGTAAGTACAAAATCACTATTTTGAGAAAAAAAAATAGGAAAAACTGTCTGAGAACTACTTTTTACGTTATAGTTAGAACATATTAAGTTTAATATGTTCTAACTAACTTAGAATATAACATTCTACATTCTGATTGGCCGATAGAAAGTAGCGCCAACGCATGACGTCAAGTCTGTGAAGAGAAAATTTTAATGATTAAATTTTCATTTAACGGCCAAATTTCGGCGTTTTCATTGGCTCATAATGTAGGTTATATTCTAATTGTGGAAAAACAAGCTTTTTAAACTTAAGTTTGATCGACATGACCACTTCAGATTTTCATAAACATAGTCTCATAAGATGGAGATTCCAAATACGCACGAGTCTTATAAAATAAGTTCGCAAGTACTTGACCTAATTCTAAGCCAGCGAAATAATCTCAGATAACTTGGACACAATGCTTGATAGAGATACTGTGTATGAGTTAGGGTCATGGTTGTGAACAAGTGTACAAAGTAACTAAGTAATGTATCGATGCACTTTGAAAATATTAGAGGATTTACTTAAACTTTAACATGTTTTTTTAAATCGAAAAGGGCAGATACTTTGGGCAAAATACTTGATAGTAAGCTACTCTTGTATAGGGGTTAGGGTCATGATGAACATCGTGAACAAGTATACAATGTAACAAAGCAATATATAATACTATACAATATAGCTGACACACTGTTTTCGTCTCAACAGAAATACTCACACATAACAAGAAACACCTATCGCATTGGCAAGATGCACGCTAATTATTGTGCGACGTAATAAGGTAGATGATATATTACCTATTTATTTGATTTCGGACGAGACGTTATTATGCGAGGTCCCGTGTATGATGCTTTACATAATTACATCACTCAGGTACCATTCCAACTCCAGGTATACCCTGATGCTATGCCAGTAGCAGTCCATAAGCCTGCACTGGTCTCAATCCACTGGCAAGATAAAGTACATGTAGACCTTTAGAGATGTTCGCATTGGTGTGCTTGAGAGAGTTAGCCAAAATACACCCACAACATGGTGTTTAAGAATGGTTGTAACTTGTAAGGCCGATGGTTCCCCAAGACGGACTGTAGCCCTTCAACCACAAAACCGCTGCTCAATTAGGCAGACACACCATGTACCCAGCCCTTTACATCTAGCTGATCGTGGGAACAAAGAAGACTGTGACAGATGCCTGGAATGGTTACCACTCTATGCCCATTTGTGAAGAAGACATTGTACAACACAGGTTTTTTGCCAGTGGCAATGCCTATAACCAGCGTTTTGATGCTAGCATTGCTCACTTTCGCAATAAGGTCAAATGTGTGGATGATACGTGCATGTGGGCTGATTCATTGAGGCAGCATTCTTTCGGGCATGTGAATGGTTTGACCTTTGTGTTTGCAATGACATCACACTGAATTCGAAGAAATTCTAATTCGCCCAGGACATTGTTGATTTTGCTGGACTGACAATCACTCCAACTTACCTACGACCAAGTGATACGTTTCTTGATGCTGTGCCGAAAGACATTACTGGTGCCAGAGCATGGTTTCGGTTCATCAACTAAGGTGCTACTGCTTTTGCTATAACAAAGGAAATGAAGCCATTTCGCAGTCTATTAAAACCTTCCACCCGCTCATCTGGACGGAGAAGCTGGACAACGTGTTCAAACAATCCAAGGAGATCATCATACAGGAAATGAAGATGGCGTACACCTATTTGATTCAAATCTACTAGCGTGTCTGGCAACAGACTGGTCCATTGATGGTCTAGGATTCATCTTGATGCGGAAGTACTGCCAGTGTCCTACAAGAACTCTAGCTTGCTGCAATGATGGCTGGAAATTGTGCCTGGTCGGTAGCAGATTTACTCACCCAGCTGAAAGCAGGTACGCTCCAATTGAAGGTGAGGCATTGGCTGTTGTGTATGCCCTCTATCAAACTCGCTATTATGTGTTGGGTTGCAGTGATCTTGTTGCCACAGACCACAAGCCACTTATTCAGATACTTAACGATAGATCGCTCACTGACATCAGCAATCGACGTCTCCTTTACCTCAAAGAGAAAACCACCATACATGTTCCTGGCAAAAGGAACCTTGGTCCTGATGCAGGATCGAGACATCCAGCTGGCTAGTCTGATCGCCTGTACCTACCCGGAGAACCGCCAGAGCTTGATTTACTCAACAACACGACTGTTTCTCGTCATGAAATGCTGGCATGTCTTTGTCAGCATACAGAAGAAGATGACACAGCTGATGATACATCTACAGTAGTTGCTTCCAACACCCTAAACGATGTGTCAACCGTAATCACATGGGACAAGGTCCGCGAGGCTTTAACATCAGATTCAACATTTGTTGAACTTATTCACCATTTGGAGATTGGGTTTTCAGAGGAGAGTAGGGACCTTCCAGTACAACTGCGCCCATATCACCGCCGTGTGTCGTGGATGGTGTGGTACTCATGGGCCAGCGAATTGTAGTGCCACATAAGCTCCGCCAGCCTGTACTCAACGCTCTTCATGCTGCCCATCAGGGTGTTAGTGTGATGCGTGCTTGGGCCATTGACTAGGTATATTGGCCGGATATCACTGTTGACATCGCCGGAGTGAGGGACCAGTTTGTACATTGCCACAAGACGGGAAAGTCTAACCCAATGGAGCCCCCTTCTGACACCTTTCCATTGCACTACTGAGATAGCAAACCTAAAACGTCACACTCCCAGGGTTGCTACTCAACTATTGAACAACTGAGATCTCAAACCTAAAACGTCACACTACCAGGGTTGCTACTCAACTATTGAACAACTGAGATATCAAACCTAAAATGTCACACTACCAGGGTTGCTACTCAACTATTAACAACTGAGATCTCAAACCTAAAACGTCACACTCCCAGGGTTACTACTCAACTATTGAACAACTGAGATCTCAAATCAGCACCCTCTGTGTCTCACTGTGGCTAATCAACCATTGCACAATAGAGATATCAAACCTAAAACCTCCATTTCCCATGACGGTCACTCAACCATTGCACCACTGAGATCTCGAACCTGCAACCTCATCTCCTATGGTGGCCACTCAAACTTTGCACCACTGATATCTTAAACCTAAAACATCCGTGTCCCACAGAGGTCACTCCTCCATTGCAACCCTGAGATCATGAACTTGAAACCTCCGTGTCCCAGGGTTAACACTCAACCATTGTACCACTGATATATTGAACCTGAAACCTCCCTGTCCCAATGAGGCCACTCAACCATTGAAACACTGATATCTCCAACATGGTACCTCTGTGTCCGACGGTGGCCACTCAACCATTGAGCTACTGAGAAATCAAACCAGCAACTTCAATGTCCGACGGTGGTCACTCAACCATTGAACTACTGATACCTCCAGCATGGAACCTCTGTGTCCGACAGTGGCCACTCAACCATTGAGCTACTGAGAAATCAAACGAGCAAATTCAATGTCCCACGGTGGCCATTTGTCCTTCAACCATTGCATCATTCATATCTCGAGACAGTAACCTCTTAGTCCCATGGTGGCCCCTCAACCATTTCACCACTGACATCTTAAACCTGCAACCTCAATATATTGTGGCGGCCACTCAAGCATTGCACCACTGTGATAATAACTCTGCAACCTTAATATCCCACTTTGGCCACTCATCCATTCAAACACTGAAATGTCAAACCCGCAACATCAATATCCCATGGTAGCCTCACGACCATTGTACCACTGAGATCTTGAACATAAAACCTCTTAGTCCCATTGTGGCCACTCGACCATTGAACCATTGAGATCTCAAACTTGCAACCTCAATGGTAGCCTCTCGACCATCGCACCACTGAGATCTTGAACATAAAACCTCTTAGTCCCATAGTGGCAACTCGACCATTTGAACCATTGAGATCTCAAACCTCAATACCCCGTGGTGGCCACTCGACCATTGCATCAGTGAGATCTAAAACCTGCAACCTCAATATCCCATGGTGGCCACATGAACATTGCATCAATGAGATCTTTAACCTGCAACCTCAATATCCCGTGGTGGCCACATGAACATTGCATCAATGAGATCTTCAACCTGCAACCTCAATATCCCATGGTGGCCACATGAACATTGCATCAATGAGATCTTTAACCTGTAACCCTCAATATCCCGTGGTGGCCACATGAACATTGCATCAATGAGATCTTTAACCTGCAACTTCAATACCACATGGTGGCCACTCGACCATTCCATCACTGAGATCTCGAAACTGCAACCTCAATACCCCGTGGTGGCCACAGGACCATTGCATAACTGAGATCTGGAACCTGCAACCTAAATAACCCGTAGTGGCCACACGACCATTGTGGACAAAGGTAATGTATAATCATCAAAATACCAAGAAAACTGTTTGTATAAAGTGAAATTCCACAACACCACAAATCAGGAAGTACAATGAAAATACAAACACACGACTTACATGATTGTATAATCAACTAACACCTGACAGTATATCTAACCTTATATAAGAGAGATATCAGCCCTGCAATCTATCTGTCCAGAGACGGCCATTCCAACCACTTGAAAAGAGAAACCTCTGATTAGCAACCTAGCTGTCCGGAGGTGGCCACTTAAACCACAGGACCAGAGATATCTCGAACCTGCAACCAGCCTGGGCCACACAGACCTCGAACATGCAACCAGCCTGCCTTGAGATGGCCACTCAAACAACTGGGCCAGAGAGATCTCAAACCGGTAACTAGCCTGCCTTGAGCTTGCCACATCAACCACTGGGTCAGAGAGATCTCAAACTGCAACCAGCCTGCCTTGCGGTGTCCACTCCAACAACTGGGCCAAAGAGATCCCGAACCTTGAGCTGGCTACTCTTACCACTGGGCCAAAGAGATCACGAACCTGCAACCAGTCTGCCAAGAGATGGCCACTCAAACAACTGGGCCAAAGAGATCTCGAACCTGCCACATGTCTGCCTTGAGCTGGCCACTCTCACCACTGGGCCAGAGAGATCTCAGACTTGCAACCAGCCTGCCTTGAAGTGGCAACTCTTAACAACTGGGTCAGAGAGATCTCAATCTGCAACCAGCCTACCTTGCGGTGTTCACTCAAACGACTGGGCCAAAGAGATCCCAAACCTTAGCTGGCTACTCTTACCACTGGGCAAAAGAGATCATGAACCTGCAACAAGTCTGTCTAGAGATGGTGACTCTAATCACTCGGTCAAAAATATCAAGAACCTGCAACCTTGAACCTTGAGCTGGCTACTCTAACCACTTGGCCAAAGAGATCTCAAACCTGCCACCAGCCTGCCTTGAGCTGGCCAATCTTAACCCCTTGGCCAGAGAGATCTCGAACCTGCAAGCTGCCTGTCTAGAAATGGCAACTCCAACCACCGGGCAATACAGATCTCGAACCTTGAGGTTGCAACTCTGAACAACTGGGTCAGAGATGTTGAACCTGCAACCAGCCTATCTTGAGGTGGCCACTCTTACCACTGGGCCAGAAAGATCATCAACCTACGACCTACATGCATTCAGCTAGCCACTCCAACAACTGGACAAGAGAGATCTCGAACATGCAATCAGCCTGCCTTGAGATGGCCCCTTAAGCAACTGGGCAAAAGAGATCCCGAACCTGCCTTATGCCTGCATTGGACTCTCCAACCACTGGACAAGAGAGATCTCGAAGCTGCAACCAGGCAGCCTTTAGGTGGCAACTCTTAACAACTGGGCAAGAGAGATCTCGAACCTGTAACCTGCCTTCTTTAAGTTGGCCACTCTTACCACTGGGCCAGAGAGATCTCGAATCTGCAACCAAGCCTGCCTTGAACATGCCAAGCCAACGACTGAACCCGAGAGATCTCGACCCTGCAATTAGCCTGCCTTGAGATGGCCCCTTAAACAACTGGGCCAAAGAGATCTCTAACCTGCAACCAGCCTGTCTTGAGCTCGCCACTCGAACCACTGGGCCAGGGAGATCTCCAACCTGTAACATGTCTGCCTTGACGTGGCCATTCAAACCACTGGGCCTTACAGATCTCAAACCTGCAACCAGTCTTCCTAGAGGTGGCTTCTCCAACCACTGGACAAGAGAGGTATCGAACATGCAACCAGCCTGCCTTGAGGTGGCCACTTCTACCACTGGGCCAAAAAGATCTCGAACCTGCAACCAGACTGCTTTTAGGTGGCCAATCCAGCCAATGGGACAGAGAGATCTCAAACCTGCAACCAGCCTGCCTAGCTAGAGATGGTCACTCGAACCACTGGGCCAAAGCGATCTCAAACCTGCAACCTGTTTGCCTAGACTTAGCCACTCGAACTACTGGGCCAGAGAGATCGTTAACTTGCAACTACCCTGTCCAGGGGTGGCCACTCCAACCACTGGGCCAGAGAGATCTCGAACCTGCAACCAGCCTGCATTGAGCTGGCCACTCCAACAACTGGGCCAGAGCGGTCTTAAACTTGCAACTTTCCTGGCCTGGGATGGCCACTCCAACCACTGGGCCAGAGAGATCTTCCTGTCCGAAAATGACCCCCTGGATTTTAAACCTGCAACCCCCTATTCCGTTACGACCAATTCTAACATTTGGATCTCCAACCTGCAACCTCCCAGTCCAAATATAACCACAGTGATCTCGAACCTGACCACTTTTAATCACTGGAATACCGTGCTCTCAAACCTGCTATCTCACTGTCCAAACCTGTCATTAAAACCAGTACGATATTGAACCTGCTAATATGATCTTGAACCAGCGACCTCCCTGTCCCAATATGTCCACTATAATCAGTGGGCTCTCGAACTAGCTTAGTTCCTGTCCTAATATGACCACTTTAACCAGAAGGATGTTGAAGCAGCAATCTTCCTGTCCAATATGACCACTATATATAACCAAGGAGATCTTGAACCAGCAATCTCCCTGTCCTAATATGACCGCTATAACCAGTGGGATCTTGAACCAGCGACCTCCCTGTCCTAATATGACCACTATAACCAGTGGGATCTTGAACCAGCGACCTCCCTGTCCTAATATGACGGCTATAACCAGTGGGATCTTGAACCAGCGACCTCCCTGTCCTGATATGACTGCTATAACCAGTGGGATCTTGAACCAGCGACCTCCCTGTCCTAATATGACCACTATAACCAGTGGAATCTTGAACCAGCGACCTCCCTGTCCTAATATGACCGCTATAACCAGTGGGATCTTGAACCAGCAATATCCCTGTTCCAATATGACCACTATAACCAGTGGGCTCTTGAAGCAACAACCTCCCTGTCCTAATATGACCACTATAACCAGTAGGCTCTTGAACCAGCGACCTCCCTGTCCTAATATGGCCACTATAACCAGTGAGATCATGAACCAGCGACCTCCCTGTCCCAATATGACCGCTATAACCAGTGGGATCTTGAACCAGCAACCTCCCTGTCCCAATATGACCACTATAACCAGTGGGATCTTGAACCAGCAACCTCCTTGTCCTAATATGACCGCTATAACCAGTGGGATCTTGAACCAGCAACCTCCCTGTCCCAATATGACCACTATAACCAGTGGGATCTTGAACCAGCAACCTCCCTGTCCCAATATGACCACTATAACCAGTGGGATCTTGAACCAGCAACCTCCCTGTCCTAATATGACCGCTATAACCAGTGGGATCTTGAACAATCAATCTCCCTGTCCCAATATGACCACTATAACTAGTAGGCTCTTGAACCAGCAATCTCCCTGTCCTAATATGACCACTATAACCAGTGGGCTCTTGAACCATCAATCTCCCTGTCCCAATATGACCACTATAACCAGTAGGATCTTGAACCATCAATCTCCCTGTCCTAATATGACCACTGTAACCAGTGGGATCTTGAACCAGCAATATCCCTGTCCTAATATGACCACTATAACTAGTGGGATCTTGAACCAGCAATATCCCTGTCCTAATATGACCACTATAACTAGTGGGATCTTGAACCAGCGATCTCCCTGTCCCAATATGACCACTATAACCAGTGGGATCTTGAACCAGCGACCTCCCTGTCCTAATATGACCACTATAACCAGTGGGATCTTGAACCAGCGACCTCCCTGTCCTAATATGACGGCTATAACCAGTGGGATCTTGAACCAGCGACCTCCCTGTCCTAATATGACCACTATAACCAGTGGGATCTTGAACCAGCGACCTCCCTGTCCTAATATGACCACTATAACCAGTGGGATCTTGAACCAGCGACCTCCCTGTCCTAATATGACCGCTATAACCAGTGGGATCTTGAACCAGCGACCTCCCTGTCCTAATATGACCACTATAACCAGTGGGATCTTGAACCAGCGACCTCCCTGTCCTAATATGACCGCTATAACCAGTGGGATCTTGAACCAGCGACCTCCCTGTCCTGATATGACTGCTATAACCAGTGGGATCTTGAACCAGCGACCTCCCTGTCCTAATATGACCGCTATAACCAGTGGGATCTTGAACCAGCGACCTCCCTGTCCTAATATGACCGCTATAACCAGTGGGATCTTGAACCAGCAATATCCCTGTTCCAATATGACCACTATAACCAGTGGGCTCTTAAAGCAACAACCTCCCTGTCCTAATATGACCACTATAACTAGTGGGATCTTGAACCAGCGACCTCCCTGTCCTAATATGACCACTATAACCAGTGGGATCTTGAACCAGCGACCTCCCTGTCCTAATATGACCACTATAACCAGTGGGATCTTGAACCAGCGACCTCCCTGTCCTAATATGACGGCTATAACCAGTGGGATCTTGAACCAGCGACCTCCCTGTCCTAATATGACCACTATAACCAGTGGGATCTTGAACCAGCGACATCCCTGTCCTAATATGACCACTATAACCAGTGGGCTCTTGAAGCAACAACCTCCCTGTCCTAATATGACCACTATAACCAGTAGGCTCTTGAACCAGCGACCTCCCTGTCCTAATATGGCCACTATAACCAGTGAGATCATGAACCAGCGACCTCCCTGTCCCAATATGACCGCTATAACCAGTGGGATCTTGAACCAGCAACCTCCCTGTCCCAATATGACCACTATAACCAGTGGGATCTTGAACCAGCAACCTCCTTGTCCTAATATGACCGCTATAACCAGTGGGATCTTGAACCAGCAACCTCCCTGTCCCAATATGACCACTATTACCAGTGGGATCTTGAACCAGCAACCTCCCTGTCCCAATATGACCACTATAACCAGTGGGATCTTGAACCAGCAACCTCCCTGTCCTAATATGACCGCTATAACCAGTGGGATCTTGAACCATCAATCTCCCTGTCCTAATATGACCACTGTAACCAGTGGGATCTTGAACCAGCAATATCCCTGTCCTAATATGACCACTATAACTAGTGGGATCTTGAACCAGCAATATCCCTGTCCTAATATGACCACTATAACTAGTGGGATCTTGAACCAGCGATCTCCCTGTCCCAATATGACCACTATAACCAGTGGGATCGTGAACCAGCGACCTCCCTGTCCTAATATGACCACTATAACCAGTGGGATCTTGAACCAGCGACCTCCCTGTCCTAATATGACGGCTATAACCAGTGGGATCTTGAACCAGCGACCTCCCTGTCCTAATATGACCACTATAACCAGTGGGATCTTGAAACAGCAACCTCCCTGTCCTAATATGACCACTATAACCAGTGGGATCTTGAACCAGCGACCTCCCTGTCCTAATATGACTGCTATAACCAGTGGGATCTTGAACCAGCAATATCCCTGTTCCAATATGACCACTATAACCAGTGGGCTCTTGAAGCAACAACCTCCCTGTCCTAATATGACCACTATAACCAGTAGGCTCTTGAACCAGCGACCTCCCTGTCCTAATATGACCACTATAACCAGTGGGATCTTGAACCAGCGACCTCCCTGTCCTAATATGACGGCTATAACCAGTGGGATCTTGAACCAGCGACCTCCCTGTCCTAATATGACCACTATAACCAGTGGGATCTTGAACCAGCGACCTCCCTGTCCTAATATGACCACTATAACCAGTGGGATCTTGAACCAGCGACCTCCCTGTCCTAATATGACCGCTATAACCAGTGGGATCTTGAACCAGCAATATCCCTGTTCCAATATGACCACTATAACCAGTGGGCTCTTGAAGCAACAACCTCCCTGTCCTAATATGACCACTATAACCAGTAGGCTCTTGAACCAGCGACCTCCCTGTCCTAATATGGCCACTATAACCAGTGAGATCATGAACCAGCGACCTCCCTGTCCCAATATGACCGCTATAACCAGTGGGATCTTGAGCCAGCAACCTCCCTGTCCCAATATGACCACTATAACCAGTGGGATCTTGAACCAGCAACCTCCTTGTCCTAATATGACCGCTATAACCAGTGGGATCTTGAACCAGCAACCTCCCTGTCCTGATATGACCACTATAACCAGTGGGATCTTGAACCAGCAACCTCCCTGTCCCAATATGACCACTATAACCAGTGGGATCTTGAACCAGCAACCTCCCTGTCCTAATATGACCGCTATAACCAGTGGGATCTTGAACCATCAATCTCCCTGTCCCAATATGACCACTATAACTAGTAGGCTCTTGAACCAGCAATCTCCCTGTCCTAATATGACCACTATAACCAGTGGGCTCTTGAACCATCAATCTCCCTGTCCCAATATGACCACTATAACCAGTAGGATCTTGAACCATCAATGTCCCTGTCCTAATATGACCACTGTAACCAGTGGGATCTTGAACCAGCAATATCCCTGTCCTAATATGACCACTATAACTAGTGGGATCTTGAACCAGCGATCTCCCTGTCCCAATATGACCACTATAACCAGTGGGCTCTTGAACCAGCGATCTCCCTGTCCCAATTTGACCACTATAACCAGTGGGATCTTGAACCAGCGACCTCCTGTCCCAATATGACCACTATAACCAGTGGGCTCTTGAACCAGCGATCTCCCTGTCCCAATATGACCACTATAACCAGTGGGATCTTGAACCAGCGATCTCCCTGTCCCAATATGACCACTATAACTAGTAGGCTCTTGAACCAGCGATCTCCCTGTCCCAATATGACCACTATAACCAGTGGGATCTTGAAGCAACAACCTCCCTGTCCTAATATGACCACTGTAACCAGTGGGCTCCGGAACTTGCTACCTCCCTGTCCTAATATGTTCACTATAACCAGTAGGGTCTTGAACCTGCAACTTCCCTATTTAGTAATGACCAGGATCTTTATCCCTATATGACCACTGGGATCTCCCACATGATATGTCTTTAACACTGGACTACTGGATCTCAAACCTTTAACTTGCCTGTCTCCAGGTGACCACTCCAACCACGGGACCCTCGGGTTTAGTTATTTGAAAGTGGACAAAGGAAATGTATAATCATCAAAATATCAAGGAAACTGTTTGTATAAGTGAAATCCCAAAATACCACAAATCGGAAAGTAACATAAAACACAAACAAACGACTTACATGTATAATAAACTCACATCAGTATATCTAACTCAATATGGCTAAGTATTTTACATATATATTAAACATTCATGGTGTTCGGTGTTTATTTACTGAAGTTAGTACAAAATTAATGAAAATAATAAAAATAATTGACTGTGTGGCTAGTTTTACAACTTATATTAAACACACTTGACACCTCATTTCTGATGGAATTCATTTGTTGGCAATATAGGCTGCCTTTGTGTGTTGGGGAATATGACGATAAAACGTATTTTTAGTTCACTTCTTTATTTTCATTTTACATTCTTTTTCCGCCAAGTTCTGGTCTACTCGATTAACAGTAAAAGCAAAAACATTTTCTAAGAACATGTTCTACAAGTTAATCGAATAAAATTGAAGGTGTACTTTTCAATTGACGAAATCTATTTACTCTACCACAGGTATACAACACATCACAAGGGCGGCATAAACTTCTAATTCACCTTTTTGTTAATGCTGTCCACTAAGCAATGTTCAAACTTTTTGTCTTTGATAAAACGTGACTAGGATGCAAGTCCCTCATCTCATCTTAAAGGATGCTCTACCCCTCTAAATCCTCATAGACACTTGGGCCTATAATTTAGTGTCGAATCAACATGACAGTTCCGATATTGTAAGGAATATATTCAAACTTATGACTTATGAGTGGCCACTTAGCTGACCTGACTAAAACATCAACATGTGAAACCAACAAACATCTGAGCATGCGGTAACAAATAATAGGGGGACAATAAAGGTTCAAACACTTCTAAAAACCCTGTCACCATCAGTTTGTCAACACTAGAGGTATTCATTGTATAGTTTTATTGTGCAGTATATGTTATTACTAATAGTTGTATAAATGTACAAAACGATTTCCTAGAAACTAATTAACCCTCGTGTGTTTTCGTCTATTGACTGTTTTGACTGACTTAAATAATGATCTGATATTCATAGGTACCACATACATGTACATGTATATAATGTATGCCTAGAATCTACTCACTTTGATAAGGGTCAAGAAACCAATATGTATGCCCACCTTATGTCATCTTAACAAAACTATTACGGAAACATAAAAATTATGTGCAAACATAAAAAGATCATCTAATCTAAAAAAACTTCATGTGATGCATAAGTTTATTACTATTATTTGTTGTTTTTCAGATTATTGGCTAGTCAAGTGGCAGTGGACCAAAGTGGTGAAATACTAACTGGCTGACCATATTCTATTATCACAGATGCTTGGATAAACAGCATAAACATTTGAAAAAACGACGCCTTGCAGCGGTGGTTTAAAGTAGGTGGCCACACGCGCTACTGATTATTTCAAGCAAATTGCTCTGACCCGACTATCGAAATTCAAAGCATAATGTTACCATGAAAAGCTGCTCATCGGCTTTCTTAAATGATCAGTTGGGAACTGTCTGTCACTTTCATGACTTTGTGTTAGATGAGGGTTGGGTAGAAACAGAAGACTTTGTCGGATATATTGTGGAAATGTTTTTTATCAGATTGACTATTTTTGTGACTAAACTTAATTTATTCAAGATACAGTATATTGTTAGTATACATGTAATCTAGTAAGATTGAAATACATGTATATCGATTTCACGTTAAGATTGTGATTTTCCTGCTAGCTGAAGGCTATCAAAATGGTTGACGTTTATGTTGAATAATGTGTTTTAAACCGGAGTACGTAGTCATTGAATAAAGGATCGTCATGTTTTCGCGTGAATAATCAACAGTTTTCAATGATTGACATTTATGGGATTATACTTCCGCAATCTAACCAAATATTAAGTGGCCCTTAAGTTTTCATCGCATGTATGAAATATCCTAGTTTAACATTCTACAAGTTTCACCTTGCCCATGTTAAATGAACATTGTGATAGTACATAGGTTTAGAATATGGTGCAAATCACTAATTCAATCTAGAATCTGCGTTCAATAGAATGCAAACAACCATACAATTAAACTGTTGATACTCATGAAGCATTGTATAATGTTAGCTACAACATGTATAATGAACTCTATACATCTCAGACAAGTCCTTTAAAACATTTCATTAATTATTATTTCATCGGCTAAGTCCTTTAAAATGTTCTGTATTTTCCATCTATGATGTTTTTAGTTATTGAATAATAATAACAGCAGAATGAAAGAAACATACTTATGAAAGCTAGAGCACAGAAGTACTGAAATGTAAACAGGTATATGCATGTATAACAATTCAGATCTTTATAAAATTAATAATAATACAAGATTCTAGGACTGATAATGTTTCTCTATGACCTGCCGTCCACTAGGACCCAGAAGGGTTCTCGAAGGTTAAATTTGCCTAATCGGGAGGGTTCGGCATGTCTTCGGGACAGTCTGGAACCCTTCCGTGTCGTTCCTGTACGCTTCTGGAAGCCTTCTGGACACTTCGGACCGAAGGTCTAGTTCGGGAGTGCTTAGGGGTAATCAGAAACCCATCAGCAACAGTTTGGTGTGTTCGGGAATCCATCGTCATTCACTCGGCACCTTCAGAAAGCCTTCTGCGAGGCTTCGTAACCAATTAAACCATCCCGAGCAGTTCCCGAAGGAAGCTGAAGCAATGCCGAAAGCTCCCCGAATACGACGAATGGATGAGTTATACACACGGAAGCTATGCCGATCATGTTAGGAAACATGCCGAATAGTTGCCGAAGGCACCGATTGTGAACACCGGGATGCCGAGTCGAAGCAGTATTTCCCGAACTATACAAGAGCGACTGCGGAAGCGATGAAGTCAGGTTTCCGATAGTTTTAATCTTGAATATATCGTTTTCATCATGGTCCTACAAACCAAGGACAGGCTACCAAATAGGGTTGTGTCAGACCCTATAGAAAACGATGGCTTAACCAGTGTCCCATGGTCTTCAGCTATTAAAGAAAATCACCGCAAAGAGACACCCTGTAAATCTACCTAGGACTGTAAGTTTTTTTCATTAGCTTAATATGTCAGTGTTTTTTATACCTGAAACTAAGTCATTCAACTCTAGTGTAGCTGAAAATATGTCTTTTAATTTGTATAGCTGAAACTAGCGAGATTAATGTCGTCTTCCATCAATCGTATTCAACTTTCAACTGATAACAAGATGGTAGTTCGGCATCGCTAATATACATCAACAACCTTTCAGCATTATATCAGCATCGATTCGTAAACACTTCCGCATATTCAGCAAAGTAACCGCAACCTTTCCGCACGATCGGGAAACATTCGGGACCAAATCCTGAGCTGTCGGCATTCATTCGCGTTGCGTTCGGCTACTTCGGATAGGTTTGGGTGTTTAGACTGCAACATTTCATATAACGAACCAGTGTCCACGAATACATCCTGATCGATCCCGATGGCAAAGATCCGCCCATTTATACTGATAATAGATCCCGAAAGGTTCTCGAAATAAGCAAACTGTAATCGGCTACCCTTCCGCATATCACCGGGGTCTAGTGGACGGCAGGTCTTACATATTCAACACTCTACACAGTCTTGAGAAGATTTCGGCAATTTATGGCGGACGAAGATTTTGTGGACATGGGCGATTTTATTCTGCTTGATTAATTTTTGCGGATGGTATTATTCTGCGTAGATTTAATTCTGCGAATTGATCGTGGACTGCAGAATGGCAGAAATTTCCACCCCGCAGAAATAACCAGCTATACGGTATGTTACATTGGTTGTTTTAACTTGTTTCCAAACTGTCATCAGCATAGTTTCAGCAATAAAGAGCAGAAACATCTGAGGTACAGTACAAGAGCTTCTCATAGGGGTGGTCTCCCTTTATCCTTGCTACAGTATATACATATACGTCTAGAGACTATAGCACTGAGAATTTGGCCTGATCCTGACCTTTATGCATGAATATTTTTCAAGGTTCTTGCTGTGGATATATAATTCCTGCAAGCCAATCGTGCAATACCAATTGTTTTGATTTTTGTTGGTTTTACACATTGAGCGTCTTCATGATACTTCCAACGCATGAAAACAAACAACAGGGGATATAATATAGACAAGATATCTATGATTTGAGATTTTAACCTAGTTTTTGACCTCAGATGACCCAATATTGAACTTGACCTAGATTTTGTTGGTAAGATCATTGTGACCAAGTTTCATAAAGATAAGGCCAAAATTGTGACCTCTAGAGAGGACACAACCCAATTGTTGAGGGACGGACGACGAGTGATCACAAAAGCTCAAAACCTGTACCTAAACTTTAACAAATCATTTTAGGCAAGGCAAGGCAAGGCAAGGCAAGGCAAGGCAAGGCAAGGCAAGGCAAGGTAAGGCAGACCAGACCAGACCAGACCAGACCAGACCAGACCAGACCAGACCAGACCAGACCAGACCAGACCAGACCAGACCAGACCAGACCAGACCAGACCAGCCCAGCCCAGCCCAGCCCAGCCCAGCCCAGCCCAGCCCAGCCCAGCCCAGCCAGCCCAACCGACCGGACCGGTCATGGTACCGTACAGGAAACAAACAATGTTTTGACCTAAAAAATAATTTAAACTGAACTATAATACTTCAAATAGTTTATTGAATATCACACATAATCAAATGTATAAAAGATGGTTGCCATTCTTGGATGTAGATATGACATTTTTTCCATGCGTGGGTCCAGAAATTTTTCTCAAGGGGGTGGGGTCCAACTAACTAATTTTTCTCGGGGAAGTGTTCAACCATATTTTTTCCTCATGGGGACAGTCAACAAGCTTTTTTTCTAAAAGGGTTGTCCTAGTCAGACTTTAAGCCAGACAAATTGTATAAATGTAGTATATTGAAGATTACCTCATTTTTTCCAAAATTTCAGGGGGTTCTAGACCTTGAGTTTCCCCTGTGGACCCGCGCATGATTGCCAAGAAGACTATACAGTCAGTATTAATAAATATACATGAAAAATGACATACTGAAAAGGTTCAAGGTAGATTATAATACCATCAGTAACATGAATATTGCAGTTTGAGTTTATAAGCTAACAATAATGTTATATGTACATGAGAAACAATTCAGTATTTTTATTAGAATATAAGAATAATAAAGAAGTCTGATATTCTTAGAGTTTACAGGTATGTTAATATTCAGCTAAAGAGTGTCAGATTTTTGTTTGTTTTGACCATTGTTATTGATAAAATGACTTGATGTGGGTTGTTTTGCTTCACAGTGCTACATCTTGGAGACGGGTGTGATAGCTAGTATATGGAAACCAGTACTGATGACACTGGCTGTTGCCTCACACAACAATATTCTTTCCATGTTTATCTTAATGATTTCACCTGAAATTGACAAAACGTTTATCATTATCTTCCAGCATAGCCAACAACATCTTTGTATGAAAAGTAACCGAATCAAGAGCACCCCCTACGAGTGCTGGACGCTCGACTTGGTCGTACTGGATAGTACCCTTGCTCGCTAAGAGTAATAAGGGCAGATAACTCATACAAGTAGGTCACAGGGTAACCAGCCTTGTCAATATGGATACCCTTGTGGTTGTGAATAACTATGTTTAGTTTCAAGTGGATACTTCTGATAGTCGGAGAAACTGACATTTTTGAGTAAAAAATTGATACCTAAGTAATAATGTGAAGTTTTAATAAAATCTGACTAGTAGTTAATGAAAACAAGTGGTAAATACTTTGTGACATCCATTCATCTAGACAAACATTCTTCACAAACTATAAAGGTCTATCCCATTATATGCAGAGACATCAAATCCCACTAAATGCTGGGGACATTAAACCCCACTACATGCAGAGACATTAAACCCCACTATGTGTGGGTGACATTAAACCCCACTACATCGGAAGACATCCAACTTCACTATATGTGGAGCCATTAAACCCCTCTACATGCGGAAACATTAAACCCAACTACAAACGAGAGACATTAAACCCCACTACATGGGGGAGACATTAAACCCCAATATATGTGGGAGAGATCAAACCCCACTACATGAGGGAGACATTAAACCCCACTATATGCAGAGACATTAAACATGGGGGAGACATTAAACCCCACTATATGTGGGAGGTATTTGAACCCCACTATATGGGGAGACATCCATCCCCACAATATGCAGGTGACATTAAACCCCACTATGCTAGAGACATAAAACCCCACTACATGCGGGAAAATTAAACCCAAATACAAACGAGAGACATTAAGCCCCAATATATGAGGGAGAGATCAAACCCCACTATATGCAGAGACATTAAATCCCACTACATGAGGAAGACATAACACCCCACTATATGCAGAGACTTTAAACCCCACAACATGGGGGAGACATTAAACCCCACTATATGTGGGAGATATTTGAACCCCACTATATTCTAAAGACATCCAACCCTGCAATATGCAGGAGACATTAACCCCAGTATATGCTGGAGACATAAAACCCCACTACATGCTGGAGACATAAAACCCCACTACATGCTGGAGACATTAAACCCCAGTATATGCTGGAGACATAAAACCCCACTATATTCTAAAGACATTCAACCCCTCTATATGCTGGAGACATAAAACCCCACTACATGCTGGAAACATTAAACCCCACTACATGTGGGAGACATCCAACCCCACTATATGCAGGAGACATTAAACCCCACTATATTCTAAAGACATCCAACCCCTCTATATGCAGGAGACATTAAACCCCAGTACATGCTGGAGACATTAAACCCCACTACATATGGGAGACATCCAACCCCACTTTATGCAGGAGACATTAAACCCCACTACAAGCGGGAGACATTAAAAGAACTTACCGGTGTTTCTATCCTTCTCAACGCAGTAGCATTTGTCATAGAACTCTGTAAAAGCTGTGGAGAGTTCATACAAGTAATCACAGAGACTGTGTAGTAACAGATCATCGTGACATTTAAGTATAACCTCGGAGAATCTTAGTATACATTTAGCCAGGTTCCATTCTTTCTCATGTTCCAACTGTATGACACCTTTTTCTACTGCTGCTTTCATCTGTTCTGGTGTCACCTTCGCTGTACGCGCTATAGACCTGAAAATTTTCAGTAAAACAAGCTGTACGGGCTATAAACATGTAACATTGTAGTAAAACACACAAGTCAAATATGCTCTAGTGACCATCTACCCTGTACTTCAAGTAATAAAGATGTTGGCATCTGAATAAGCGCGTGTGTTTTATTCTAACAAAGCACAGCAATATATTCATTAATTTGATTCTAACAGAGCTAATGTTCTGCGTGTTTTACAGCTCCCTAACACACGGTTGATGTCGAACTACATTCTTTCCTATGTGTGTTATGTTAATTGGCTTACCTAATGAAGACAACCCTGACGTCATTATTCAGCTGTGTTTCAAGCACATTCATTTCCTCTATGTGCAGAGCTACAGATAAGGTTTTAGTCATTTGGGTATTTTACCCCCGAGTTTCAATTTTGATTGGGTTTTGACAAATTTTAATTGGGTATTTAATAAAACTCAAAGGGTAAATAAGCTTTTATGTACTATTTTGCACTATAACACCATTTTCTATTTGGGTATTTCAAATTGTGTTTGCTTTTTCTTACCCCCTCCTCTCAAAATCAATTGGGGTTTTAAGAAAATTAATTGGGTAATTACCCCAATACGCAGCTTATCTGTAGCTCTGATGTGTATATGAGTAAAGCTGCTGGGTGTTTTAGAATCTTAATTAATAGTTATAAAATTCCTGTTAAATGTTGTTTCTCTACTTTTTTTTAGTTATATATACAGTGCCCACAAAAAATATGTATACAGTAAATAATTGTTGTTAAATTAAATTTGGTCATATTATTCAATATCTGTTTATGAGACGGTCACAATTATAATAGTTTCTGAAACTACAGTTACTAAAGGAGTCAAGAAAGAGATATAAATAAAGATTAAGGTTTTCTGAATTAACAACAAATTTGTGACAAAGTTACCATTCAAGAGGGACAAATAAACTTTATATTTTGCACCTAGGGTATCAATCAGTGATTGGTCTAAACATTTAATAAACAAAATTAATCATTTTCTTCAAAAATATTGTTGTTTCACGGTTTTGCAAATAGTATTATTACAGACAAGTTAATGGGGAAATAACATCTGTATACTTATTTTTGGTGGGCACTGTATATACATCGACTGATTCCCCTAGCAAGTTTTCCTGGATTGTATTCTTACCAGTACTAACTAACCCTTTTACCAAGAACCTGCAAATTTTCCACATTAGGAAACAAGACTGCGTTCAATAAACGCTTATGCCCCCTGTGGAAGCCTTGTCCATAAATAAGTCTAAGTCCAAAATTTGGTCAAGGTGAAGGTCAAAATGGGGTCAGGTGATACAGGCGTGTAGAGAGTGTTCATATTCAACATCCATGCAAGTATGGAAGCTTTGTAGCAAGCCATAATGATGCTAGAAGAAACGGTCAATTTGGGTTAACCAGGACGGACAAACGGACGAACGGACAGGTGAATCCCTATATGCCTCCCGATCTATCGATACGGGGGCATAAAAAAATCCACATTGATGTCAAACTTTGAAAGAAGCGTATAACCTACCATAACCAGGTAACAGATCCAGTGACCTAACCCTAACCACTAGACCGTGGCTGTGGCTAAAGGTATTCAAAAAGTTTATAATTTATACTAATTTATTTAAGGTCGATTGTGAAACAAGTTTTTCCAACTATTAATCACTCTCGACACCTCATTCCTGATGTTATCCATCGCCACAAGGGTATGAGAGAAGAGAAGCCAGTTTCCCTTTTATGCTGAGCGTCTAGCAAGGGAAATTTTGGTACCATTTTTATTTCGTCTTTGGTATGACGCGGCCAGGGATCGAACCCGAGACCTCCCGCACTCGAAGCGAACGCTCAACCACAAGGCTATTGAGGAGGCGGTTCAAAAAGTTTGAATTTTGATGTACACTGAAACTTGTCATACTAACGATATTGTAATTATTCTATAAGTTACCTTATTCTTGTATAGGCATATAACAGATAGGCAGCTGTATTACCTCGATCATCCAACATCTGCAAATAAATATCATTTGTTAATGTAAGTAAATTAGACGGCTTTTGACACAAAAATTATCTCCTACAAAGGGCCATAACTCTGGCAAAGACCTGATTTTAAAATATGCACAGCTAGGCTTGGTACAAAGCATTCATGTGAAGTTTCATTCAAAAAGGAATCCGGTGGTTAAGAAGAACAAGCACAGACAAACTTTATAATATCCCTCCAGATGTCCAGCACAAAAATCAATATGTCTCCCCATTATATGTGTGAGACTTAATAACAGTCTCAATTTCCCTGTACCAAGGTTTCTCCGTATAATAAGGGTCACATCATGTAACCACAGGTAATTGTCCTGTGATATTTAATAACAGTAAGCCCATTGCATGAGATTTGTAATTACTTGATGGCAACCTGATTGGTTTTCACATGACATTGTACAGACTGACTGACATAAACAATACATTAAAAACAGAAGTTAAGTATGGTATCTGAAATATGCTCCCTGATGTATGCTCTCCAGTGTATGCTCCCTGAAATATACTCCCCAACGTATGCTCCCTGATGTTTGTTCTCTGAAGTATGCTCCCTGATGTATGTTCTCTGATGTATGCTCCCTGTATATGCTCCCTGAATATGCTCCCTGAAATATACTCCCCCAATGTATGATCCCTGAATATGCTCCCTGAAATATACTCCCCCAATGTATGCTCCCTGTATATGCTCCCTGAAATATACTCCCCCAATGTATGCTCCCTGAATATGCTCCCTGAAATATACTCCCCCAATGTATGCTCCCTGAATATGCTCCCTGAAATATACTCCCCCCAATGTATGCTCCCTGTATATGCTCCCTGAAATATACTCCCCCAATGTATGCTCCCTGAATATGCTCCCTGAAATATACTCCCCCAATGTATGCTCCCTGTATATGCTCCCTGAAATATACTCCCCCAATGTATGCTCCCTGTATATGCTCCCTGAAATATACTCCCCCAATGTATGCTCCCTGTATATGCTCCCTGAAATATACTCCCCCAATGTATGCTCCCTGTATATGCTCCCTGAAATATACTCCCCCAATGTATGCTCCCTGTATATGCTCCCTGAAATATACTCCCCCATAGTACGCTCCCTGATGTATGCTCCCCGATGTATGCTCCCCGATGTATATTCTCTGAAGTACGCTCCCTGATGTATTCTCTCTGATGTATGCTCTCTGAAGAATGTTTCCCAATGAATGCTGCCTGATGTTTATTCTCTAAAGTATGCTGCCTGAGATATGCTCCCTGATGTATGCTCCCAGATATATGCTCCCAAAAGTATGCTATCCGATGTATGCTATCCAATGTATGCTCCCTTAAGTATGCTCCCCTATGTATGTTCTCTAAAGTATACCCCCCGATGTGTGCTCACAAATGTATGCTCCCTGATGTATGCTCCCTGATATATATTCTCTTAAGTATGCTACCTGATGTATGCTCCCCAATGTATGCTCCCTGTTGTATGCTCCTTGAAGTATGCTCCCTGATGAATGCTCCCTGCTGTATGCTCCCTGATGACTGCTCCCCGATGTAAGCTCCCTGATGTATGTTCCCTGATATATATTCTCTGAAGTATGCTCCCCAATGTATGCTCCCTGATGAATGCTCCCTGCTGTATGCTCACTGATGACTGCTCACCGATGTAAGCTCCCTGATGTATGCTCCCTGTTATATGCTCCCTACTCCCTGTATATGCTTCCTGCAATATACTCCCCCAATGTATGCTCCTTGATGTATATTCTCTGAAGTATGCTCCCCAATGTATATTGTCTGAAGTATGCTCCCCAATGTATATTGTCTGAAGTATGCTCTCTGATATATGCTCTCTGTTGTATGCTCTCTGAAGAATGTTCCCCAATGTATGTTCCCCGATGTAAGTTCCCTGACGTATGATGCCTGAGGTATGCTCTCTAATGTATGCTCCCCGATATATGCTCGCAAAAGTATGCTCCCCTATGCATGTTCTCTAAAGTATACTCCCCAATGTGTGCTCCCAAATGAATGCTCCCTGATGTATATTCTCTGATGTATGCTCCCTGTTGTATGCTCCTTGTTGTATGCTCCCTGATGTATGCTCTCTGAAGTATGCTCTCTGAAGTATGCTCCCTGATGTATGCTCCCAGATATATGCTCCCTGATGGATGCTCCCTGTTGTATGCTCCCTAATGTATGCTCATGATGGATGCTCCCCAATGTATGCTCCCTGTTGTATGCTCCTTGAGGTATGCTCCTTGAGGTATGCTCCCTGATGTATGCTCCTGAAGTATGCTCCTGTGGCATTGACACACGGAAGGACAGATACAGACAGTTGTACAGATGAAGAGGCAGTCATGATACGTGTATGTTCTACCTAAGACACCTTAACCTGCAGTCAGTCAATAGACAAGACACATCAAATGTTGTTGCTTCAAGCAGGTGACTGTTCATAGCAGGTAAATTTAAATTTGATGATATTGCCTATTTAAAAACAGGTGGTTGCTTAACAAAGGTCAACACTTACACAGGTTTTACTATATTCGTTTCTCACAATCATATTGGAATCTTCTGGTAAAAAAAAAGCAAATGAACAGGAGATGTTTGTACATTAACATTTAACTAATGCCCCCATGGCATCCCAATAGCCAGCAGCTTTGATCCTTTTGATTAATTCATTTATGCTAACAGTCAACGCAACCTTGGCCTTTGACCTACTGACTTCAATTGGGGTCATCTGCTTTTGGTGACCAACCTCCATGTAAACTCAAAAGTTTGAGGATCCTAGGGTGAAGCATTCTGGAGTTATTGAATGGAAACTGGTTTACCCCCTCATCAAAAATGGGGGGCATAAAATTGTCACAGGGAATCATACCTTATCAAAGGAGAATACATAATCATTGGTCCTGTTATGAGACAAGTCAGCATATTTGATACAACCATAAGCAACAGCCTCTTGTGCAGCTTTTAACTCTGCTGGAGATAATTCCTGGAAAATAGAACAATTTATAGAATATCATATGTCATCATTAAACATATAATGAAACTTAGTAGTCATTGGTAACAAAGTAGAATGAAGACAAAATAAAGTTCAAGACTGTTATTATTTTCTGGCAGATCTCCCGATCATGCGTGAGACAGAGTCTGACATTTTTTGTTCGCATCAGGAAAATGATCACAAATATTAGTCTAAATTTCTTCATGAAACAAACATGGTATTTTCATAAAGTAAAATAAGTGAAAACTGCATACAAACTTTATTAATTTAAGTTTAAAGCTAGAGCAAGGAAAATTTCCGTCATTTTGATGAAATCTCCTGCATTTCCATCACATATCTCACGCAAACGGGTCTGCGGAACATACATGTCATGTATGTTAAATCTCTAAATATATACACCAGATTTATATAGCGCCTTTTTCATGCGAACACATGTTCAAAGGCACTTTACATATATTATAGTGTTGCTGCCACAAGGGCGCAGGTGCATCCTCTACTAGTGCAGATACAGCCTGATTTAACCAGGGGGTCAGACTGAAAGAAAGCTCCTTAAGGGAGAGAGAGACGTTAGATACAGACGTGTTTAGCGCTGCAGAAGTGCGCTTAGGTCTTATTTCGAAAAGACAGCCTGATTCTTTCATGTGCCTGGTGTATAGCACTTTAATTTACACTATGAGGAAACTAACTGTTTTTGTTAGTTTTGCTCATTTTGAAACTTAAAGTACAATATTTTGATCAATACAGTCATGTACATTAAGCTTGTTAGGGCTTTAAGATATTCTTTCTACCATTATCATGTCACTTGATACTTTATGATGTAAAAATCAGAACGTGTTGGGTAATGTACTACAGAATCTCAAGAACTGATGCTTGTTATAGTAGTAAAACACATGATTTAATGATGTAGTAAAACACATGATTTAATGATGTAGTAAAACACATGATTTAATGATGTAGTAAAACACATGATTTAATGATGTAGTAAAACACATGATTTAATGATGTAGTAAAACACATGATTTAATGATGTAGTAAAACACATGATTTAATGATGTAGTAAAACACATGATTTAATGATGTAGTAAAACACATGATTTAATGATGTAGTAAAACACATGATTTAATGATGTAGTAATGAAATCTTATCCATAAAATATGAGATTTACCAACATAAATGTAAATTAAACATATACCATGTAATCCTTACTTTCTTGCTTAAAATATTAATACAAGAACTATATGAACAAGTAATTGAGAATTGCAAGCAATACAGAAGTCCCCTACGGGTTTGAAGTCATTTTCAATGTTTCTGTTGCCATAGCAACCACATTTTTTGTAATAATCCCCTTATAGCCCTCTATCCACATACCAAAAAGATTATATTAAGTCAGACAGGGAAGGCAGCACTCAACTTAACCAGCCGAGCACAGAAATCATTAAAACACACAAAGCACAATGCCCAACTGAACCAACCGAGCACAGGAAACATAAAACACATAAAGACACAATGCCCAACTAAACAAGCGCAGATCCGCCCAAGTCCAAGTTTCATAAACCTAGCTTGGAAACTGTTTGAGTTATAGAAGGATCCAGATTTGGGCATATTTTCACTCTTTCTGTCGCCATAGGAACCACAAATTTTGTCAGAATCAAAATATTTTTAGACGTGCATAATCCCCTTAATGCCCCCCTATCCACATACCAAGTTTCATAAACCTAGCTTGGAAATATGTTTGAGTTATGTCAGAATCCAGATTTTGACGAACAGACTAACAGACAGACAGGCTGAGTGCAAACTTATAGTCCCCTCCAGTTGAAAACCGGTAGGGGACTAATTAAGACCATTATAAAATAATTATTAGGTTATAACTCCCAAGCATTTGTCAAACAAGAGAGACAAATGATTTTGTTTTGATTGAATATGGTTAATATCTCAGTATGTACTAGTGATAAAATGGATATTGTCATGAGCGTATAGCAAAAAGATTATATTAAGTCAGACAGGGAAGGCAGCACTCAACTTAACCAGCTGAGCACAGAAAACATTAAAAACACACAAGGCACAATGCCCTACTAAACAAGCGCAGATCCGCCCAAGTCCAAGCTGTCGAAAAGTATAATAAATTATAACTAGCTGAATGACCCAGTAGAAAAGATACAGCAACCAAAAGGCGGAATGCCTACGCTGAATGACCTAGTTACAACAGTAAAACTGCTGAACTACATAGTTATAGCAGCCTTTAGTCTCAAAAGTTAAATAACAGTATTAAAACGTTGAAAGGCCCGTATAATCGGATGACCTACTAACTAGCTGAATGACACAGTTTCACAGACTCATCTTAAATATTGTCACTATGTTAATTTCCTTGCGAGGCTGGAGTTTATTACAGTAAATTGCAAGAGCCACATCCTCGATTCATCTCAAAATTTCCGACTTATTTAAGCAAAATCTCAATTTGAGTTGAGATACTTCGGGAGATCAGGCCCTGAACTAGGAACTAATAATGTATAATTATGTACATGACTATCTATCAAACATTGTGCATCTGTGCTCATGCATTGCACCTAATGATGGAGACTGGATGGAGATCCGATTTTATAGAAGAGATGTAACGCATATGCCCCTATGGAAGCCTGATTTAAAGAAATAGTAAATGTTACAGTGACCTTGACCTTTGACCTAATGACCTCAAAATCAATAGGGGTCATCTTGTAGTAACTGTTGATGACCAACCTTCATGCTAAGTGTTTTTGAATGTTCAATTTCAGGAACTCGGGGTCAAGTATACTCGAGTTATTGAACACAAACCATTAATTTTGATCTACTAAAGGACTGGCCGACTGATAGACTGACGACATGTGCAAGCTATATACCTCATCAAAGATGGGGGGGGGGGGGGGGCATAATAAAGATCTCATGATAGCAGACAAAGAAGAACTATGTAATTCAGGAAGAGAATAAGATACATGTAGCCTTGACCTACATGAGGAGTCAAATCAAAATTCTCGTTAAAACAACCTACACAGTGGAGAAAAACTATCAGCAAAATGATTAAGTATCCATTATTTGTCCATGAAAATTGCAAACCAAGCTACTTTACTGTATAAGCAAAATATCCAATTACCACGGACAAGTTTTCCCTCTTATGCATAATTCCATAGGTGATACAGACAAATGGCTTCTGCCTGATGTCAATTTGTACAAAGAAAATATGATACGGACTGAAGAGAAAATCAATGCTCATAATTCCTGGAAAAATATAAGAAACCCTCTCATTTCAACCGTTCCCTATCCTTTTTATATTACAGCAATTACCAAGGCAAACATTTTAGCTTGAATAGAATAACAAAAAATAATGTAAACGTTCCATAACTAGAGCCATTATTCTTAGTATTCCAAATATGGATAGTAGTTTTTGGCTAAATTGCCTGAGTTTTGTATGAAATAACCATTATTATTAGATATCATTATTATTCATGAGTTATTTAGCTGAATCTCATCTCAAATAATATACTCATGTCTATTTATGTTCATTTCCATAGGAGGCTGGACTCAAATTTAGACATAAGTCTGTGTTTATTACAGTGCAATTTCAAGAGCTCAAACTTTAGATTAATCAAGAATTCAGATTAGAGCAAAATCTCAATCTGAGTTGAGATTTCTACTTGAGATTGGAACCAGATTGCTTTTTGTTTTCTATCTGACTAAGGGAACGATTTGAGAAATGAAGGTTGTGAATAAGTATATGTACAGCACTGGTACACTGAGACTACCTCTGGGTCATCAACTGGTTGGTGGGATGTAAAGCATTTATGAAATCTTGTGCCCCAGCAGAGCTGGAGGTTCAAACCAGGGATTACCGTACTGCAGTCAAGATTGAGAAGAACTTAAACACAATATTAACTTATTTTAACCGAGGCTCTATAATAGACAGAAATCTAATAATATGGAAATGAGACAAATAGAGCTAATTTGTAATCAATGCCAGGTTCAGCTGCCATACAATCTGATTAATCTTCAGCCAATTCCTGGGGTCGATCATCAAACATGACTAGCAGTATTATAATGTGCTCAGAAATGAGATTTTCTACACATCGAGTATCAAGTTTTGAGTTGAATCTATTGAGTTTTGAGTTGTATTTATCGAGTTTCAAGTTGAGATTATTGAGTTTCGAGTTGGAAATATCAAGTTTCGAGTTAACATTTTCGAGTTTCGAGTTGAAATTATTTAGTTTTGAGTTGGAATTATGGAGATTCGAGTTGGAAATTTCGGGTTTTGAGTTAAAATTAACGAGTTACGAGTAAAAATTATTAAGTTTCGAGTTGGCTAGTTGGTTATACCATTAGACTAGATCATGCAGACTCTTGGGTGTGGTGCCATACTGTATCTGTGTGAGTTGAACCCAGTACTAATTGTATACAGTCCAGTGCAGTATCGCATACTGGTCAGATAGAACCAACTAAGGTTCACTGGCACGGTTGAGAAAATGTATAGGGATCTTCTGGCTTTAATTTAATTGTAAGTTGTTTCCAATTAGATATCGATGGGAGGTGGATAAAATTTTATTTGAACATGTATCATCAATTTGGGCCCAGTGGGAGGATTGACAATTCAAAATGAAAATAATTTAGCATTATTTCTAAAATATTTTATTTTGCAGAATGTAATTTTTATCTGTTACTGAAATCGTTCAAGAGTTGTTCTCGAACTTGTGATAACCAACAACCCACAAATCATAACTTAAAACGCATATTGACTAAGTTTGCAACCTGCAATAATAGTAACCAACAAAATGCAACTTATGAGTACTGAAAACTGCACATTGTAACTGCGATAACTGCTACTTGAAACTTGAAATTTTCAACTCGAAACTCGATATTTTCAACTCGAAACTCGATAAATTAAACTAAAAACTCGAAATTCATCTCGAAACTCAATATTTTCAACTTGAAACTCAAGAATTTCATTTCGAAACTCGATATTTTTCGACTCAAAACTCGATAAATTCAACTTGAAACTCAATAAATTCAACACGAAACTCGATAATTTCAACTCGAACTCAATATTTTCAACTCGAAACTCGATAAATTCAACTCGAAACTCGGTATTTTCAACTCGAAACTTGATAAATTCAACTCAATACTCGATGTTTAGAAATCCTCCTCAGAAATAATGCACCCAAAGTAAGGTGAAGATTCAAGAGTGCTCCCAGCTTGTTACAAACAAGTCAAATAGTTTTCTGCAGCCAGATATTTTCCTAGTATTGTTTAGAATGTGTTTTTCTGTAGTTTTGATGCTGAACAAATTTATTCCGAAAAAGCCTACAGACATGGGTAGAGCTAACAAAAACAGTAGAACTAGTCTTAGTGGCAAAGCAAAAATTATTGACAATACAAGAGGGCCCAAAGGGCTCTAGGTCGCTCACCTGTCTTAATAGTGCATGCAAGCCACGTGATTTGACCTAGTTCTTGACCTAATATCGCATAGTGACCAAGTTTCATAAAGATTATGTCAAATTTGTGTCCTCTAGTGACTACACAAGGTTTTTCTATGATTTGACCTTGTGACCTAGTTTTTGACCCCGGTTAACCCAATATCAAACTCAACCTCGATTGAGTTGAGATGATCATTCTGACCAAGTTTGATAAAGATTAGGCCAAAATTGTGACCTCTAGTGTCTACACAAGGTTTTTCTATGATTTGACCTTGTGACCTAGTTTATTGACCCTGTATAACCCAATAACGAACTAGACCAATATTTTGTTGAGATGATCATTGTGACCAAGTTTCATAAAGATTAGATAAAAATTATGCCCTCTAGTGACTACACAAGGTTTTTCTATGATTTGACCTTGTGACCTGGTTTTTGACCCGGTTAACCGAATATCAAACTTGACCTAGATTTTGTTGAGATGATCATTCAAACCAAGTTTGATAAAGATTATGTCACAATTGTGACCTCCAGTGTCTATACAAGGTTTTTCTATTATTTGACCTTATGACCTAGTTTTTGACCCCGAATTACCCAATATCGCCTTGACCTAGATTTTGTTGAGATGATTATTGTGACCAAGTTTCATAAAGATTAGGCCAAAATTGTGACCTCTAGTGACTACACAAGGTTTTTTTATGATTTGACCTGGTGACCTTGTTTTTGACCCCGGATGACCCAATATCGAACTTGACCTAGATTTTGTTGAGATGATTATTGTGACCAAGTTTCATAAAGATTAGGCCAAAATTGTGACCTCTAGTGACTACACAAGGTTTTTCTATGATTTGACCTGGTGACCTTGTTTTTGACCCCGGATGACCCAATATCGAATTTGACCTAGATTTTGTTGAGATGATCATTCTGACTAAGTTTCATAAAGATTAGGCCAAAATTAGTACCTCTAGTGACTACACAAGGTTTTTTTATGATTTGACCTGGTGACCTTGTTTTTGACCCCGGGTGACCCAATATCGTACTTGACTGAGATTTTGTTGAGATGATCATTGTGGCCAAGTTTGATAAAGATTAGGTCAAAATTGTGACATCTGGTGACAACACAAGGTTTTTCTATTATTTGACCTTGTGACCTAGTTTTTGACCCCGCATGACCCAATATCGAACTTGACCTAGATTTTGTTGAGATGATCATTGTGACCAAGTGCCATAAAGATAAGGTCAAAATTATGACCTCTAGTGACTACACAAGGTTTTTCTATGATTGACCTTGTAACCTAGTTTTTGACCCCAAATTACCCAATATCGAACTTGACCTAGATTTTGTTCAGATGATCATTGTGACCAAGTTTCATAAAGATTAGATCAAAATTATGACCTCTAGTGACTACACAAAGTTTTTCTATGATTTGACCTAGTGACCTAGTTTTTGACCCCAAATTACCCAATATCTAATTTTACCTAGATTTTGTTGAGATGATCATTGTGACCAAGTTTCATAAAGATTAGGCCAAAATTGTGACCTCTAGTGTCTACAAAAGCAAATCGTTGACAGACGGACGGACGGACGAAGAGTGATCACAAAAGCTCACTCTGTCACTTTATGACAGGTGAGCTAATAAAAACATTAAAACCTACCAACCTAACACTAATTGACCAGGGTTTGGAAGGGGAAATAAACAATATTTTATTATTGACCCTCACAGTTTATTATCTAAATTGAACAGCTATTGTCTAGATGGTAGCCTTTTGCAAAACGTTTCATGACAGGAATGAATAACTCATATTTATTGTATAGTTATAACATTTAGAAAGATTATTTATCATAAAATGTGACATTTAACAATTTTGGAGAGTAAATTACCTTAATTGTTATTATATAATGTCTTTAATGGACCAGTGTACTAGCTGCTGGAGAATTTGACATTCCTAAATGCCATATATAAATGGCAATATCCCATTTTAATCTTAATAAGGACTTGACTATTGGGTACAATTTCCGGACATTTAGCTTCAGGCAGTGATTTCCTTGTTGTCACAAATCATGATAACTGAGATTTTTATGCGTAAGTTTGAGAAATTCAGCAGCCTATAGATGCATTCTCAAGTTAATGATATGTAGATTTGATTATCTGTAGGCATTGGAGACTACGTGTATGCATGGATACCGCCTCCAAAATTTGATTTAATCAGCTTCTTGATCACATTATAGTATTGTACGGAATCCAAAAGTACAAGACTTTCCATTCTTTTCTTGTACGAAAGACGTTGCATATAGTTGGCAAGCTCTAGCATATGTCAAGTTCTTACAAGATATGATTCTGTTCCTGGTAGAATAGCGTGTATATCGAACTTAAACTAGACATAAAATTACAAACAGCCAAAATATCGGACCTCAAATTACACATTGAATGGAGAATGGCCATATCTGACCTCAAACTGGACACTAAATGAAGGATAGCCAATATCAGATCTCCTTCCAACTGGACACTAAATGAAAGATGGCCAATATCAGACGTCGATCAAACTGGACACTAAATGGAGGATGGCCAATATCTGACTTCAAACTGAACATAGAATGAAGGATGGCCAATATCAGACCTCGATCAAACTGGACACTAAATGGAGGATGGCCAATATCAGACCTCAAACTTGACACTAAATGAAGGATGGCCAATATCTAACCTCAAACTGGACACTGAATGGAGAATGGCCAATATCAGACCTCGATCAAACTTGACACTAAATGAAGGATAGCCAATATCTGACCTCAAACTGACACTAAATGACGAATAGCCAATATCTGACCTCAAACTGGACATTGAATGGAAGAGGATAGCTAATATCTGACCTCAAACTGGACACTGAATGGAGGATGGCCAATATCTGACCTCAAACTGGACATTGATTGGAGGATGGCCAATATCAGACCTAAAACAAACTGGACACTAAATGAAGGATGGCCAATATCTAACCTCAAACTGGACATTGGTTGGAGGATGTCCAATATCAGACCTAAAACAAACTTGACACTAAATGAAGGATGGCCAATATCTGACCTCAAACTGGACATTGATTAGAGGATGTCCAATATCAGACCTAAAACAAACTGGACACTAAATGAAGGATAACCAATATCTAACCTCAAACTGGACACTGAATGGAGGATGGCCAATATCTGACCTCAAACTGGACATTGAATGGAAGATGGCAAATAGCAGACCTCAAACTGGACACTGAATGAAGGATGGCCAATATCTGACCTCAAACTGGACATTGAATGGAGGATGGCCAATATCAGACCTTGATCAAACTGGACACTAAATGAATGGAAACTGGACATTGAATGTAGGATGGCCAATGTCTGACCTCAAACTGGACATTGAATGGAGGATGGCCAATATCTGACTTTAAACTGGACATTGAATGGAGGATGGCCAATATCAGACCTCAAACTGGACACAGAATGGAGGATGGCCAATATCTGACCTCAAACTGGACATTGATTAGAGGATGTCCAATACCAGACCTAAAACAAACTGGACACTAAATGAAGGATGACCAATATCTAACCTCAAACTGGACACTGAATGGAGGATGGCCAATATCTGACCTCAAACTGGACATTGAATGGAAGATGGCAAATATCAGACCTCAAACTGGACACTGAATGAAGGATGGCCAATATCTGACCTCAAACTGGACATTGAATGGAGGATGGCCAATATCAGACCTTGATCAAACTGGACACTAAATGAATGGAAACTGGACATTGAATGAAGGATGGCCAATGTCTGACCTCAAACTGGACACTGAATGAAGGATGGCCAATATCTGACCTCAAACTGGACATTGAATGGAGGATGGCCAATATCAGACCTTGATCAAACTGGACACTAAATGAATGGAAACTGGACATTGAATGAAGGATGGCCAATGTCTGACCTCAAACTGGACATTGAATGGAGGATGGCCAATATCTGACTTTAAACTGGACATTGAATGGAGGATGGCCAATATCAGACCTCAAACTGGACACAGAATGGAGGATGGCCAATATCAGACCTCAAACTGGACACAGAATGAAGGATGGCCAATATCTGACCTCAAACTGGACATTGAATGGAGGATGGCCAATATCTGACCTCAAACTGGATATTGAATGGAGGATGGCCAATATCAGACGGCACTATCTGGACATTGAATGGAGAATGCTTAGTTACACAGCACTACTCCCTTACTGGTATCATGTGCAGGAAGATGAGTTTCTCAAAGAGTTTGTAAGACGGATAATTCAAGGCAAGATAAAACATGCAGACACCAACATTATACAATATGCAGTAATTCAAAACTGACCAGATCAAGCTCGCTGCTTCATTACAAAACCTTGACTGCAACATCCTAATAGAAGTCAATAAACTTCAGCCAGAGATCTTTACAAGATTGTTAATATGTTACGGTCAGACACCAGGTCCATTAAATGGCAATAAGCAATCCATCTTGGTCCATAAATAACAATTCTTCTGACAAAACAAAGACAAGAGGGCCCAAAGGGCCCTAGGTCGCTCACCTGTCGAACTTGACCTAGATTTTGGTGAGATGATCATTGTGACCAAGTTTCATACAGATTAGGCCAATATTGTAACCTCTAGTGACTACACAAGGTTTTCATTTGATTTGACCTAATGACCTAGTTTTTGACCCCAGATAAACCAATATCGAATTTGACCTAGATTTTGTTGAGATGATCATTGTGACGAAGTTTCATAAAGATCAGGCCAAAACTGTGACCTCTAGTGACTACACAAAGTTTTTCTATTATTTGAACGTGTAACCTTGTTTTTGACCCCCGATGACCCAATATTTAAATTGGCCTAGATTTTGTTGAGATAATCATTGAGACCGAGTTTCATAAAGATTAGACCAAAATTGTGACCTCTAGTGACTACACAATATTTTTCTATGATTTGACCTTGTGACCTAGTTTTTGACCCCGGATGACCCAATATCGAAATTGACCTATATTTTGTTGTGATGATCATTGTGACCAAGTTTCTTAAAGATTATGCTAAAACTGTGACCTCTAGAGACTAAACAAGGTTTTTCTATGATTTGACCTTATGACCTAGTTTTTTAACCCCGGACGATCCAATATCAAACTTGACCTAGATTTTGTTGAGATGATCATAGTGACCAAGTTTCATAAAGATTAAGTCAAAATTGTGACCTCTAGTGACTACACAAGGTTTTTCTATGATTTCACCTTGTGACCTAGTTTTTGACCCCGGTTAACCCAATATCGAAGTTGACCAAGATTTTGTTGAGATGATCATTCTGACCAAGTTTGATAAAGATAGGCCAAAATTGTGACCTCTAGTGTCCACACAAGGTTTTTCTATGATTTGACCTTGTGACCTAGTTTTTGACCCCGGATGACCCAATATCGAACTTGAGCCAGATTTTGTTGAGATGATCATTGTGACCAAGTTTCATAAAGATTAAGGCAAAATTGTGATCTCTAGTGACTACACAAGGTTTTTCTATGATTTGACCTTGTGACCTAGTTTTTGACCCCGGATGACCCAATATCGAACTTGATCTAGATTTTGTTGAGATGATCATTGTGACCAAGTTTCATAAAGATTAAGTCAAAATTGTGACCTCTAGTGACTACACAAAGTTTTTCTATGATTTGACCTAGTGACCTAGTTTTTGACCCAAGATGACCCAATATCGAACTTGGCCTAGATTTTGTTGAGATGATCATAGTGACCAAGTTTCATAAAGATTAGGCTAAAATTGTGACCTCTAGAGTCTACACAAGGCAATTGTTGACGGACGGACGACGGACGGACGGACGGACGACGGACGAAGAGTGATCACAAAAGCTCACTCTGTCACTTTGTGACAGGTGAGCTAAAAACAAGAGGGACATGGGGATAGTATATGAACAATCATAGAATAACTGTGTAGAATCCAATGAAACATGGGGATAGTATAATGAACAATCATAGAATAACTGTGTAGAATCCAAGGAAACATGGGGATAGTATATTGAACAATCATAGAATAACTGTGTAGAATCCAATGAAACATGGGGATAGTATATTGAACAATCATAGAATAACCGTGTAGATTCCAATGAAATATGGGGATAGTATATTGAACAATCATAGAATAATCGTGTAGAATCCAAGGAAACATGGGGATAATATATTGAACAATCATAGAATAACTGTGTAGAATCCAATGAAACATGAGGATAGTATATTGAACAATCATAGAATAACCGTGTAGAATCCAATGAAACATGGGGATAGTATATTGAACAATCATAGAATAACTGTGTAGGATCCAATGAAACACGAGGATAGTATATTGAACAATCATAGAATAACTGTGTAGAATCCAATGAAACATGGGGATAGTATATTGAACAATCATAGAATAACTGTGTAGAATCCAAGGAAACATGAGGATAGTATATTGAACAATCATAGAATAACCATGTAGAATCCAATGAAACATGAGGATAGTATATTGAACAATTATAGAATAACCATGTAGAATCCAATGAAACATAATGATAGTATATTGAACAATCATAGAATAACCATGTAGAATCCAAGGAAACATGAGGATAATATATTGAACAATCATAGAATAACCATGTAGAATCCAATGAAACATGGGGATAGTATATTGAACAATCATAGAATAACCGTGTAGAATCCAATGAAACATGGGGATAGTATATTGAACAATCATAGAATAACCGTGTAGAATCCAAGGAAACATGGGGATAGTATATTGAACAATCATAGAATAACTGTGTAGAATCCAATGAAACATGGGGATAGTATATTGAACAATCATAGAATAACTGTGTAGATTCCAATGAAACATGGGGATAGTATATTGAACAATCATAGAATAACCGTGTAGAATCCAAGGAAACATGGGGATAGTATATTGAACAATCATAGAATAACTGTGTAGAATCCAATGAAACATGAGGATAGTATATTGAACAATGATAGAATAACAGTGTAGAATCCAATGAAACATGGGGATAGTATATTCAGGGTTCCCACAATTTTCTTATCATGAAATTCCCAACTTTTTCCCAACTTTTCAAGGTTTTCCTTGGCGAATTCCAGGTTCTCGGTTTGTCATACTCTAGACCGTTATCAATATTAGTTCAGGTCTAGTAGTGTTTGATTGACACAGGACCTGTTCTATAAAGTATGTCAACACCCTGATTGACAGAATATCTGTAAATTTACACAATTTCTGGAAATTTCTTAAAGTTCAATCTGTAAATTTACAGAATAGAGGGCTAAAATCACAAGAAATCGCAGTTTTATCTGGTTTAATATTGAAAGTAATTCATTATTTAAGTCAGAAAAAGTGCTTCATTTTTCAAAATATTGACTCATTTTTGAAATTCAATAAAATGCATTTTATTTGACGTATTACATCTTAAAATATATCACTTCGATTTTTCATAATCAGTCAATTTATAGATTACAATAAATACAAGAAATATCACTGAATCAGTGAATGTGATGAATACCCCAGATACTGCTTGACTCAGTCAATTAAATGTGCTCTGACAAACAACTAGACTAAGTACTGATTATCCATGCTAACGTTCAACGAATCCAACTAATGGTAACAAATGAAAAGTGTAGACAAAATTTATTAGTGTAAAAAATAAGTCCCTTAAAATTAATCCTACAACATGTGGTGAGGATATGCACAACTAGACTTGGTAATGATCATTCATGCAAAGATTTGTTGAAATCCCACCATTGGTGACAGAGAAACAGTGCGGACAAACTTTATAAGTGTAAAAAACAAAGGGCCACAACCCCCTTACAATTAATACGACCAATGAGCGCCGAGGATATGCACAACTAGACTCGATACTGATCATTCATGCAAGTTTCAATGAAATCTGACCATTGGTAACAGAGAAATAGCGTGGACAAACTTTAAGTGTAAAAACAACAAAGGATCATAACTCCCTTAAAATTAATCCGACCAACTAGTGCCGAGGATATGCATAACTAGACTTGGTACTGATCAGTTATGCAAAGTTTCATTGAAATACGACCAATGGTTACAGTGAAATAGCCCGGACAAAATTTGCACGGACCAACCGACCAACCATCCTCAAGCATGACTCCAATATAGCCCCCATATACTGTGCATCTGGGGGTATAATAATTTTACAAATATTTGGTAACTTTACAGATGATCTGTACATGTCATGTAACACTTTCCTAGACCTGTGTATGTCGAATAGTCATTAATGTTACAGGTCACACAAACCTTGATCTTTGACCTACTGACACCAAATCAATAGGGATCGTTAACTGGTGGTTACCAACATCCATGTTAAGTGTCAAGTTCATAGGGCAAAGCGTTTTTGAGATATTCAATGGAAACCATTTGGTCTACAAACAGAAAGACCGAATGACAGACCGACTAGTGTTTCGTCCTCAAAGTAAAGTTTCTCAGCTTTGATGCTAACGTGAAGACTGTCGATTGTCGAAGCCGTTGTATTCAATGTCAACGCTCATTATTATTATATAAACGACAGTTCATACAACGTTTGTTTTAAACTGAAGCCTATTTCTCGACGAAAACGAATGTTTACCAAAGATGCAGACAATTTGGAAAACAATTTGACGGGTGCCGTTTTAATAACACGCTATGATAACTACTATATGGTAGTAGTTTCGTACCCGAATATGTTCGTACTTAGTACTTTCGCACCTTTCCCGGTTTTTTCCCGACTTTGGCCAGTTTTGGATAAAATTCCCGACTTTTCACGACCGGGATTCGATTTAACCGATTTCCCGACTTTTTCCCGTTTTCCCGGCTCTGTGGGAACCCTGTATATTGAACAATCATAGAATAACTGTGTAGAATCCAATGAAACATGGGGATAGTATATTGAACAATCATAGAATAACAGTGTAGAATCCAATGAAACATAATGATAGTATATTGAACAATCATAGACTAACCATGTAGAATCCAAGGAAACATGAGGATAGTATATTGAACAATCATAGAATAACCATGTAGAATCCAATGAAACATGAGGATAGTATATTGAACAATCATAGAATAACCATGTAGAATCCAAGGAAACATGGGGATAGTATATTGAACAATCATAGAATAACCATGTAGAATCCAATGAAACATGAGGATAGTATATTGAACAATCATAGAATAACAGTGTAGATTCCAATTAAACATGGGGATAGTATATTGAAGAATCATAGAATAACTGTAGAATCCAAGGAAACATGGGGATAGTATATTACCTTATCTCGTTCTTTTTCCTTCAATTTCTGCTCAGCCCTTGCTAAACCTTCATTAAGTAAATCTATAAGCCGAACTGTGTCCCCTGATCGTGTCTTGAACTTTTTCCTGAAATCATAAACAAGTGACACTTAGCATACACATGGGGCAATATTAAATAGGGTTAGATCATCTTCACCTTGTAAAAGCTTGTCTACTATTGAATCATGAACCATTTGGTCGATATATATAGTATCCATTGATGGACAGAACTAGCTATACAGACATCAAAAGAAATCCTGAAAGTATGCTATTATTTTACTGCTATTATAATTGTGGTTTCCTTAGATGGGTGCAAAATATTTGTAAGGATTTGGAGTAAACACTAAAAACTCTCGCCTTCCTCAGATTGGTACAAATGTCTTTACAGACTTGGTGAAAACACTAAAAACTCTTGCTTTCCTCAGATTGGTGCAAATGTTTTTACAGACATGGAGTGGATGCCAAAAACTCTTGCTAAATTCCTCAGATTGGTGAAATTTTTTTTACAGACTTGGTGAAATAACTAAAAACTCTCGCTTTCCTCAGATTGGTGCAAATGTTTTTACAGACTGGGTGTAAACACTAAAAACACTCAAATTTACCATGGTATATGCAGTCATAATGGATTCCTATCGACTAGGGCCCTATTACTGTATCGTTTAATAAAAAGAACCAGACTGATAACAATTTGTGAACTAGGGAATGTCCATTAGTCCAGATTGAATGACACACAGCAGAATCATACCGTTATATACTATGAATAATAATGGATCAATAAACATAATTATTTTGTAAATCATACTGGATCAGGGGTACAAAATAGCGACATGAAAGAGAATTTAAGTGCTAGCACTGAGACAGTATGGAGACAATATGGATATTGAACAGACATTAAAACAATTTGTCTTACAAGTGAGTTACTTATGTGACCTAATGACCACAGTGATTTTTTTGGCTATTTTAGGGCCGAATAATTATAGGAACTGTCCCCAAGCAAAATAACCTCCATTTTCCCCCAAAAGCCATAATTTTTTCACCAAAAGAGTGCATACTTTTTCCCCCTTTTGTTTTCGCTGGTTTAAAAGCAACTAACGGTATAAGTTGTTTTAAGTCATGACAATAGATTTTCAAAATTGCAAAAGTCATTGCTACATATGACTTGAGTATTATATCAGTAGAAAATAGCAAAATTAGAACAATTTTAACCAAAACTATCTTTTTAATAACTCGCAATTTCGCGAATTGTCACGCTAAATTTCCCTTTTTCATTGGCACAGGCTCGCTGTTACAGTTTGTTCAAGAAAAAATAACTGTGACATCAGCAGGTCACACACCCAAGTAATCTTCCACATTAATTTTCAACAAGATTATTTATAATACAAACAAATATTCTGAATTGATTTCATTATAGGACAAATCTGCTACATCTTTAGTGTCTACAAGGTTTGTCTTTGATTTTGGCTGGTGATCTAGATATTAACAATGGCCAGTTGACTCAATTTCCAGCATGGTTTAGTTTTAACATAGACAAACATTGTGGCAAGGTTTTATGACCCAACTAAAAAGGTTGAAAGAAACTGAGACATCAAGAGAGCAAGCAAGATTTACCTTGGCTTTGGCCTAATGAGCAAGATTTACCTTGGCTTTGGCCTAATGAGCAAGAGTTACCTTGGCTTTGGCCTTATGAGCAAGGTTTACCTTGGCTTTGGTCTAATGAGCAAGATTTACCTTGGCTTTGGCCTAATGAGCAAGATTTACCTTGGCTTTGGCCTAATGACAAAGTGTTTTACCTCAAATGACCCAGTTGAGAAGTTGACCCAGATTTTACAGAGACAAACATAACTTGACATACATACTTTATAAGGACTATATCAAAACTACCTTATTCTATAGTGCTAACAGTCAAATTGTTGAAGACAGAGATTGTGATTGCTCTCAGGAGAAGCAATTAAGCTAAAAAGAGAAGCTATTAAACCAATATTAGAGTAGGCATATGGCAACTTTATGTTTCTAAATCTATATTTATGCAAATATATCATTGACATAAAAGTATTTAAACCATTTCTGTTAGCATTAAATCAAACTACTGGAAACTCTTCATTGTATTAGCTAATTATAAAACTATGCCAATGGCAGTCTCGTTTGTTCCCAGTCCAACATTTACTGATAATGTTATTAAAAAAAACTATTGTCAGTTGCCTATGGCGACAGTCTCATGGAATTGAGTTAAATAATCAAGTTATGGCAAGATTTGTGACGAGGATCATGACAATAGCTTGAAGATTTATTTTCTGTGTATAATATTGTTGTACTTTACGGTTCAACCTGAGTTGGGTTAGCTGTTTTACTTTCAACATATGCCAAATGTAAATTACGTCGAACTTGATTAAATATAAAGCTTTTGAACTGTGAGTTAATAGGAAGAGGGCTAGGTGCAAAACATAAGATAATAACTCCATATAATTATCATAATGTGTAGTTACCATAGTTTTGCACTAAGCCCTCAATATGTTCTTCCCTAAGATTTCAGATATTCTAAGCCTCTTTTACTGAAATACATTAACTGTGAGTTACAACACCAACAAACCATTCCTTTTTTTTCATTTTCAATTTATAGTTTACCATTGAGTCACATTGGCCAGACATTTGGTAAGCCAGCACCCGTGCCAAATAAGCTTCGCTAAAGCTTCGTTAAAGCTATGCTTAAAGCTTGATTAAAGCAGCGTTAAAGCAGCGTTAAAGCCGGTGGTATTGGCCCCCTAAAAGCGAAGCTTTAGCGTAGAAAAAATGAAGCTCCTTCGCTAAAGCTGCGCTTTTTCAAAAAAGCTTCGCTAAAGCTGCGCTTTTTCAACCAAAAAACGCAGCTCTTCGCTAAAGCTGCGCTTTTTCAAATAAGCTTCACTAAAGCTGCGCTTTTTTTCAACAAAAAACGCAGCTCTTCGCTAAAGCTGCGCTTTTTCAAATAAGCTTCGCTAAAGCTGCGCTTTTTTCAACAAAAAACGCAGCTCTTCGCTAAAGCTTCGCTTTTCAAATAAGCTTCGCTAAAGCTGCGCTTTTTCAACAGAAAACGCAGCTCTTCGCTAAAGCTGCGCTTTTTCAAATAAGCTTTGCTTTTTTTTTTTTCATAAATGCTTTTTTCTAACAAACTTTGCTCTTTTCAACATGAAGCTCCTTTGAAAGTAATGGTAAAAACTTTCTATATGTAAAGCTGCATAAAGTAATAGGAACAATTAAGTTTGTTATTAAATAATGGCAATTTAAGTTTATAGCTTCGTTTTATTTTTCAACAGCTTTCGAACAGATAAATTATTAACTTTTTTAAATGTATTTTAAGTAACAAAATTTAATGGTTTAATTTTTTAATTACCTCCCTTTAATAAAAATAAGATAGTATTAACATATCTCAGATATGTATTTTCCATCCAAATTTGCTTTTTTAGTTTTGCTGAGAAATTTTAAATAGACAGATGCAGATGCACTGCATGTACTATGTAGTCATATTTTAGCTTTAATATGATATCAAAATCTTGAATATCCAACCAGAAATAAAAAAAGTAATACTTAATATGCAGAGCCATTTCATTCTTTACATTTTGTACTAATATCCTTAGGGGCACCGTTCTACTGGAATTACCAATGTGAATTTATACTTACTTGTTGTGTGTATATTGAAGTACATTTGTATTATACTTAAAAAGTACTATTTCATGATAATGAGTGAAAAGTAAAACAAAATGCCATAGTCTATTCTACATTGTACCTGGGACAAATAACACCAGATTGTACAAGTCTTCGTTTATGAAAAATTCATATAATGAGAAAAGTAATAATTTCTTTAAATTGGTATCAACATCTAACAATTTGCAATAAATTATATATTGGAACCATTTTAATTTAGCAATACACCTCATACTGGCACATTCAAAACGTTTATTTTTTAATAAACATATACTTTTTGTGATGTATTTTTATATCTTAGTAATAATGCAACACAAACCTTGATTTTAACATGTTTCATCTATGATTTCAATCATTTGGAGTAAAACACTGATCAAAGATATTGTACATTCCATGACAGATGGTGTCAACATAATTACTGATTAGTACCCCACTGTGATTTTGGTGGCTTATCTTGATCTGGGACCAATATACACATTTTCTCCCAGCATAGCTGGGGATCTATGTTGTTTATTGTCTATCATTATGTAATTTTGCAACACAATACTGGCCTATGTTATATGTGTTTAATTTTTATTACCTTATCTTCAAAATGTACACCTTTTGAAATAAATTATTGATACACATAATACAAGAGGGCCCAAAGGGCCCTAGGTCGCTCACCTGTCGAACTTGACCTAGATTTTGTAGAGATGATCATTGTGACCAAGTTTCATACAGATAAGGCCAATATTTTGACCTCTAGTGACTACACAAGGTTTTTATATGATTTGACTTAATGACCTAGTTTTTGACCCCAGATAAACCAATATCAAACTTGGCCTAGATTTTGTTGAGATGATCATTGTGACCAAGTTTCATAAAGATAAGGTCGACATTGTGACCTCTAGTGACTACACAAGGTTTTTCTATGATTTAACCATGTGACCTAGTTTTTGACCCAAGATGACCCAATATCAAACTTGACCTAGATATTGTTAAGATGATCATTGTGACCAAGTTTCATACAGATTAGGCCAATATTGTGACCTCTAGTGACTACACAAAGTTTTTCTATTATTTGACATTGAGACCTAGTTTTTCACCCCAGATGACCCAATATCAAACTTGACCTAGATTTTGTTGAGATGACCATTGTGACCAAGTTTCATAAAGATTGAGTCAAAATTGTGACCTCTAGTGACTACACAAGGTTTTTCTATGATTTGACCTAGTGACCTAGTTTTTTACCCCAGATGACCCCATATCAAACTTGGCCTAGATTTTGTTGAGATGATTATTGTGACCAAGTTTCATAAAGATTAGACCAAAATTGTGACCTCTAGTGACTACACAAGGTTTTTCTATGATTTGACCTTGTGACCTAGTTTTTAACCCCTTATGACCCAATATCGAACTTGACCTAGATTTTGTCGAGATGATCATTGTGACAAAGTTTCATAAAGATTTAGTCAAAATTGTGACCTCTAGTGACTACACAAGGTTTTTCTATGATTTGACCTTGTGACCTAGTTTTTAACCCCGGAAGACCCAATATCGAACTTGACCTAGATTTTGTCGAGATGATCATTGTGACCAAGTTTCATAAAGATTAAGTCAAAATTGTGACCTCTAGTGACTACACAAGGTTTTTCTATGATTTGACCTTGTGACCTAGTTTTTGACCCCGGATGACCCAATATCGAACTTGACCTAGATTTTGTCGAGATGATCATTGTGACCAAGTTTCATAAAGATTAAGTCAAAATTGTGACCTCTAGTGACTACACAAGGTTTTTCTATGATTTGACCTAGTGACCTAGTTTTTGACCCCGGATGACCCAATATCGAACTTGGCCTAGATTTTGTTGAGATGATCATTGTGACCAAGTTTCATAAAGATTAGGCTAAAATTGTGACCTCTAGTGTCTACACAAGCCAATTGTTGACGGACGGACGGACGACGGACGACGGACGGACGACGGACGACGGACGACGGACGAAGAGTGATCACAAAAGCTCACTCTGTCACTTTGTGACAGGTGAGCTAATAAAAAAACATAAAAAATTCGTGAATTTAGTTTTAATATCCTGATATTTAAAACAACAAAATGTATACATGTAGTGAAGTTAATTTTCAATGCAGTAGTACATTGTATAAGAAATGTCCTTGTGAACAAGATATTTAAAAATGAAACATGCATTTCATTTGTATTACATAATAATATTACTACTAAAAAGGTGTTATTGCATAGGAACATATTTTTGTAATTTTTTTTTTTTTAATTATTACACATTTTAGGGGCAGCATTTTATTTGTTTTGTGTTTATCACAATCTATTAAAAGCAATTAGTAACTTGTACATTATCTTTGATAATAGTTTAGTAACTTGGCCCAGCAATGATTCGTGTGTGTATTCTATATATTCCTGTGGCAAATTTTTCAAATATATCAGATGGTTTTCTTAAACTACACTGTATTGTAACATTAACACCCCAAAAAAAAGCCAAACCTAGGATTGGAAAAGACGAAGCTTAAGTGAAGCTTCTTGAAAGACAAATAGAAAAAGATGAAGCTTTGTTGCAAAAGACGCAGCTTTAGCGAAGCTTCTTGAAAGATAAAGAGAAAAAGATGAAGCTTTGTAACAAAAGGCGCAGCTTTAGCGAAGCTTCTTGTTAAAATCAAGAAAAAGCGCAGCTAAAGCGAAGCTTCTTGAAAAAAAACGCAGCTTTTATTCAACTCTTTGATAAAACGCAGCTTTAGCGAAGCTATTATAGAAAAAGTGAAGCTCTTAGAAAATATACCATAAAAAGCGAAGCTTTTAACCAAGAAAGCTTCGTTAAAGCTGCGCTTTTCATAGAGCTGTTCTTTTATTTGGCACGGGCTGAGTTACCTTGAGGGACATATACCATTTCACCATTTTTGAATGCCATTGCATGGGATCAAACCAGAGACCTCTTGTACACTCGAAGCAGACACTCTAATAATTATCAATGAGCTTAAGCTATCCAGACGGACATAATATTCTAACCATATTAAGAATACAGACAAGTCATTTTAAAGCTTTTGAAATTGATTTGATAAGAAACCATCTGCATTATTCATGTCTTAAAATTCTCTATAAATAATGAATACCACAGACATGCAAATGGATTCTGTTTTCCTTGTAAACTGTTCTGTCCATTACTGTAAGTGATTTCCGAACACAAAAACAATTTAACTGCGCTTGTCGGCGACCAAATCATCATCCAGGAAATATCCGGGAAATGTTAACTACATATCGAGAACACCACATATTTCAGTAATCACATGACAAACATGTGACTCTCAAATGTCACATGACAGTCAAGTTAATATGTGACACTGAAATGTCACATGACAGGTTATTTAGTTTATAATACTAAAATATGAAATGTACAAAGAAATTTATTTCACTTTCAGGTTTTACAATCATGCCTTTGTTTGTTTACTCGAGTTTTCACATAATTTTGCTATTATATATATCAGCAGATTTTTCTCTGATTTTTTTTATTATGGAAGATTTTTATGATGTCTGGGCTAATAATTTTCATGGTAAGAATTAATTCTCAATATATGTACCTGAAATTCCACAATTCTGTAAAATCAATTATATTTGCAAGCATAAAAATTCCTAGATTTTTTTCATAACAAATTTTTTAATACTACTAACAAATTCATCTATTTGAAATCTCCAAAGAAAATTCCCAAGAAATGAATTAATTGTGAGGGATTTGATTTCATAGTTTGAGTTCTCATGATAATATATAATCAATGAAGCTTTTTCCAAAATGACAAAAATTGAGTTTATAATATATTAGTTTAAATCATGACGATTACCCTGCACCAGTGACTCCAGGCATGTATTGACAAATTAATTAATATATCTTGACAAAGCAACCAGGTGGTATAACTTTAATTAAGAAGACATATTAAATCAGATAAATATGATGAACAAAGTGCTCAGACGAGCTTGCACATAAAATACGTTAACCAATTGCAAAGGGGGATGCAATTTGATCAGGCTTTGTGATGCAAAGGACAATATAAATATACAAACAAGTACTATAGATAAACCATGTTTTTTGAGCCGTGACTAATTTATGCAGCAAAGTTTATTCACCCTAAAAGGGTAGGTTTATATAAGCAATACCAATATAGGTTAAATAAGTTATTTCATTAATTAACTGAATACGTGGCCCAATGGATAAGCCGATGTCCTATGAAATTTACTTTTCTAGGTTCTATCCTTGGTAGCGTCGCTTTTTATATTTTTTTTCAAATCGTTTGTTCAAGTAATATTACACAAGAAAGTTATGCATTTCCCGGAATGTATTTCATAATGAGCTATTTATTAGTCAAAAATAAGTGTCGTTAGTCATAGTAACCGTGCGTAATTATATAATTTTGGCTGCGACTAGTAAAAATACTGGTGAAGATGCTCGTATGATAATGAATATTTAACATGGTTCAAATTTACAAAAGAAATTGTAAGGAGTTCATATATAAAATAGTTTATGTGTATGGAACTTGTATTGACAGTTGGACACAAACACCAGCGTTAGATATTGCAATAAACGGTATTTAAGCACCCACTATATATTCAAATGCATCATCCGACATGGAGAAAGACACAACTGACGGGTCGCCAACCAATACAAAAATCGAAAATCTTTGACACAAGTTTTAAGTATAGGATTCAGTAAAGGTAAATTAATACTGGGTTCGTGAAAGAAATGAAAAATGTGAAATATGAAAAGCCATTGCATGAAGAATGAAAAGTCATAATAATGAAATGACTTTTAAACAATGTCTTCATGTTCTTGATGAAAAAGAAACACAACTGTAGTTGAGAAAAAAGTGCAGTTATCAGGATTTGAACCCGCCTGTCTTAGACTGAAAATCAAGCTCTCTACCGATTGAGCCAGCGATACTGACAATGGCATGTCATACAAAAATATATATCAACACTTTTTAAAGGCATCCGAACCAGTATATTCACACACCATGACTAAATAGTGTAATCTCCCGTCACGGCTCAAAACTCGTGGTTGATCTATACACCCTACTATCCGACCAGGAATACCTGACAGTGACGTCACATTGTGTTTACAATACAATGTTTACTTTATTAGTTGTTCTACAAAATATGGATTATCATTATATTTCTTTACCTGTAATATCAATATGACATCGTAGCCGAGAGGATAACGGCTCAGTATTAGTACTTTAATGGTATCGATTTCGAACCCCGTCAGCGTAATTTTTTCCCGCTCGTTACTATTTTGCATTTGAATACAACGTATTTGTGAAAAATGAATTAAGTACAAAATCTTTGTCATTTCACTAACTTAAAATGATTAAATTGAATGGCTAAGAATGCGTTTTAAATTATTGCAGTGAGTCTTTGGAGAATAATGAGAAAGTAACGTTTGTTCTAAAAGTGTTTTAGTGATTATGTGATTTTTAAGAGCTTTTAATAATCCTAAGACAAAAGAATATTGTCCAATTCGTTATTGTATTAAATCATTAAATATGTTTCCCGTCTATTATAAAAAAAAATGCATATACTTTGTCTACAACCAGCTTTGAACTTTGGACCGCCTGTGTGAGAAGCAGGCAACACATCCACAGGACCATGTTTTGTTTAGGCTATTAGAATTGATAAGGACTTACTTCTATCTAATATAATCATTAATCCGTTGGGGATATACCCTGCCTATTTATAGATTGTTGACAAAATGACATCACTGTCAAAAATTGTTGGTCGGATAGTACATATATACTTATCTGTCTGATTGAGTTTTTCCTGAATCAGCAAAACTAATAAAAATGTCTAGGATCGTCCGTTGGTTCAATTAAATGAAGCCCTGGCATTGACAACCAAATAAACAAGTGAAGAAACCAAATAATGAAAGAGACACTATGCATACACAGAATGACAGTTCAAGTGAATGTTGTTTTTAAACCTGGGGTGGTATTCAATATTGATCTTATTCAATTATACGATAAGGATATCCAATCATATCGCCTTATACTGACCAAGAGTTTGATATGGTTTGATCTGATTGGTTGTCCTCATCCTTAAGTCAAATAAGATCAATATTGAATACCACCCCAGGTTAACAAAATAAACTCCCTTACAATTAATCCGACTGACTACCCCCGACGATATCCACAACTAGACTTGGTACTGGTTAGTGATGCAAAGTTTCGATGAAATAAGACCAACGGTTACAGAAAAATAGCACAGACAAAATTTACAATGGTAAAAAACAAAGGGCGTAACTCCCTTAAAATTAATTCGACCGACGTCTGCTGACAATATGCACAACAAGACTTGGTACTGATCAGTCATGCAAAGTTTCAATGAAATACGACCAAGGGTTACAGAGAAATAGTGCAAACAAACTTTGTACGTACCAACCGATGGACTAACCAACAGACCCACCTCAAGCATGACTTCAATATAGCCCCATATACTATGTTGTTTAATTCACGCTTGACAGACATTGGCTGGAGTAATTAATTAAAGTCTCATTTAGAAATTTGCATTTCTACTCCTCTGCTGGCATCTACATGATGCCGATGGCATCAGGAACCAAACAAATGCACAGATGTCATCGGAACTTTTTAAAGGTGATTTGTTACCCAGGTATTGATAAGCAAAATCATGAAAGCATGTAGGTGGCTGAGTATAATTATGCAAACGTAAATCATTGTGTGCCTCCATAGCTAAATGTTTACACTGATTTCGTTTGCTTCCTTGGGAAAGGGTAGGGGTCCCTTCAGATTGGGAATTTTCATGTTGTGACAACATAAAATTGGGAATTTTCATGAAGCAGAAAGGCCAAATAAAACAGGAAAAGAGATTACATGTGGCTGTTTACTGATTTTTGTAAACTTTTATGCTTGACCTCTTGTCAAAAATTTTGATTTTTTTTTAAATGTTCATTGGGAAATTCTCCCTTCAAATTTGGGGAAATTATAGCCTTTTTCAAATTGGGAAGGTACCGTTTACCGGTAGCAAACAAAGGACAAAGGTCACTTGCTGTCTAAGCTGGCAAACCGGGTTCAAATATGGGTGGAGGCACTCATATGCCTGCCATATTTCACCAAAAAGCTGACTGGCAATTATAGTGAGGCTATGCTCCGCAAATCAATTGGTTTGTGTACGTCCTTGTTGTGTTTACAAAATTTGTTAAGATTCCCGGCTCCATGCAAATAAGCTATATTGATCTCAGAACACAGTTTATGGTGCAAAACTTTTAATGCAAATAAGTTGCGTAAAAATGTTTTAATTTCCGGACATTATTTGAATACCTGAATAAGTAAGGTGAACTATAAATAGACATGGCAGTGGCATATATTAGATAAATGATAGCCAGCTTGGTAACAAAATACTTGTTCACCACTTGGGTAAGCAGAAAACGTTAAACCCATTGAAACAAGTAATTAAGACTTGCAAGCAATACAGAAGTCCCCTACGGGTTTGAGGCCATTTTCAATGTTTCTGTTGCCATAGCAACCACAATTTTTGTCAGAATCAAAATATTTTTAGATGTGCATAATCTCCATATTGCCCACTATCCACATATCAAGTTTGACTGACTTTTTTCTATGATTTCTATTAAACATTCACCAGAGTCTAAGAGAAAAATTATGCACTTTCGGCCAAATATAGGACTTTTTTCAGCAGCCTGACAGCTTTTACAACACCCTGTGAAACCTTCGAAGTGGAATACAGTTTCTTTTTTCCAAGGTTTCATAGAGTGTTGCTGAAGACAAAACGTCCTAGCTGCTCAGATAGGGACCCTAAATTTTGTTGAAAGCTTACCTACTTTCCCTAAGAGTGGCGTAATTTTGTTTCATAGGAATCTGTATAGAAATAAAATACTAGGATATTTTTTATTTCAAATTATGACAAATTTCGTCTTGAATTTGTAGCCTTTAGTGATGTAAATGTCACAGGGTATTGCTACACTGGATAATTAAGACTCAATATTTTATGTTTTTTCAAATATCAAAGTACCTGCACATCATCATTAAATAGACATTAAATATTTTTCCATGGCAACCTTGTGTAATATTTATTACCCTATAAACTACAAAATAATGACATGCTATAGACAAAATGACTTAGCAACATTTTAGCAAGCGGAAACATAATTTTCGAGAAGGTTATATTACAATGATAATGAATAAATAATCAATATTAAGTCTTTTTTTAAACATAGCTGCTGACATATCTACTACGCAGTGTAATTATTCATATCTATTACACAGTGTAATTATTCAGGGAACAAATCCCCCCAGTCTCACAGGTCGCAATAGTTTTTCTGGAATAAATAGGTTAATTTAATTTTTTTTTGATTCATGATACAATTATTGCACCATTTTAATGCAAAAAGGGAAATGATCCAACATGTTGTCTTAATTAGTGACCTTGTTATTTACATGACAAATATTAAAACTTGGCCTGGTTTCAATTCAGACAAACATTCTGAGCATTGCAACTTGCATGAAGATGCAGTGAACAAGACAACCTTCAATAAAGGCTTATGCACCCATGGAAGCCTTGTCCATAAAAAAGCTAAGTCAATCAGGGGCCATAATTCTGATAAAATGTTGGATAGTGTTACATGGCTTTGATAATGTAAGGGACTTATGACGGTAAAAAGTATGTCAAGTTTGAAGTATGTCAAGTTTGAACGCGTTGATGTAAGACGAAATGGATGGTTAATTTTGGTAAATCAAGAATTGGACGCTCAATAAGTCTAAGTCCAAAATTAGGTCAAATTGTGAAGGTCAAAATAAGGTTAGGATATATAGGTGTGTGGAGGAAGTTCAAATACAACATCTATGCAAGGATGAAAGCTTTGTAGTAATCCATATTAATAATAGCCGAAATGATCATTTTGGTTAACCAAGAATTTTGCCTTTCAATAAGTCTAAGTCCAAAATTAGGTCAAGGTGAAGGTCAAAATGAGGTAAGGTGATACAGGCATTTATAGAGTGCTCAAATACAACATCCATGCAAGTATGAATTAAAGCTTTGTAGTAAGCCATATTAATGCTAGAAGAAACGGTCAATTTGGGTTAACCAGGACAGACGCACAAACGAACCCACGAACGGACAGGTATATCACTATATACCTCTTGATTTATCTATAAAGGGGCACAAAATATACAGTCTCGACAGCACACAAAAGGATTTTCCATGATTTGACCTCGATTTTGAAATCGGGTAACTTTACCTAGATATTCATGAGATGGTCACCTTGTTTAATAAAAATTACATCAAAACTGTAACCATTATAGCACCTCTATTGACTGAACCAGATTTTTCTATGATTTGACCTTGTGACCTAGTTTCTTACCGCATCTGATCTAACATCGAACATGACCTAGATTTTGTTGAGATGACTATCCGGACAAAGTTTTAAGGTTTTTCTATAATTTGACCTTGTGACCTAGTATTTTACCCCAGATGACCACATATCAAACTTGACCTAAATTTTGTTAAGACGATCATAATGACAAAGTTTTATAAATTTGAAGCTTAACTTGTGATCTCTAGTGGGTAAACAAAATTTTTCTATGATTTGACCTTGGATGACCCAATATCAAACTTGACCTAGATTTTGTTGCGATGATCATTGTGATCGAGTTTCATAAAGATTGGGTCAAAATTGTGACCTCTAGTGACTATGCAAGGTTTTTCTATGATTTGACCTTGTTACCTAGTTTTTGAACTCGAATGACCCAATATCAAACTTCACCAAGATTTGTAGAGATGAACGTTGTGATTAAATTTTATTAAGATTGGGTCAAAATTGTGACCTCAAGTGACAACACAAGGTATTTCTATGATTTGATCATTGTGACTGAGTATCATCATAAAGACTGGGTTAAAATTATGATTTCTAGTGACTACAAAAGTTTTCTCTGATTTGACCTCGTGACCTAGTTTTTGACCCTAGATGACCCAATATTGAAATTCACCTAGATTTTGGTTGAGATGATCATTGTGACCCAGTTTCATAAAGATTATGTGAAAATTGTCACCTGCAAGGTTTTGTTATGATTTGACCTAGTGACCTAGTTTTTGACCCCGGATGACACAATATCGAACTTGACCTAGATTTTGTTGAGATGATAATTGTGACCAAGTTTCAAAATGAGTAGGCCAAAACTATAACCTTTAGTGTCTACTCAAGCAATATGTGGACGGAAAACGGACAGACGAAGAGTGATCACAAAGCTCACTTTGTCACTTTGTGACAGGTAAGCTAAACGTGCCAGGCTCCATAAGCCAATAACTGTCATAATTAAGTACTTGCCGGAGACTAAGTCTTAGTACAAGAACATATGCTAATAAGTCTCCAGCAAGAACATAAACTTTTCAATACATTCTTAATGATGTCTGTTACTGACATGTGACATTAAAGCTGACACCTAACCGTTCCAGTGACTGCCTCAATCAGAACACCCCAGCATTCACTGAACCAACGTTTTATTTGTTACTCATATAAGGGGTCACCCCAAAATAAGGGGTTACCCCAAAATCAACATATTATATACATAAATATACATCAAATCAATCTGACAAGAGAGTTTTCTGTCAGATGTCCTAAAGTTAATAAATCAAGTTGGTCGAGTCTATATTGAGCTATTCATTGCTCTATTCAAATGATGTGGTATTGGTATGTAAATAGTTTTGGAGAAAAGGTAATTGTTCAATTCACTGAGGCAACATACTACAAAAGAATACATCTCAAACCAATGATAGATTGTATAATGAATGCACTTCTAAGAACGCACAACACAGAAGACATTAACCCTCCCGCAGATCTTTACAGAGTAACAATGTTACTGTAATTGACCAGTGCTCACAAAGACTTCATTTTCCAACAAATTGTGGCTTTGTCTATCTTGCATAGAAAGATATAAACTATATACCCACGAGAGCCTAGCTAACTTGCAAATGACAGAAACATAATATGGTCCAAGCCAATTCCAAATGGGTTGTCACACTTCATCAAATCTGTCAGTAAAGCCAAATACTAATATTTTATTCCTCAGACCAGTTAGTATACAAGAAACTAATGTTTTTAAGATAACAATGCTATCAAAGTGATATATTGGAACCAATAATGACCAATTTACAATCATGGTGTGTTTCACAGGAAGAGCATTTTGAGAAGTCTGAGCATTGGATTAATTGTCTTGTGTGTGGCATAATGCTTTCAAGAACAGAATAATTTACATTTATTTACATAAACAAAACTTTTGAGTCTATAATTAGAAACACACAACATAGACTTTTGAAATGCTTTTTCTTACAGAAGTAAAGAAACTTGTTACATTTATGTGCTGTATGAAGTCCAGATTTATGACAACAAGTGATTAAGAATTGCAAGCAATACAGAAGTCCCCTTCCGGTTTTAAGTCATTTTCAATGTTTCTATTGCCATAGCAACAATTTTTGTCAGAATCAAAATATTTTTAGACGTGCATAATCCCCTTATTGCCCCCTATCCACATATCAAGTTTCATAAACCTAGCTTGAAAACTGTTTGAGTTATGTCAGGATCCAGCTTTTTTGACGGACGGACGGACGGACTGACTGACTGACTGACTGACTGACTGACTGACTGACTGACTGACTGACTGACTGACTGACTGACTGACTGACTGACTGACTGACTGACTGACTGACTGACTGACTGACTGACTGACTGACTGACTGACTGACTGGTAGGGGACTAATTATATATAAGTAGCACCGATTTTTAACATTACTCTTATATATGAGTTTTTTTTACAACGACAGATAAATGCATTTCCATACATTTCAAACCAAAAAATTAATTACCCATTTTGACTAAACAAGAGGGAATTTACCCTAAAAGTGCTCACCTGATCTATTAACAGGCATACAATATTTGGCATAATATTTTAGTACCATTTAAATGACACAACCTGATTTAGGACTGCATGGGTGACCCAATACCAAACACGGCTTAGAAAGTGGCGAAGTTTCAGTAAGATTAGGTCAAAATTGAGATTCTAAGTCAGTGCTTAGAATAAGTTAGTTTTTATTTGATTATGTCTAATAAGTTACATAGAAGGTTTTTTGACCCCAAGTGACCCAGTTGCAAATTTGTTGTAAATTTTGCAGAGATTAACATAGTGACATAAGACTTCATACAGATCACCTCAAAACGTGACCTTAAGATTGAGTGTCAACAAGGTTTTAACCCTTCATGTCAACCAGGCAAACATGGCCTAGGTTATACAGAGGCAGATTGTTCATGTTTCATGAAGATTAAGAAAAAACTGTGACCTTTAAAGTGTTAAATTGTTGATAATGGACAACAAACGTAGGACATTTATGATGCATCATGAGACTGTATGCACCTTTAATGTACCTTTTCCTGGCAAAAAAGTATTTCTCCTGGCAATTCTTGATTATAACAGTACATTTGATTGGAACAGAAACCATACATGAATGAGAACTTATTTTCAGCGACCAGAATTAGATTAAGTGGACATATTCCACATTCAACCCAGCATTATACAGATTATAGTCAGAAAACTGTTGAAGAAGACCAATAATGACAGCTTTATGTATGATATATGTCATCTTAAACAGGCATCAGAGATTGGGGAAAATAATACAGAAACTTTCTAATGACACTTCTTGGCTACAAAATAAGATGATAATCTCAGTATAGAATAACAAGAATATATATACTGCCATTGCAGCCAGCAATCACAGACAGTCTGGTCATCATGGCGTTATACGAGTCATATGCAGAACTGAATCATAGCCAAGATGTCACATGATATAATTATAGACAAGATGTCACATTACATTATAGCCAAGATGTCACATGATATAATTATAGATAAGATGTCATGGCAAATAGCAAAGTGTCACATGACATTATAGCAAAGATGTCACATGACATAGCCAAGATGTCACATGACATATCCAAGAGGTCACATGACATATAATTTCTTAATATACTGCCACTGCTGTCAGCAATCACAGACAGTCTGGTCATCATGGCTTTATACCTGAGTCAGATGCAGGGCTGAATCATAGCCCAGATGTCACATGATATAGCCAAGATGTCCCATGGTATATAGCAAATATGACACATGACATATAGCCAAGATGTCACATGGTATATAGCAAAGATGACACATGACATATAGCCAAGATGTCACATGGCATATAGCAAAGATGACACATGACATATAGACAAGAAGTCACAAGACATTATAGCCAATATGTCACATGACATTAGCCAAGACAGGGTTTCCAGCAACTACGACTACAAAAATTCCCTGAATTTTCACTGAATGTGCCCTGACTGAATCATACTTTTCACTGACACAGTACCGCTAATTTTTGGCCTCTTCGATATGCATTCCTTTGTATCATTCTCTCTTTATAGCAAGATCAGTAATTCGCCAAAATATGGGACAATTTCAACATAGGTTATGGCTATTTTTGTCAAAGAAAACAGCCACAGTAACCACTTTGTCAACAGCTACATTCCTAGTCCACAGCAATTTACTTATCATTTTTACTCGATGAAGTATGTTCACCAGTTACTTGATATATCTTTACTGGTCAAAGTAACTGTGCTGGCCAAGCATGTCAAAAGAAAATACATAAAAGTGCAAAGCTTTCCTTCATCAGCTACTTATTGATAAAAGTTCACAGATTGAAGTAGTGCAAGCGTAGCGAGAAAGAAAAAAAATGAAGACTGCAACAGCTACTGAACATTCTATTAAACATTGACCCAGAATTTTATTTTTCCCTGACTTTTCACTGACTTTTCTAAAATTGCATTTTTCACTGACCATTTTCCAGAATTCCCTGACAATTCACTGACCTTGAAAAAATATCAGTTTTCCCTGACTTTTTCAGGTTGCTGGCAACTCTGCAAGATGTCACATGGCATATAGCCAAGAGGTCACATGACATATAGCCAAGATGTCACATGGCATTATAGCCAAGATGTCACATGGCATATAGCCAAGAGGTTACATGACATATAATTTCTTCATTTGAAAGCAATCTGTTCCGTAAAAACTGAATAAATGCGCCATAAGTGTTGGACTCTCTAATCTCCGTTTCAATTACCGCTCGGAAATGAAGACAGTATAAGATCTACTGGAGACATGTTTGTAGAACGAAAAAAAAACACGACTTTTTGGACGTTATAACAATAAAGATATGTTAACAAGCAAGAAAAAGTCACAGAAATCATGTTATTTTGCAATAGTTGAAACAATAATAGGAAATAATCCGAAATATGAAAGATTTGTGCAGCTGAACAAATCATTTTCGTTGCTAAGAAACAATGCTGAAAAGACAATAATCAAATGTGAATAGTTAAACATGAATTTACAGCTACAAACTTGAATAATGTCCGTAAGACATGCAAGTCTTGTTTTAACAATAACATTAGGAGCTATTAGGTTTGAATGATGAATGTTTTCCTGATTTTATTTTTATATTTTAATTATGCATGACACCATGCAATTTGTTTCCAGCAAACCACATGCGAAGTATGATGCTATATAATATTAGACTAACATTTTTATAAGGTCTATTGGATTGATTGAAACATTTTGCTGTTCATGAAGAAGGAATGGACAATTGCCAAGAGGCCCTTTGGGGCCCTCAACAGTTGCTCACACAATGACAGATGAGCATTACCTAAGGGCTTTTATAACTCTTAAAATAAATCTGGAAACCACATAGAGATAAGCCCTTGTTTAAGAAAAATATGCAGATCTTTAGATGACTGAGTTGTGTTTATTTCAAATCAAACAAGTAATTAAGAATTGCAAGCAATACAGAAGTCCCCTACCGGTTTAAGCTATTTTCAATGTTTCTGTTGCCATAGCAACAACAAGAAACTATTTTTAGATGTGCATAATCCCCTCATTGCCCTCTATCCACATATAAAGTTTCATTAACCTAGCTTGAAAACTGTTTGAGTAATGGCAAAGCCATAGCAACCACAATTTGTGTCAGAATCAAGATATTTTTATATATTTTTTATTTTTTTCTGCACGCATAATAAAATTAGGAGAATGATTATATTGTGTTCACTCTCCCAAAGACAAGCTGTCTCATGAATACCTAACAAGAAGTTTTGTTCATTATTCTGCTCACACATGGCAATGCCAAGCTCGTTAGAAAGGCCAGACGAAACTGGTGATCAAGCGCAAAGTCTTGTTTGACATTATGTCAATCAAATTGACCAACGTTAATTTCTCCCTGACAACCGAGTTCTCCATTTTATGCCAGTTCAATGACAGTGCCTGGGGCAGCAATCAAGAATGGACAGCAGTCAAGTTATGTTTGGAACTTTCCTCATATTCACTCAGGCTGAAAATGACCAATAAATGGGGAATACCATTCAACCTAGCAGAAAACTTGTCTGTAATTAATTCTTAGCGGTGTGAAAAGCACAGGTAACTGTATCATTAATAAAGAGTACCGTAAACAAAACTTTTGTGTGTGTAGAATTTATAATATCTTAGAAAGTTCATAACACGGGAAATTGACCACACAGTCACTGAGGTGCAGTTTGTATTTAATAAACATTTCATTAATGCTGGTGTTATTTTAAATATATTTACATCATCTGAAACTAGAGAGCTTCGTCTTTAATTTGATATCAATATTTTAAAAATCCGTCCATAAATAAGATCAACAACATACTATCTAAAATGGGGACACCCATTGAATAATGTTTCCTTTTAGTTTAGTGTAAAAATATAAGGTTGAAACACACCAAGATTTTCAACAAGACTGTGCTGCCCTGATGGATATGGTTACAGAAATAGAACGTACCAGGACTGAACCTCTAAAAATGTCTCCTTCACTATAGCGCATGTTTATGCAAAGCACCACGCCGCTCAGAGACATGTGGGCACAGATTTCCAGATCTCTGTGAAATAAAGGTAATTAAGCTAGAACTTGCAACAATTAGGCATCCATTATTACATGGAAAAACTGCAACAATTATCGAGAACCATAATCAACAAGGTAGTCATTATAATATCTTTCGAGTCTTCTATTTACTTCTAAAGCACAATCACTCCTTATTTGTTACTCTTGCAATGGGTAATTTTGTTATAATGGAACGCAGCATGAAATTACCACAATTATCATCCTGATCACAACACAAAAACTGGTCATCATTATAATGCAACCTGATACGCAGCATGACGTATAACAATGATACCAATATTTAACCACCGTATCTGCTAGTTCTGGTAACTTGAGAATATTATTGCATTTATTTAGACGTTCAGAAAACAACATTCATATTTATATTTTCTTTATTGTACGTTTCACCTAGACTTGTCCTGTTTATATACTAAGAAGCACGTTCCTAAGAAAGGCTCAGACAAAACACATGAAAGTATATATAGTTCACCGAGAAACTTCACTTTTTATGTTTTTCACTTAAACATTATAAAACTTTAAAGTAATTTCATGATTGCAAGTCAACATTAATGATGTGAGCATACGTGGTAGATCTTGTAATATCTGGAACACCAAATTGTCAATTTGTCATTATTGGTTTTATAATAAATTTCTTATAATTTACAACCAAGGAGTATCATAAATTGCTCAAATAGCTTCTTACCATAGACAAAACTCCCCCCCTTATGTTACCAACAATTATTCTTTCAGGGACTTCATGCTCTACAGAGGTAACACTGCTAAAAATATCACAAAATAACATTTTCCAATTTAAGGGCTTAAATGTCACCAAAAGTTTTTTTAAAGATCATTAAAATGCTCAGACTTCATCCTTATCGATTTAAGTCAACAAAATGTGGCAAAACAACTCCATAAGGTATTGTAACAAAGCACTTGTTGCAAATGAGTTTCAGTATTTAAAATGCAGGAAGCAGTCTGAAGCTTCTGAAGTTCAAAATGAAACAATTACCATTTCTATGCTAGGGGTAAAGTAAAAACAAAACGATCTTGAATATTTTATAAGCTTTCATTGTCATGTTTGTCATATGGACTACTGTATTCCTAGAAATGGTTTCGCGCATTTTAAGTTAGCGACTTTCGCGGGAGGTATCATTTCGCGAAGTTTAATAGCCGCGAAAATGTTACCTCCAACAAATCCGCGACCATTTCTAGCTTCTTCATACTAAACATGCTAAAATCGCAATATCATGTGACGAAGGATAATTGTACTTGCGCATACATGACGTGGAAACTTCTGTCAATAAATCCATCTTTATAAAATCTAAGAATAATTGCGTTAATTTTCTCAATATAAACATCAATTTCAATCCTCTAAGAATCGTGCATATTTTAGCTTGTGTAGACATAAACACTGTTATGAAGTAGCGTGTAATGTGCTCAATGTAAACAAGCACAGGGGTATTATACACTTAACCGATTTAGAAACGCAACTATTTTGGGGGTCGGTATTTTTTGTATTAATTATTATTTCAATTTTATTGGAGTATAAACCAATGAATGGGACGCTAGTCTTATGCCTGGTACGATTTTCTACGAAAAAATATTTCAATTTAGCTCATTGCGTCATAGTGGCGTCATTTTCATTATTTACATGTGACGCGTGAGCAAAACGACTGGGCGTGACGATTTGACCGACAATTTATAGAGAAACGATACCCCAACAAAAAAACATAGAATTAAATTTTGAAGTGCGTTGTGTACGGTGTCATGCTTTTAGGATACATAACATCCTGACGCCATCGACTTGCTTTAAGCAGTTATGTGACGTTTTATCATGACAAAGAAGATTAACTGTTGTCTGTCGACGATATTTAGACTTGCATAGTGTTTTCAAGAGACAGTTTACACCTACGATTGCCTGCGTCAGGTATGCCGACGGTACAAGCGCGTAAACATAATGGCACCAAACGAATGTTTGTTTAAAGACGCCACTTCCGGTCAACTATATTTTCTGTTATACCTACAATTTGAAGGCAATGATGCGTACGATTAAGTAATTTTGCTAAAATATACATTCCGTAACATTTTGATTAATGTTTATTATGACCCATGTTGAAAATCGCTTCATTTTGTCTGTCCTCTTATTTATCTTGACATATTCCATTATCCACTTCCAGTTACGGGTATGAGATGCCATAGACATAAGAAATGTACATTCTTAACCATTGGACACAATGCAGCCTATGCTAGATGGGCAAAAAATTGCTGACAGCTCATGTTGAGGCTGTGGAGGTCATTGCATTTTTACTCGTGAAACGAAATTTGAAGGCAGACACAAATGACCGTCAAAAAGTGCATCATCAAGCAGAAACTTCTGAACGTTTGGATTGGTACGTGTTTTCCTCATAGATGTGTGGAACACCATCCTACAACACTTTATTTTCCCGCCAATGAGGCAAAGACGCCTGATTTTAATATCAGGTTGCAGCTTATAAATACATTATTAATTTTGCGAACTTGACATTGTCGATCAATACATTTCGTGGTTTGGTGTTGTGACCATCTAAACCTGGATTACAATGAAATTTGCACATCTATGACTTCATGTATTGACTTCATTACATGTAAAATTTCAAGAGAATTGAAGCACCTTAACTGACTTAAATTTATCAAAAACCCACTGTTGCGTTTTTAAATCGGTTAAGTGTAAGTGCGCCCATAATAACATGAAAGGCGGGAAATTTTGGTATAATCCATTTAGGTGGATTAATCAGGTGTGAATGATTTATCTGTTATGTTTTTAGAACAAAACTGACCCTATCTGTTTTCTTTAGTAATGTGGCAAACCAACTTTCCAATAGTTGACAAAACCGCTTCATGTTTGTAAACATCACGTTATCCTGGGCGCACTATACATGGGTGGGGTGTTCACATTCAGTTTACTTCTACATACGAATGTTTGTTTTTGTCATGATTAAAGTCATTGTATTCCCGTACAGGTATTTACAATAATCATTTCACATTTACTATCCGACCAGGGATACCTGACAGTGACGTCACATTGTGTTTACAATCCAATGTTTACTTTATTAATTGTTCTACAAAAATGTGGATTATCATTATATTTCTTTACCTATAATCTCAATATGATATCGTAGTCGAGAGGATAACGGGCAGTATTAGTAGTTGAAAGGTATCGAGTTCGAACCCCGTCAGCGGAACTTTTTCCCGCTCGTTACTATTTTGCAATTGAATACAAATTATGTGTGAAAATGAATTACATCTTTGTCATTTCACTAAACTTAAGATGGCTAATTTGAATGGCTAAGAACGTGTTTTAAATTATTGTAGTGAGTCTCTTTTTAAGAATAATGAGAAAGCAGCGTCTGTTCCAAACGTGTTTTAGAGATAATGTGATTTTTAAGAGCTTTTATTAATCATAAGGCAAAAGAATATTTTCAAATTCGTTATTGTATTAAATCATTAAATATGTCGTTTCCCGTATATTGTACAAAAATACATTCATATCGTTTGTCTACCACTAGCTTTGAACTTGGACCACCTGTGTGAGAAGCAGCCTACACATCCACAGGACCAGGTTTTGTTGGACTATTAGAATTGATAAGGACATACCTTCTATTTAATAAAATCATTAATCCGTTGGGGATATACCCTGATTATTTATAGACTGTTGACAAAATGACGTAACTGTCAAAAATTGTTAGTCGGATAGTATTTGTTTAACATAATGTTTGGTAGTTAATTTATAATTGTAACTATTTACCAGTTTATGTTGATAACACCTAGTGAAAACACTTTATGAAATCCTTTGTTATAAAGAGATTAATGGATCATCGTAATTGTTATCATGTCAGCTAAGGTCACACTCAATTGAATTTGATTGTGTATACACAGATGGTGATGACAAACAGGCCTATTGAAATTACAAGATGTGTCAAACATACCTATATGCCGTAGCAACTTTAGTTTCGCGGAATTCGCGGTTGTTATGCTTCCGCGAAAATTTGTAGCCGCGAATATGCCGACGGTATGAAAAACGCGAAATATTGTATCCGCGAAAGTATCTAGGAATACAGTTTAAGAATTAGTTTGGAGTAAAACTAAGTTACTTTAGACATGATGCTGCAGCTTACTAGCCACACCCCTGCAAAATGTAGTTCATGATTTCTTGAACACTTCACTTCAATCAAGAACTGTTCATGAACAGGCCTTGATAAGTTCTTGAAATAAGTGTCACAAGCAACATTTGTTTACAGGAAAACATTATGCCATCTTGACATTACGCCTTTACCCTTGGCCGCAATATCAAAAGGGTTAATCGGTATTGGTCATGACCCACTTTCATATAAATTCTAAAGATACAGCTCAAATGTTGAGTTGATTCTTGATTTATCAATGTGAAGTTGTCCTTGAACTTCAAGTCACCATGGCTATTAGATCTTATAAAGTTAATTTAACACACATACCTTTACAAAGTGAGCTTCCTTATAATAAAATCTTCGCTTGTTACAGAACCACAATCAACCCTTCAGGAGTTCAATGGAAAAGCATTCGTTTTCAGTTCTGTGGTTTGCTCTATTTCATACCATTGACCAGAAAAATGATGCTGATACAGGGGTTCCATTAGCTTCTGAATCAGAAGGGTCATTTTTTTAATACTTTTGACTAAATTTACCATTTTTATTGGCAAAATACCAATGATTTAGAGATGAAATGACCTTTCAAACCAAAATCTTGAGGGTCAAAATGTAGCTTTTTGGAAATTTTGGTCAAACCCCAGCACCAGAGTCAAACACAACCCCTGCTGATACAGCAACTGCTTACAAAGCCTGAAGCCAAGCATGAAAGAGAAACTGGCTTTCATATGATTGTGGCATTGGATACCATCAGAAATGAGGTGTAGAGAGTGGTATAATGAGTAATTGATTATTGGGTTCGGCACACAAATAGGCAATTAACCAGAATATTAATTATCTGAACTGAAGTAAAGGGCACTCTTGAGTTCAAAGGTCACAATAGCGGAAGGGATAAAAACCATTCCATTATATACTATATATGGTCAGGCACTTAAAGACATGAATGATTTGATGAAGCTTGGTTTTTATCAACTTGACAGATGAGTTGGTCAACATCCCATCAACCACTCTATCAACATTAGTTCATGCATTATATCAGCTGTAAACTGTTCTCTCACAATATGATTTCTGCTGGATATATAAATGCTCATTTGTCTCTGGCACAAAATCTGCTCAGTCAGGTGATTAATGGGTAAAATATCGGAAGTTATGCTTAATGGTCTAGATCTATACTTATGACAAGTCAGCTGAACGAATAATTCTATGAGAGACCAGATTTGGGTTTACAGTTACTGGTTATAGATGCCAAGAAAAATTGTCAAGACAATATCACAAATAGGACTGCTGCCAAAAAAAGCGTAATTGTAACCTTGTTTATAGATTGATAATTCTATCTAAGAAGTTGGCGGGTCTGTAAAATTTTGTTTGCTAAAATAGAACTGTTGCTATTAAAGCTACATAAGTCAAACTCCAATTAAAATCTCTGACTTAATTAGTATAATAAAAGGATATTAAGCTCTGATCAGAAATGGATTTTAATCTTTATTTGAATTGTGACAAAACACAAAGCTGCCTCATGAAACTAAGCACCATCTGTCAAGTCTCCTAATATCAAGGCTTTAAACTTTGAAGACAAACCCACAAGTCAGGATATTCAAGCTTCTTGGATCATAAATTTCTACCATAAAACAGGAATACACAAACAACTTGCATCACATTAGCTTGAACATTATGTTTGGTCATAAATTCAGGCATTTGCAAGTCACAGAATAGTTGGCATTAAACTTCCTTAAATGTCTACCGCAATTTGTATGCGAACAATTTGTTGGTGCTAGTAGTTTGCACCTGCTGGTAAATTTGAATTTATATATGAGCCGGTCTCCAGGAAACGTACCTGCTATAATGACATTATGTAATTACTATATGTAACAAGATTTTGATAAAGCTCTAAAGTAAGGAAAAATACATATCTATTGATTCTATTTTAAGTAATTGACCCATATAGTACTATACCTTAGCTTTAAATTTTCCTATGAATTATGTGGAAAACACATAGTACTTTGTTGCTATGGTGACCAATTTCAGAAAAGTACTCTGATTGAGAAAAATGAGGATTTAGTTGTTTAAAACAGTAGTAGCCTTTCTCTGAATGCAAACAATTTCGATTTTGATATATATTTGAACAGTGAAACATAATTATAGAATTTGGTACTATTTTGAACAGTTTATGTCAAGAATTGATCAAATAGTGTAATAATGAAATACTTATTTCAGTTACGTCGAATAACGTTTGAATGACGTTTGCGACGTCACACAAAAAGCTCCGAATAGGGACTCTACAAAAACAGCTGTAACTTCCTTAAAACTCAAGATATTAACATAATTTCTTTTGCAATTTGCTTATTTAACATTATCCTGTAATACTATGGAAAATCTTAAAGTTAATATATTTGTCAAAATAGCAGGTTTTCCTGGAGACTGGCTCATATAAAAACGTTGAAGCTACAGTTCAATATATCTTAGATTTGCAATATATGTAAAGTAAACCCATTCATTTTAGATTTGCCATGTGAAGTAAACACATATATTTCAGAGTAAAATTTGAGTGCTCTTGTCAAATAAGCTTAAGAAATATCTAAATCTCCACCAAAGCTGTGACAGCCATATATGCGCATTAGAGACAAATTTATTATCCATATGTAATATACGAAACTCTTCAGGTCCTTTTAGACAGTGATTTACAGACAAGACATCTAATATGAAAGGATATGAAAATTCAGCCGTTAATGGATGCCAGGTAATGTTTTATGAAGATCTACAACTAATGCAGGCTTATTGCGCCTTTTTTGCTCAGCTTCTAATAATAAAAATTCCAATGAGTGATGCCTTCCCTGTCCAATTTTATCTTCTACATTGTAATGATATCAGGCGGAAATGACGTCAACACAACTGTCAAGTAGATGAACTAGAAATGTTAACATTTATGCGCAAAAACTACTTAATTGCCATGGCTTGTTATTCAATATTAAAGAAAACGAGCCGGATGTGTCGCCTGACAACATGCACATTTTTCTTGGAAAACTATCCAATATTGGGCAACATATACAAAGAGTTCTCTAGTTATCTGAACTAAAAACGAAAAAGTTATGCTCTGGGCAAAAAAATGTCCTGAAGAAATCAATTAAAGGGGAATCATTAAAAAACTACACAAGGTAGAGTTATGATTCTTGTGCACTGCACTTCATGTCACTGCAAGAAACATGCATACCAATGTTAGAGTCATTCATACTTATGGTGACTAAGTTATGCCCCAGACAAGAAATGCTTATAAAATAAATCAAAGGGAAATAATTAAAAAATGGCACAAGGTAGAGTTATGGTTCTTGTTCACTGCATCTGGCTTTTTTGTAAGAAACATGCATACTAATTTTGGAGTCATTCATACATATGGTGACAAAGTTATGCCCCGGACAAGAAATGCTTTTAAAATCAATTAAAGGGAAATAATTCAAAAATGGCACAGGGTAGAGTTATGGTTCTTGTGAACTGCACTTTGGCTTATTGCAAGAAACAAGCATACCAAATTTTGAGTCATTTGAACTTTAGGTAACAAAGTTATGCTATGGACAAGAAATGCTCTAATGAAATCAATCAAATGGAAATAATTCAAAAACAATGCAAGGTAGAGTTATGGCTCTTGCGCACTGCACTTCGGCCTTTTGCAAGAAACATGCATACCAAATCTTGAGTCATTTGAACTGTAAGTGACAAAGTTATGCTCCAGACAAGAAATGCTCTAATAAAATCAACCAAAGGGAAATAATTCAAAAACGATGCCAGGTAGAGTTATGGTTCTTGCGCACTGCACTTCGACTAATTGCAAGACACATGCATACCAAGTTTTGAGTCGATCAAACCAATGGTGACAATGTTTTGCTCTGGACAAGCAATATCAGATGCCACAATCGCCACCACAGACGACCAAAGTAATCCCTATATGACACAACTGAATAACTTAACCTTTGCCGCGTAACAACACTGTGACAGATACATTATTATATATGCTGTGTTTCATTATATTTATTGGGATAAAGCATTCAGTCAAATTATATCTGTATACATATTTTGCAATATAATAAACTGCTCTGGCCCCAAAATTAGTTCTTCTTTTTTAGACCTGTTGAAGAAATATTCTAGAACACTATGAACAGTTCTTGAACTGCTCTTGATAGCTGTTCAAGAACTGTTATACATGAACTGTGCACAAACAAAGTTCAAGAGCAATTCTTGAACATTTCGAGACAAAAAGATTTATAATTAAACAAAAGGAGATAATTTCAAAATTGGGCTACATAGAGTTACGGTTCTTTGGCCTTCAGTGGGGGATAAATAAGACATAATTTTCAAAACATTAAAAACTGAAAATTATGCAATGAGGTTTCATATATATATTGAAAATGTTCAATTACTATTATCAATCAAAATGGTTGATACCAATAGTTTGTGACTCGTTCATATTAAGAACAGAAGTTCTTCATGAGTTCAAGAACATTTAAGAAATGTTATAATGGACAAATTTTAAAAATTCAGCGCTCTAAATAATAATTTCTTAAAAACTGTACTTGAATAGTTCAAGAATGAGAGTTCTTAAACAGTCACTTTGTTCTTAAACTGTTCAAGAACACTATAGACTAACTGTTTTTAAAATTTGTCCAGTAGAGATGCACTCTTAGTAACCACCATGATGCTGAATAAAGTGGACTGAATTTATTGCATTGGCAAACAATCGGCAGAAAAACATCCAGACAGATGTATATTATATACAAACTCCCTCCCAAAAACAATACAGATCAAGAGATATCAGACAATAGAATCCTCCAAATCAACACATATATCAATGAACATCAAGGCTATATAATTTGTCTGCTACTAAATAATTCTGACAGAACAGAATCTTAATATCAGTGCTAAAAAGCTATAAATACTTATAAATAGTGTACAAGCATAAATAATATTTATCAAGCCCACCCTGCTAAGATATTATTCATGATTTCTGTATAATTCCAGCAATGGGTATGTTCCTCAAGCCGTTTATCAGAAATACTCTGAAACAGGAACTTGACGAAAAGTTTTAACCTGAGAGATGATGTGGCCAATTTATGTTGCTGTTACTAAACAGCAACATAAATTGGCCACATCATCTCTACTCTCTATTCTCTGATCCAAAACTAAAATTCTTCACCCAATCTCTCAGTGTACCACGTTTCATTGATGTACTTCCGGCAGTATATCAGAAATACTCTGAAATACAAACTAGCTGAAAAACTGTAAGGTTGCAAGATAGAAACACCAATGTCCAGGGAAGTACAATTAATCTTTAGTCAAGCTAAAAGGACAAAGTCCTCCTGAAATGTGCTTCTCATCCCTGGCCTCCATATAACATGAATAACTTATTGCATGTGTTTGGTAGAATTATAGAATATAACCTTGGATAATATCTTGTAAATATTTAGCAAGATATAAAGGGAACATCTAAGAACTTCCAGCTGGTGTATGCAGCCATCTTGGGAATATTTGTCGAGAATTTCCGAGAAACTTAATCCTTGGTATCCAGGTGTTCCACACTAGCTGTTCTTATCAGTTCCCAGCAGCAGCAGCTTAAAAAGCTCACACAGATAATAATAGGAAATACAAATGATATTTCTGACCGAATTCTCAAGTGGTTAATGGATTCAATATAACAATATTAATGATTGAAGGATGACAAATGAATTCCTCTACAAATGGAAATTACAGGACAAAATCATAATGGAGACAGAGTATTAACTGTATTTATGGCTAAAGGGTATAAAAATGACAAATATGAAACTCTACAGTTATTGGCTGCAAAATACCATTAACACAGGGAATTGTGATGTGTTTGAAATGTTACAGCATAAACTGTTAGCCTTGGGATAAGTATGAAAGAATTGAATTGATAATAAGATTTGGACAAGGCAGCTCAGAGCACCTAGGCATTAATCAATCTCATTTAAATCAGGTCCTAACATTTGCTCCATTACATTACACTGTTAGAGATCCGACTACATCCGTAAGAGGTCATGTTCAAATGACCTTTCTGGCGCCCAATGAGGTTACATAGTTTGTCCAATGAAATTATATTTAGCCGAATCAGCAGATTTCACCACATTTCCAGATTTGTGAAAGTAGCGATTTGATTGGATGACATAAAGTTCACATTGACATGACCCCATGCAGAGAATCGTCAGATCATATATCAGCGTAAAATAGTAAAGCCTTATAAGGGTCTGATTTTAATGAGATTGGGCATAAATGAATGCATGACAAATGGTGGGTAGATAAATACATCATTGCAAATACATCATTTTCATATAACAAACGGGCAATGATGGTCCTATAAAACTTAATTTGGTAAAGTTCCTACAGAGCTTTCAAAACAAAATTTAAGTAACTTTCAAGGCAGTTTAAGCAGTTTAAAATTTTAGTGCATCAAATTCCAGGTACAAGATATCTAATTAAGTATACATTTCAAAACATATATTGGAATGTTGCTGCAGCAGCGCACATAATTTTATGCTGAATTAATATTTGAAAGTGACTTAAAATTAATTAAATTAAAGCCCATGTCAACAGTGACTAATTGTTTAATGACAAAAACAAAACACAAATAATTTATACAATCATTCTATAGGGCACCTATTTAAAGCGAGCAACTTGTGGCGCACCAAAATAAGGATTGTTTGTTAGGTTACCATTATAAGTATTCATGTCACTCTAAATTGTTTTCTGCTATCGACATAATCACAATGAAATGGCAAGCTCCTAAATCAGATTACCATTTAATTTCCATATAGAAAATCATGCGGAGAAAACTGATCAACAAACATACAAATATTTCATCAGGGATGATCATTGGTCATTTGGTCATTACTCAGAAACATCTCTAGGCTACGTTTTTCATTGGCTATGAATCAGCTGGCCGCACCTTCAAGCAAGAACTCTATTACACACCCACCTTCAGACCAGAACTTCATTGAACACTCATTTTCATACTAATACAAAATAGTTCCTTAAGGAATTGAATCTAGTGAACAATTTTTTGCATTATAACCAAATGGAAGAATGAGAAATAGAAAATTTAAACCCTGACTGGTAAACAAGGCTTAGACAATCACTTCTAATACTAAGAGCATGATGATGCTAGAGATTTATGATCAAGCTAACATTCTGTCATCGGCTGAAGCCAGATATCATCAGCCTGCAATCTTACTGAATTTAATTTCGAGGGTATAGAAATCATCAGATTACAGTCTGACAATAGACTAAGCCGATTATGGGTTTTTCCCTTGTGAAAATTGTCTCTGGAATTCCGGTGATATTTTCACCGGAATTTCACCAGAATTCAGGTTCACCGGGATTTCACCAGAATTCCGGAGAAAAAAAATCAGGCGCAATTTTTTCGAGAGTCCACTGGAATTCCTGTAAAATTACACCGGAATTCTGGTGAAATTACACCGGAATTCCAGAGAATTACACAGAATACCAGTGAAAATTTCACCAGAATTCCGGAGAAGTCCCAAGAATTCCAGAGAAGGTTTGAGGAAAATTTTACTTATATCCATAAAAATCTTTTTTAAATTAATTGATCATTCATTTCACTTTAGAACCCTATAGTCTCATGGTCAGACACCATGTAAGAACTTAAAGGCAAGTACTCAACAATAAATGCTGCTTACATGCAAGTCACTGAATATCATTCAGTTTGTTTTAAATAATGACTGAGTTAAGATTATAATACTTATACTGTGGCTTATTTAATGTAATGTTGAAATTATGATTTTTCAATTTTGTCAAATTGATTTAATAAACCTCTCCATTATTATGATAATATGGATATAATAATATGTTGAAATTTTTAATAAATATGTGTAATTTTTTATGAGGGGAGTTAATCAAAAGAAAAAGAAAATATCAGTGGAATTCCACCGGAATGAGTAAATACCAGTGGTCCTGTGGAATTCTGGTGAAATAATGATTCAGGTGGAATTCTGGTGAAATAATGATTCTGGTGGAATTCTGGTGGAATAATGATTCTGGTGGAATTCTGGTGATGTCCAATGGACAAAAAAATATCACTAGAATTCCAGTGAATCCCACCAGAATGCCAGATGGATTTTCTATAGGGTTAGGGTTTTGAAAGAAGTCACAGTGAACATTTAAACTAAAGGGGGAGACAGTCAATACATGTCTCAGCTGTACCCAAACAGTGCACTTCACTATGTTCAGTGCCATGTTTGAAAATATAATTGGTATTATAATAAATCAAAGACAATCATTATTATTATGATGGATATTCAAATCATATGGGTGTAAGACTGAAATTCTGAAAAACCTGAAATCCTCATAAATTGACAATTTATATAGGGAAATACTGTCAAACAAGAGGACCAAAACGACCCTAGGTTGCTAACCAGTCGTAGTAGTTCATGCAAGTCCCTTAATGATTACCTCATTTAAACCGTTTCAACTTCTAAGAATCAAGTAAATGCAGCCTCTATTGCATACGTGTACAATGTTTTCATATTGTCTTAACCTGAGCGACCTTATAATTTTCACCAGATACCCATAATGAAGTTTAAGCCAATATTTCTCTGTGATTTGACCTTGTGACCTATTTTTTTTTATCTCAGATGACTAGATATTGAACTTGACCTAGATTTTGTTAAGATGAATATTGTGACCATGTTTCATAAAGATTAGGTCAAAATTGTGATTGCTAGTGACTAAACAAGGTTTTTCTATGATTTAACTTAATGACCTAGTTTTTGACACCAGATGACCCAATATCGAACTTAATCTAGATTTTGTTGAAATGATCAATTCGATCAAGTTTTATAACGATTAGATAAAATTTGTGACCTCTAGTGCCTACACAAGGTTTTTCCATGATTTGACCTTGTGAACTAGTTTATGACCCCGGATGACCCAATATCGATCTTGACCTAGATTTTGTTGAGATGATCATTGTGACCAAGTTTCATAACGATTAGGTCAAAACTGTGACCTCTAGTGACTACACAAGGTTTTTCTATGATTTGACCTTGTGCCCTAGTTTTTGACCAAGGATGATCTATTATTGAACTTGACCTAGATTTTGTTGAGATGATTATTGTGACCAAGTTTCATAATGATTAGGCCAAAACTGTGATCTCTAGTGCTTACCCAAGCAAATTGTAGATGGACGACGGACAGACGACGGACGAAGATTGATCACAAAAGCTCACTCTGTCACTTTGTGCAGTTGAGCTAAAAACCTGAATTTCACTCACTCTGTCATTTTGTGGAGTTGAGCTAAAAACCTGAATTTCAGGCAAGCGCCTGGAAACTTTCACCAATGAAATCAAAAGCTTGACAGACATTACAGCATTACCTTCTTATGTGTAGAGGTTATGGTTTACAGTCAGTGTAGATGTTGGGGTTTACAGTCATTAGTCAGAGCAAACTGTCCGGGTCACCACTTCCACAACTGACCTTAAATTCAACAGGAGTCATCTCCTGATGGTGACCAACCATCCTATGAAGTTTGAAAACCCTTGACTCAACTGTTCTTGAGCTTTTGGTCGAAAACCGTTTGGTCTTTGACCAACATCACGCAAACTCTTCGAAAGGCTGCAAGTCTTAAGGAATACTGATGTCTTATTAAAGCATGTGAAAAAGAACAAGTTCCCTGTAAATCACACGTAAAGAGACAACTTAGACACATTAGTATGAGAATGAGATAATGCGGCTCAGACAATGACTTAATTATTCTCACATACACAATGTAATGGATGCTGCTGGATGGTTTGTTTAACAAACACCCATGATATGTCTACTAATATTGCATTATATCCCACAAGGCTGATCCAAAAAAGTTTTCTGAACTTTTCACAGATAAATTTAGAAACGAGTCTGTGATTATATGTAATGTGACAGCATTCCATTTGCCCAAAACAGGAGAATTATAGAGAAATGAAGTTTGTGATAGCAGATTTACAGTACTGATGTCTCAAACGTCAATCAAAGTCTGGTTAAACCAGTGATTTAGCTATTACTCTGAAAGCTCAATTTAGATGAATAGTGTAGCCAGTCAGTCAAATAAAATGTGTATAAATATAAACAGTCAAACCTGTGTTAGTTAAATTACATTGTGGCACATTATTAACATGGAATTTGTTAGAATTATAAACGATGAACTGGAATTTGTTAGAACTACTATAACAATGAACTAAAATTTGTTGGAATTACATATGATGAACTGGAATTTGTTGGAATTTAACTAGCGATGAACTGGTATTTGTTGGAATTACTAGCGATGAACTGGATTTTGTTGGAATTTAACTAGTGATGAACTGGAATTTGTTGGAATTACTAACAATAAACTAAATATTGTTGGAATTACCAATGATGGACTGGAATTTGTTGGAATTACTAATGAACTAAATTACTAATGAACTAAAATTTGTTGGAATTACTGATGATGAACTGGAATTTGTTGGAATTACTAATGATGAACTGGATTTTTTGGAATTACTAACAATGAACTAAAATTTGTTGGCATTACTAACAATGAACTAAAATTGGTTGGAATTACTAACCATGAACTAAACTTTGTTGGAATTACAAATGATGAACTGGAATGTGTTGGAATTACTAATGGTGAACTGGAATTTGTTGGAATTACTAATGGTTAACTGGAATTTGTTGGAATTACTAATGATGAATGATGAACTGGAATTTGTTGGAATTACTAATGATAAACTGGAATTTGTTGGAATTACTAACAAAAGTTGAATCAAGAGAGAATTAAGGAGAGTACTTGTCAGTTGTCAATAAAACAAATAATTCATCCATAATTGATCAAGCAATTGAAGATCAGTTTCAAACAACAGGTTATATTATACAGAAATATGTACAAATGAAACCTTCAGTATAAACAAATATCTGAAGTGTGTTATTTGTATGAATTCCAAGCAGGGAAATTCGGATAAAAATGACAGGCCTTGTATAAACAATCTCACCTTTTTTATTCTTGTAAAGAACGTATTTATTTACATTTATTGGAACCAGAACTCCATAACTCTAAGTAAATTATCAATCACTTCTGACACCAAAGGTATGGAACAAAATTGTTGTAAATAATTTTTTCTTAACAATTGGGTTACAACTATTATGCACTAACACTTTTGATATAGGAATCACAAGAATCATAGTACACAGTGCTGGCAGTTTTTCTCTATCATATCAAGATGTGTTTGATATTTTTCCTAAGCGGACTGTGATCGGAATATCTCCAATACCATTGGAATGGTTCCCCATATTTTCGCTCTGTATTGACAACCCAACAGGGTTACACAGTCAATATCTCCCGTCAGATTTCTTTTGAGAAAACAACAGTTTCATGTCATACTTGTTGGAGTCTGTTATCCGATGAGTGCAGATGGGCTAACATATGGGATTCGTACTATAATTCACTGATGTGAATTTACTTGAGAACCTAGAACTGATTCTAACTTAGTTAGTTGTATAGCATGTTATCTAAAGGCTATGTGTTCTGTTAAAGTGTACAATAAATGCCTTTATTTATTCCTATGGAGTTAAAAATGTGACCGACCTGGGATACTTACCTCATTGGCTGCAGCGTGGGTAATATTTTAAATGTATTTATATTAAAGTACAGTAACTATAATACACTTAGGATTTTAATAAATTACTATATAAGCATTAGTATAATACTGCATTAAAGTAAAATATCATCTACAACCCTTCCACTTTGATCTGAATTCCAAAATAAATTAAATTAAATACTTTATCATGTAATTGCACATATAGTCTGAAATAATCATATAAAAGTCAACAATATTTCAAATTCCACTTCAAAATTATTTTCAAAGGAATTTTAATTTTGTCTTTATAAAACCTAGCATTATTGCATATATCATTATAACTACAATTGAATTCTACAGCTTAATTCTTCTTAATTTAACAGGTTAACTGAAATAAAATAAATTTTAATTAAAAAACATAAAATAGCATAATATATTAAAATCAATAATGGACAATAAATATCAAATTGAATATTATGTAGGAGATATAAGGTTACAATGGTTGATTCTGTAGATATAAGTTCCAAATGCTCCCAGCTGCCACACTGATGCATAACTAGTTATTGCAAATGATCATACGGTCATTTCATTCAAATGGTATTGGAGATATTCCAATCACAGTCCACTTATGAAAAATACCAAATAAATCTGTCAGTGGTTAAATGAGTCAACTTGCGGTTATTGCAATAAGTCATTTATATTGAATAGTATGTATAGTCTCCAGATAATATCATACAGTGAACGGAAATCACATATGCTTTTTCTCACAATAAGTCATACAGTGACCAGAAATCACATACACTTTTTCTCACAATAAGTCATACAGTGACCAGATTTCATACTCTTTTGCTCACAACAAGTCATAAACATTGAATTGTATAGTCTCCCAATAAGTCATACAGTAAACAGAAATCACATACACTTTTGCTCACAACAAATCATAAACATTGAATTGTATAGTCTCCCAAACAATTCATACAGTAAACGGAAATCACAAAGTTTATGCTTTTGGTCACAAGTCATAAAAATTGAATTGTATAGTCTTAGTGTCCTGAAATCACATACACCTTTTGCTAGCAATAATTCATACAAGTATAGTCTCCCTATAAGGCATACAGTGCCAAGGTTTATTTGCTGTGCTTGTTGTGTATAACTAAATAAACTCACAGGGACTCACAAGATTGGGCTTGCCCAACTGTGTTGCCTCTTAAAATAAAATCCAAGTTTGACCTGTATTTCATTAACATTATATTAATCATGACCAATATTTATTATATGTATATCTACATAACATGAATCCATGCATAATGTTTTAAGAGTTATTGAGCAGAAACCATGCAGTTTTAGACTAAGTGACACACTTATGTCAGGTAGTTGGGTGTATCACTGTGCACCTAAATTTAGGCCACATTGCCAGTCATTCTTTGTGCACTGATCCCAGACCTCACAATTATAAATCTTGAGTTCTTATAGTGCCCCACACTATAATGAGAAAGGCTGGACAATTCTGGTATTTTCTACAAAGGTGGATTAATCGGGCGCGCAAATTGTAAACAAATTTTGCAACAGTTGATCAAACGTATTCATGATTGCAAACAAGACTGCGTTCAATAAACGCTTATGCCCCCTGTGGAAGCCTTGTCCATAAATAAGTCTAAGTCCAAAATTAGGTCAAGGTGAAGGTCAAAAAGGGGTCAGGTGATACAGGTGTGTGGAGAGTGTTCATATACAACATCCATGCAAGTTTGGAAGCTTTGCAGCAAGCCATAATGATGCTAGAAGAAACGGTCAATTTGGGTTAACCAGGACGGACGGACGAACGGACGGACGGACGGACGGACGGACGGACGGACAGGTGCATCACTATATGCCTCCCGATCTATCGATACGGGGGCATAAAAACATCACAATTTTAAGGGACATTCTACCTGTCATGCAGAACTTAGCATTCTCACACTGACCCAGACTTGATTATGACCAATTAACCTTCTAGCCATACATATAAAGCCAGTGATATAAAGGTGTCTGCCAAGGTTCCATGTATTGAGACATAAATGACTGCTCTAGGTGAGATGATTGGTAACCTTGAAGACTCTCATTAATATTTTATAGTCAGTGATTGATATAGATAATATTCTGCCTTCAGGTCATTTGGTCACCAAGGTAGGGTAAGCATGTCATAATACACCAGGTATGTTAAAGTTCATTGAACCACAATACAAAGAAACTTTATGTTCAGATGTCTTTAAGCTAACAAGTTAGTTCAGACTTCCCTTTGAATCATGAAGACTGATCACAGACCCTATGCCATCCAAGATAAACAACTCAAAGCTTGTAGTTGCTAACTACAGAGAATGATTATTAAATTGCACAGGAAAACAAGCAATTATCACAATAAACTAAATATGATCTGCTGAGTACATCAACAACACTACGTATTATAATTATTTTGTATAATAATTTTTTTGTAACTTTTTTTTTGTGATTCAACCAATTTAGGTACGTGCAAATAGGCTGTTGTATTTTATTAACTTGCATAGATTGCTGTGACAATTTCTCTATAGGCATATAACTAAACAACTTTATTTTTTATGACATGACATTAGATTAGGCAATAATATTTAATATTACATTTGCCAATATTTTCAAACATTTTTGAAGACTAGATGATCTCATTTTTTATTAATCAAATCAAAACCCCTCAAAGCCGAAATTTGACATTGACCATTATCAGTCAGGAATAGAACCAAATGACGACGCACTGTCAACTGTTTCAGCCTAACGCAAAAAGAAATTCAATCAAAACATTCTACTCAAAGCAATTAGGAATGCCCTAATATAGCAGACACACACTATTTTTTAAAGAACAAATCAGAGAATTCAACGGAAGGATTAATTTTGCCAGCACGTAAATAAAGTTGTGGGTGTCACAAATTGACATTGGCTAGAAGTTTTAATGTTCTCAAATGGTGAAGTGAATAATTCATTAAGCCAAACAACTAGATAATTTTGCAGAATCAGGTTTTTTTTTATTAAACATTTCTCTATGTTTGAACAACACAATATGACAGCCTGCAGAGCAGTTTGTCATTTTGGAATTGACAGCAAATTAAAACCATAGAACTACTTTTTATATACAACATCTATTAGACTTTTCTATCCTACCAGCCTAGCTACCAGAGTATCTGATAATTTTAGTATTCAACATCAATGTAGCGAAAGAAAAAGGAATTTCAGTCTTTCTATATATTGTTACCCCAGTGAATCATAATGGCCTCTATCAGTCCTTTAACCAAGAGTACAATGTAACCAAGCAATATTTTCCTATCTAAGAAAATAAAGGATGGTATTGACATGTCTAAGCCTACTTCTTTTCACCCATGTATTGTCCACTTTATTAAATTAGTTAAACAAGGCTGTTTTCAATTAACGCTGGTGTCCTGGTGGAAGTCACTCAAGTCAGTCAAGGACCATAATTCTGTTGCAATGTTGGATAGTGTTACATGGCGTTGACAAAGCAAGGTGTTTATGATGGTAAACAGGTTAGGACACAGTGAAAACCTTCATAGACTTTGAACATATTTGATATTTTTGAGGAGTTTCAAAAACTTAACATTTTCAATGGAATAGACAAACCAACAAAAGGACAGGAAAATAACTACATGGTTCCTGAATCAGTTAAGAATTGCCAGGGCATGAAAAGAAAATTACTAAACAAGTAATTAAGAATTGCAAGCAATACAGAAGTCCCCTACCGGTTTGAGGCCATTTGCAATGTTTCTGTTGCCATAGCAACCACAATTTTTTGTCAGAATCAAAATATTATTAGACGTGCATAATCCCCTTATTGTCCCTATTCACATACCAAGTTTCAAAAGCCTAGCTTGGAAACTGTCTGAGTTATGTCAGGATCCAGATTGTTTGACGGATGGACTGACTGACTGACGGACGGCTCCGTGGCAAACCTATAGTCCCCTCTGGTAAAAAAACGGTAGGGGACTTACAAAACAATTAGAGTTGTCCTTGTAACGGTCATTGTTCTTGTGATTTGTATTGTCTGACCAGATTAAACTGAGACTCTGATCAAAGTCTGTACTCGGATGTTTTCGATTCGTATGTTTATTTACTTCATGTGCAGCAATCTCTGCATTTATAACAAAATTCAAAAGATAAATCAAGCATGAATAGTAGTGCAGTGGAAACGATTGCGCCTTTAGCGCCAGTGATCGCAGGTTCAAAACTTACAGTAACCTTTTGACATTAATATTTTTACTTCAAGATTCTATCCTTGAATCAAGAGGTTTATGTTTAAAACTTTTTCCCGTACGGCTTATATTATTTGGTCTTTAATTTTGGTTTTTGTAATATTTCCAATTGCATATTTCTTTATTTCAAGTACATGAACAATGTTTCAACGACTTGGCCATTATAGATTTAATGTATGCCTGAATTGTGTATAGATATGTGAACATTGGGATGATTATAATGCAGGAATAACATACTTGCATAAAATAAAAATAAAAGTTAAATAAAAAATATTGAGTTTGCCTCGAACCCGATACCTTGTGGTTTACAAACCGCACACTTCCCCTCTGAGCCATCATATATTGTCATCTAGTAGCAACTCAATAAAGCCAGATATAGCGAAATTTCCGGACTTGAACGAATTATGCAAGGAGTCTCAGTTTAATCTGGTCAGACAATAATAGCCTGTCGGGAGTACAATAGTAATGTTGAGTCCTAGAATCTCTTTATTTTTGTACTCCCATTTTGATCTGCTGTTTAACTTGTAACCTAACATATCTTATTATAAGACAGAGTCACAGTATAAATACATGGATTTACAGAGAAACAAGGCACCTTATTTCATGGATTACATAAACTTTTTTTTTTCATGCATCAAAGTTTGAATAAATCAAGGGGAATTTAATCAAGGGGAAATTCATCAAGGGGAATTTGACTTTGAGGTCTTAAGTTCCTTATAAAATCAATGAAAATCAATCCCTTATGAATAATGCTATATGTTCTAAAAAGTAAGAATATGATAACACAAACACATGCCCAAATATGGTACCAAACATTATCAACACACATTGTATTCCTTCCTCACCTGGAACTGACCTTTAGTACAGATACAATAACAATAAATCAACACATCCGGGCATATACAGCAATTCATTAACAGCTTTAAATCAACACATCCTGGCGGCAAACATTTCATTAACAGCTTGTCTTCCTGCTCTGTCAACATAACTTGCCTTTGTATGTAAAAGGATCAATACCATGGAATTTTCTTAATATTCAAACACAAATCTCAGAGAGCAGTACTGATAATGGAGCCTATCTAGCACAATAAAGCTTTCATTTCTTTGATGTAAGAGAGTCTGTCACCATGACAACAAATTAGTGATAAGAAAATGGACAGGGTTATTATGATAAATCAAAGCAAAGCATTAACACACAAAGACATTAATCGAGTTCGTCAATCATAGGACACATATCATAAAGTCCATGTTCTAGTAACACATGATGCAAGAAAAGTATTGTTTTGGACTTTTAGGGGGGTTCATGTTTTGGACTTTCTTGGGGGTTCATGTTTTGGACTTTTAGGAGGGGTTCATGTTTTGGACTTTTAGGGGGGTTCATGTTTTGGACTTTTAGGAGGGGTTCATGTTTTGGACTTTTAGGGGGGTTCATGTTTTGGACTTTCTTGGGGGTTCATGTTTTGGACTTTTAGGGGGTTTATTTTTTGGACTTTTAGAGGGTTCATGTTTTGGACTTCCAGGGGGGAGAGGAAGGTTCATGTTTTGGACTTTTAGGGGGGTCATGTTTTGGATTTTCTAAGGGGGTTCATGTTTTGGACTTCCATGGGGGAGAGGAAGGTATTGTTTTGGACTTCCAAGGGGGTTCATGTTTTGGACGTTTAAGGGGGTGTCATGTTTTGGACTCTCTAAGGGGGTTCATGTTTTGGACTTCCATGGGGGAGGGGAAGGTATTATTTTTGACTTCCAGTCGGGGGGAGGGGGGTTCATGTTTTTGACTTCCATGGGGGAGGTATTGTTTTTGACTCTCAGGGGGGGGGGGAGTTCTTGTTTTGGACTTCCATGGGGGAGGTATTGTCTTGGACTTTCGGGTGGGGGGAGTTCTTATTTTTGACTTCCAGGCAAAAAGTCTTGTATTAGAGTAACTTAAGTAACATTATACTGAGACTGAGCCCAAGATCCCATGCAGTATCATGCCTGAGGTACCTGGGTACCTTTAACAACTTGTGTATATTATTGTATAGCCACCTAGGATCCTACCTGTTCTTATGGCAGATGCTCTAATGTTTTACTTTGACCACAAGATAGGGGTTACAATGCAGGAACAATGCATCCTCTAACCAGTTACAGCAATATCAAACAATTGTTTTTTCATTCATTTGCAACCCAAAGAGCAACAAAACCAATTATCCAAAAACAGTCAATATTTGCTCATGAAGATGGCGCACAAATCGGAAAACCTGTCAATATCAAAACAAAATTGCCAATCTAATTAGTTGTTCAGATATTCATTACTTGGACCTGGAGTTCCATTTATTGCACAATAATGGCAGCACTACAAAAACTGCAAGATTGAAATCATATTAAAAGACAAAATTCGCAACAAACATTTTTACAGACATTTTGGTTCTATTGTTGTCCCAATTGCAGATTGTGCATCAAATATTCAATTCTTGTAACAGGTGGTATGATTTCAGGAAATATTTTGCAATATTTATTACATTTTCAATCAATTTCTATGCTGAGAAGTCACTCAATAAATTTTGTATTTTCAGAAAAAGCTATAAATGCACCAATAAAGGCAGGGGTATCATTCGACTATCTGAAGGGCAATATAAAAACTCTGCTACTAATGAATATGCATCAAAACCCCTCCATGCAAAACAACCTAGATTAATATTGGTACAAAGTTTGATCACTGTAAATCAAATTATTGAGATACAAGAGGCATTGAATGTGTATGTTCTGTAGACAAGGTGTATGTTCTGTAGACAAGGTGTATGTTCTGTAGATGATTAATTTCTGTAGACAAGGTATATGTTCTGTAGACAAGGTGTATGTTCTGTAGACAAGGTGTATGTGCTGTAGACAAGGTGTATGTTCTGTAGACAAGGTGTATGTCCTGTAGACAAGGTGTATGTTCTGTAGATGATTAATTTCTGTAGACAAGGTGTATGTTCTGTAGACAAGGTGTATGTTCTGTAGACAAGGTATATGTTCTGTAGACAAGGTGTATGTTCTGTAGACAAGGTGTATGTTCTGTAAACAAGGTGTATGTTCTGTAGACTAGGACAAGGTATATGTTCTGTAGACAAGGTGTATGTTCTGTAGACTAGGACAAGGTATATGTGCTGTAGACAAGGTGTATGTTCTGTAGACTAGGACAAGGTATATGTTCTGTAGACAAGGTGTATGTGCTGTAGACAAGGTGTATGTTCTGTAGACAAGGTGTATGTTCTGTAGACTAGGACAAGGTATATGTTCTGTAGACAAGGTATATGTGCTGTAGACTAGGACAAGGTATATGTGCTGTAGACAAGGTGTATGTTCTGTAGACAAGGTGTATGTGCTGTAGACAAGGTGTATGTTCTGTAGACAAGGTGTATGTTCTGTAGACAAGGTGTATGTTCTGTAGACAAGGTGTATGTTCTGTAGACAAGGTGTATGTTCTGTAGACAAGGTGTATGCTATGTAGATGCTTAATGTTTGTAGACAAGGAGCATTTTAAACTTGTTCACACTGAATATGAACTCAAACTGAGCCAATGGCAAAGAATAATTATGTTGTCATATCAATTAACAGTTACTGCTTGTAAACAATGAATGATGACAAGATTTTGTATGTAACATTAACATGCCTGAAAGTATGTCTTTTTGTTGACAGGAAAATGTGTTTTCTTGACAGAAGATTAAGGCTATACAGGACAAACATCTTTGGTAGTAATTCTTTTATTACACAGATCGGTGTAATTATTAATATTCAAGGCATTAATTTGAACTGGAAAGTTATAGATCTGAGATTATATCTGAATGTCTTAAATGGTTTAGTTCCAGAAATACTACGAGAAAACATATCATTGTTTCAATGCTTGCGAATTACTTACAAATGTATAAACATTGCAAACTAAACTAATTTGATATTAACAATAAGTTAAGAATACCATACCTACTATGGATCAAGTTTATTGGTAGCTGACAACCACACAGTTTGTTTACAGCTGTTCTCTTAAGTAAACAAAACATGTTTTTATACTGAGACAATGAATATTACTACAGCACACTCTGAGCCAGCGATTTGTGTACAATTAGCACATGGTCTAGGCAGTCAGAAATCAATCAATCATGAAACCTTACCCATCAAAGAATAACACATCAACTACAATAAAATAGATCAATTTTTCATTGCTTTCTTTCTTGGTAAATATTAACATATTAGCATTATTAGTGGATAGGACAAAGGAATATATCAGACAAATATTCAGCATTGATTGTTTTTAAAGCAAATATTAGTTTAGATAGATGGAAGAGCCATGACCCTCATGGAACATTACCAGGCACACAGTGTGAGGCATAGCAATGATTGACTTGAAGTATATTATAAACACAGTGTATGACATTGCCATGATTGACTTGAACTGTATTATGAACACAGTGTATGACATTGCCATGATTGGCATTACTGTATTATGAACACAGTGTATGACATTGCCATGATTGACTTGAACTGTATTATGAACACAGTGTATGACATAGACATGATTGGCTTGAACTGTATTATGAACACAGTGTATGACATAGACATGATTGACTTGAACTGTATTATGAACACAGTGTATGACATTGCCATGATTGACTTGAACTGTATTATGAACACAGTGTATGACATTGCCATGATTGACTTGAACTGTATTATGAACACAGTGTATGACATTGCCATGATTGGCATTACTGTATTATGAACACAGTGTATGACATTGCCATGATTGACTTGAACTGTATTATGAACACAGTGTATGACATAGACATGATTGACTTGAACTGTATTATGAACACAGTGTATGACATAGACATGATTGACTTGAACTGTATTATGAACACAGTGTATGACATAGACATGATTGACTTGAACTGTATTATGAACACAGTGTATGGCATAGACATGATTGGCTTGAACTGTATTATGAACACAGTGTATGACATAGACATGATTGACTTGAACTGTATTATGAACACAGTGTATGACATAGACATGATTGACTTGAACTGTATTATGAACACAGTGTATGGCATAGACATGATTGGCTTGAACCATATTACAAACACAGTGTATGACATAGACATGATTGACTTGAACTGTATTATGAACACAGTGTATGGCATAGACATGATTGGCTTGAACTATATTACAAACACAGTGTATGACATAGACATGATTGACTTGAACTGTATTATGAACACAGTGTATGACATAGACATGATTGACTTGAACTGTATTATGAACACAGTGTATGGCATAGACATGATTGGCTTGAACTATATTACAAACACAGTGTATGACATAGACATGATTGACTTGAACTGTATTATGAACACAGTGTATGACATATACATGATTGGCTTGAACTGTATTATGAACACAGTGTATGACATAGCCATGATTGGCTTGAACTGTATTATGAACACAGTGTATGACATTGCCATGATTGACTTGAACTGTATTATGAACACAGTGTATGACATAGCCATGATTGGCTTGAACTGTATTATGAACACAGTGTATGACATAGCCATGATTGGCTTGAACTGTATTATGAACACAGTGTATGACATAGACATGATTGGCTTGAACTGTATTATGAACACAGTGTATGACATTGCCATGATTGACTTGAACTGTATTATGAACACAGTGTATGACATAGACATGATTGGCATTACTGTATTATGAACACAGTGTATGACATTGCCATGATTGGCATTACTGTATTATGAACACAGTGTATGACATAGACATGATTGGCTTGAACTGTATTACAAACACTGTGTATGACATAGACATGATTGGCTTGAACTATATTACAAACACAGTGTATGACATAGCCATGATTATCACAGAACATTGCCATGATAAAGTATCACCAGATTAGGTAAAGTTGTGACATCTAGATCGGTCTTAACAAGGTATTTCTTTGATTTAGCCTGGGTTACCTAGTTTTCACATAAAATGACACATAAGAAATTTTAACCGGCCCTAGATTTTTCAGACATACACACACTTAAAGATCAGGTTTCATAAAATTGTGTTAACCAGGGTTTTTGTTTGATTTGGCCTACATTTTACTGCCATGTCAAAGAAAAAGTGGGACAATTATGATAGCAGAAAATCTAAGCACCTGATAACCTGTAGTTTTGTATTTTTTATCATTGAATACACTTTCACAAGTGGTAACCATACGAATTTTTCAGAAAAGATAAAAACAACCTGAAGAGGCCATAATTCTTTCAAAAATAACTAAATAATTCTAATGCAAAATCCTTACTGCCTGAACATGTACATGTTGAGGTAAGTCACATACATCAGTAAAAGTTTGTAGAAAATCCTGCCAAAATTTAAAATCCTTCCAAAATTGAATGAGTTTTTCCACAAAAATGTACCTACGAACAGACAGACGGACAAACGAAAGGGCAGACAGGACAGACAGACAAGCTGAATCCTAAGTATACCATACAACTTGTTGTGCAGGGAAATAAAAAGTAAATCCTTCATTTATTGAAAATGTCCATAAATTCTTTTTTTTTCAATTATACTGTACTTGGTTCTATCTTTCTCAATAATTCGCTTGTCTAGCACGTTAACCTACAATTCTTTTATTGTCCCCAGAAAAAAATGATTCTATGTCAGACCAAATTGAGATGACTGGGAAATTAACTAAGTTTACTTTTTTTGTCAAATCAATTTTGTTTCTATTTCCCTGGAATTTGTCAGAAACTTAATGATTAGTGGCACGCAATAGCTACAGGCTAACTTCTTCACCAGAAAGACACGAAATACTATTAAGTGCTACCTCCAAGGGACAAATAAGAATGAAATTAACTTGAGAAGTTTGGCTTCTCTAACTTTGTCGTTTATTCTAACAAACTAATCAGCTTTGTCAGAAATTCACAAATCTTAAGTTATAATCAGTTTAGTAAAATTGAAAACCTCCCCAAGAAATAATGTCTAAGATAAAATTTGACTAACAAAGTTCTTGGAAACAGTAATTATATCAGGAAAGCCAGATAACTGTTATGAATTAATTGAGGAAAAAAAACAATCAGAAACAATAATAAGAGAAAGCTAATTATAAGTAAATTAAAAGTTACGTTTATTAAAAGCAATCCATGACAACTAAGTTTGAAACATAATTAACATTGTGTTAATTAACCCCAGATAATAATCACAAATTGGATCAGAAAATCATCCCATTTCATTAACTTAATGACAAGTTAACTACTAATCTGCTCCGCCCATTCCATGCTTCAAGTGAATTTATATCAGTGGAACGATGTGCAACAGAGCCAAAGAAAAATGCAACAAATTTAGTGCACAGTAACATATATATTCATTAATCAAAATAATGTTTTTAATCAAGTGATTTTCATATGACTGTCTATGTATCATTGGGCCGAGAACTGTTATATTAATTTCAGGCCTTTGCCTGTGGCCAATACAACTGTACAAGTACGTGATTAAAATGACAATTTTATAAATAAACTGTAACATAATAATTTTATTGTATTAAATCAATGATTTAGGATAACATTATATCTGCATGCAGAATTGGATGAATTGAGTTATGAGCTCTCTTCAGTTGTACTATTTTCCAAAATTGACATTTAATAAGCCCTTTGGACTAGCTAGGTTGTTTTGTGGAACAGGCTATAGACTGGTTCCTGTTCCAAGCTTACAGTTAGTACTATAGTACTACAACTGTAATATTGGGTATGGGAACCAGACTCATAACAACCGGTTCCACTAAACAGCCCAGTTGAAAAGGCCCATTAGCAACCATTATTTTTTAACCCTGTGAACTGTTTCTTCTATTTTTAGATACTACTAAAATGATGGACCAAATAAGACAAAACCTGACGGATCTCAATTTGCACAAAGCAGACGACAGTTCTAGAATGGAGTTATATTCTATCGTTCTTTCAGCGACTGTGTTAGTTCTAGCCATACTGTTTGGAGGGGGCGGATGTGTGACAGTTTTAATAGCCATGTTTGTGCATCGTCTGCTACGAAAACTACATTTTATACTAACAGGAATTTTACTCATCGTCTGCTGTATATATGACTTTATATGGTGTCCAATCGAGATAGTACGACTGGTATTACATCATCAGAGTGTTAACAGTACTTCAGTATCATCAGATGTAATAAGAGACCTTAAGTACATCGGTAGCACCTTGTACATTTTATTACTCTGCACCATTGCTGCAATGATAGCTTTAATTTGTGTACAGAATCTGTTGAAAATTGTCAGGAAATATGATAGTATTCCAAAAATGAAGCTAGGCATCGTTTTCATCCTTATTTGGCTAATGATCAGCATTTCTCTGACTGTTGCATATATACTCGTAACCAATGGAGATAAAGATGATGAAGTATACCACACAATAAATGAATTATCATTCCAATTTAAAATCGGCTTACAGGCGATGTGGATAGTATTGCTACTCATTCCAATATCACTAATGGTTACCCTTCATATTCACACACGTTTCTGGAAAACTAAGATCATGACCGAGGTTTCCGATCTTCACTCAGCAGATAATTTTACCGTTCCTTCACTAATCATTAAAAGTGTTGAAGAGATAGATGAGGTCGACAATGAAGATGAAAGTTCTATAGCGTTACCTTCACCAGATGTCGTACGTGACTCGGGCAGCGGATCTCCAGTGTCGAAGAGTTCAAAGAGTGCACTGAAAAAGCGCAGCAGCTCACCATCATCACAAAAAGTAGTATTTGCTGATACTCCAAGTCCAACACTGGAACAGCCAACACCAAGTCCAAAGTTTGGAGATAGATTCAAATCACCTAACCATTTAGGGGTCAACATGGCAGCCATACTTGGTAGAAGACGTCATACAATTGCCCAAATTTCGGACCCACACCTAGATCTTATGCAAAAGGCTAAAACATACAACTATGTCAGAAAATTTTCAGTAGACATTTCTGCTTTGCAAGCACAACTGGAAAATCCGAAAATAAATGAAAGTTTCCCATTCCATTCTCAGCAAGACATAAAAGGTTCCACAAAGACAGGATCTGATAAGCGTCTGAGTGCTCTTGAGTCACAACAAAAGTGCAATAGACGAAGTCGAGATGAAATACTTAAAAGTCAAGAAATTGCAGAAGAACCGGAAAATGAAACAGAACTTGAAAATGTAATGAATGAATTGAATGATACAAAGACAGAAACTGTTGTATCAGAAACAAATGAAACACATTCGCAGTGTGCAAGCGTGCGATCGGCTTATTCCCAACGTGACTCAATATGCCCGACACCACCACTAATAAGTCTTACGCAAAGCAACGGCGAAGAGAAGCAGATAGAAGTCAATAATGAGGATAGTAACCTGAACGATTCATTCCAATCAGTTCAATACATAAACAAATACCACAAGCCATGCAAACTTTCATGTCTACTTGTAGCAACATTTTTACTCAGTATTTTCCCCATGTTCGTCACCGAGGTTCTGAGGGACTACTGCCTTTCCCCAAATGCATACATCAATCTAGTCACTTGTTTAACAGCCATTTCAACTGTACAAACCATGGTTTACCCACAGGTGATATTCTGTGTGGATGAAAACATTAACAAGGCAGTACATCAGACATTGATGCAAGCCCGAATCTGGGTCCTTCAATTCTTTTCACAGCAAGAACATGTGCCGACATCTGGGGACATATCTGATACAGAAGTCTAACTGACGCAAGGAAAAAAACTTTATACAGAAAACTTCCATGAAAATTGGTATTATCATCAAGATTGCACCAACATTAAAAGGATCAAGAAACATTAACCTAAGTTTCATTAAACGGCCTTCAAGTGCTTGTATTATTGAAAATCTGTTAACATTTCAAGTTCACTTAGATTTAGTTTCTATGCCACTTAGATTTCGAAGGACATTGAATTTCTTATAAAGTATTTATATCATTTCGTGTATCAATGACAGATTGATTATGACAATATTATTTGTGATTTATGGTTTACTTTTGTATTTTTTGTTTTAAAATGCCATCATGCATTTATGTGACAAAATCGTTGACAGAAATTTCTAATCATTGTAAAAAATTCCATAAAATTTTATCTATGTAAAACTCATTTATAGCAAGGTTACATTTAATGTGTTTCAACAAGATAAATGCATCCATGATATGAAAAAGGATTGTCTTGTATGTTATGTATCTGTGAACTACACAGGCTTTCTACTGCCTCTTCCAAAAATAGAAGGGCAAAAGTAGGGCACATTTTATTGAAAAAGTAGGGCAAAGTAGGAATTTCTGACATTAAAAAGTAGGGATAAAGAAGGAATTTTGACTTTTAGTTCAATATCACGACGGGCAGATACAAGATTTGGTGCAAGAGGGGCATAGAAAACATAAATTCCAGAGGCGGATGCAGAAAAAATGGCGACACTATAATTAAAAAATTTATTTACTGTAGTTTGCGAGCGTAGCGAGCCTGAAAACATGCATACTTTATATTTCCACTGAAATTTCAATTTCATTATGAGATGAAAAAGTCGGGATAATAGGGCTGTTTTGGAAAAAAGTAGGGCAAAGTAGGTCTCAGATCTAAATAGTAGGGAAAAGTAGGAAAAGTAGGGCCCAGTAGAAAGCCTGATTACAGAGAAAACTCACATTACATTCTTCCTGGAAAGTTGAGTTTATTTCATGTCAAAGTGGAATAGATATATTATGTCAGCATAAATCACCACAAACAGTAGAAATTAAAGCCGACATTGCAATCAAATTACAATAGAGATATTGAGTACCATACTAGTTCAAATCATTGCACCGTGCCATAATGTTAACCTTGATGTGTTCACAAATTGACCATGCGCCTGTTAAGTGAACATTCCCCCATTCGTTTGTCAAAGGTTTTTGTCAAAGGCTATCTGAAGCAAACCCAATTGATTCTGCAAACAGGTGAAATATTAAAACATTTCCAATGTTTCTATGAATAACCTTAATCACATCCTTTCATTGGTAAACTCAATTCTCCATTTGCATAACTGACATTGGGGTACTGTTTTATCAAAGCACTTACAGTAATAATTTATTTACAATTATAAGGTGTGGTAAATGGAGCAGGAGTACTAACAAGTAATTAAGAATTGCAAGCAATACAGAAGTCCCCTACCGGTTTGAGGCCATTTTCAATGTTTCTGTTGCCATAGCAACCACAATTTTCGTCAGAATCAAAATATTTTTAGACGTGCATAATCCCCTTATTGCCCATATCCACATATCACTTAGTTTCATAAACCTAGCTTGAAAACTGTTTGAGTTATGTCAGGATCCAGATTGTTTGACGGACGGACTGACAGACGGAGGGCAAACGTACAGTCCCCTCCGGTCAAAAACCGGTAGGGGACTAATAATGATTCAGTTAATGAACACCTACATACTAAATCTGTCTAAATCTATTTGCAGTTGTCAAAGAATTATAAAGAATTTAAATTTGAGTGTAACTTTAAGATTTTCGTAAATGCTTTGATAAAACAGTACCCTGGCATCTGGTCAAAGAACATCTAGGTGCATGCCTGGAAGATAGACCCCAGGCATGCAACTATCCAGCAAGCTCAACATGTGAGCGCACTCTGATGTGTAATGTGTACATAACAGGTAAGTGCAATAATGACAACAACTACGGTAACTGGTTATTTCTTGGTTTGTAGCAATTATTTCATTGCAATAAATACAAAATGCAGGAAAGTTTATTTCATCTCATATAGGTCCTCAGTAAGAATTTATAGCCATACTTTGTGTAAGAGCCCTGAAATTGCTCTGTGACAAATTGATTCGTAATTTTATGAGATCTGTACACAACAGTGGCCAATAAAATAACTGTAATGCAATAACCATGTTGAGAACCATGTTGAATAGAACAAGAAAGCTGTGATGACCTTGAATCACTCACCTGAGACATGACCTTAAATCACTCACCTGAGACATTACCTTAAATCACTCACCTGAGACATGACCTTAAATCGCTCACCTGAGACATGACCTTAAATCACTCACCTGAGACATGACCTTAAATCACTCACTCAACACATGACCTTAAATAGCTCACCTGAGACATGACCTTAAATCACTCACCTGTGACATGACCTTAAATCGCTCACCTGAGACATGACCTTAAATTGCTCACCTGAGACATGACCTTAAATCACTCACCTGAGACATGACCTTAAATCATGCACCTGAGACATGACCTTAAATCGCTCACCTGTGACATGACCTTAAATCTCTCACCTGAGACATGACCTTAAATCATTCATCTGAGACAACTCTGGCATTCTGGTTGTACTAAACATTTGCTTTGGCCAGTTCTCATTGTATCCCTTTTTTCCTACAGTCCAGTTAGGATACTGTGACAGTGATGTTGCAGTTTATGTGTACACAAAATATAACAACCATTGTCTAAACAGGTATAGGGAAAATAGTACAGTCAACTCTCGTTATCTCGAATTTCACGGGACCGTGGAAATTACTTCGACGTAACGAAAATTCAAGATAGAATTTTTAGCATCGAAGTTGCAAGTTTTCTAGTTTCGGTCATTTTACACCGCCATTTTGTTACGGTCGTAAGAACAACATATTTGTGAGAATTGCTTGTTGTGATATTAATGTACATGTATTCCTCCTCGAGAAAATGCATTTTATTCATTTTCGTCTGTGTATGTTGTGTTGTTTGCATTAAAATATTATGATATGTACTCATCAGTAAGTGTAGAGTATCACATGCTAATGTACGTGTACGATCGAGGAAGTAATGCAAAACTTTAAATGTCAACACCATCAATTTTACATGTAAATTAAGCTATTATACATGAGAATTAAAGATAAACAATAGTGAGAGTTTCTTTTTTTATTTAAGATCGTGTTCATGTATATAAAGTGAAACATAAACAAGAGGATCATAGATCCTGGAGCGCTCACCTGCTTAACATGGCCAAACTTTGAACTTGACCTTAAGGTCATCAAGATAAACATTTTGACTAAACTTGATGAAGGTTAAAGCAAAACTGAGGCCTCCAGAGTGTTAAAAAGGTTTGGCTATTATTTGACATATTGACCTAGGTTTTAAGCAACATGACCCAACTTTAAACATGACCTTAAAGTCATCAAGATAAACATTTTGACCAAAGATGATGAAGATTAAAGCAAAAATATGGCCTCAAGAGTGTTAATAAGGCTTTTCTATTATTTGACCTAGTTTTTGACCCCACATGAACCAACTTCAAACTTGACCTTAAGGTCATCAAGATACACATTTTGACCAAAGTCATTAAGACTGAAGCAAAAATGTGGCCTCCAGAGTGTTTACAAGGTTTTCTTATTATTTGACCTTTTCACCTAGTTTTTGACCCCACATGACCTAACTTCGAACTTGGCCCAGATTCCATTAAGATACAAATACTGAACAAGTTTGGTGAATTTCAAAGTAAAAATGTGGCCTCCAGAGTGTTAACAAGGTTATCCTATTATTGGACCTTTTGACCTAGTTTTTTACCCCAAATGACCCAATTACGAAAAAAATAACCTAGATTTCATTGAGACATACATTGTGACCAAGTTTCATTACGATTATGTCAAAAATGTGACCTCTAGAGTGTTAACGAGGTTTTTCTGTGATGCGACCTGGTGACCTAGTTTTTGACCCCAGATGACCCAATTAGGAACTTGGCCTAGATTTCATAGAGACATACATTGTGACCAAGTTTCATTAAGATTATGTCAAAATTGTGACCTCTAGAGTGTTAACAAGGTTTTTCTTTGATTTGACCTAGTGACCTAGTTTTTTACCCCAGATGACCCAATTACGAACTTGACCTATATTTCATAGAGACAAACATTGTGACCAAGTTGCATAAAGATTAAGTGAAAAATGTGACCTCTAGAGTGTTAACAGTCCAATTGTTGGCGGTGGACGGCGCATGGCGGACGGTGCACAGTGGACGACGGACAACGGACAAAAGGGTGATCACAAAAGCTAAAAAGTAGCAACAAATCATTAGAAACTTATACGGACTGAGATTGTACATGTAAAATTATCATAACGGCCAGCTTAGTTCTGCTTACATTTGTAGATATTTTATTTTGCAAAATGGTTGTAATTTTGTTCGGCATAATAAAATAAATAACACACGGCTGCTCGAGTGACAGCATAATATGAACAAATGCACTGCATCTAGCAGGGATTTCCCATCAGGTTTCTCTGCCAGATTTTCCAAAAACCTGAAGGGAAATCCCTGATAGAAGCAGTGCATTTGTTCATATTACACAATGTTATGATATTGCAAAGTTTGTAATATACAAGAGACAGTCCTGAATAAACGGACAGCACTATGATAGTAAAATATCTATGTAATATCCGTTAACTTCTGAATCGATTCTTTTTTATGTGGCTCATGATCAGATGAACATCAGCAGATTGGATGACAACATGCGTGGGTTATCTACTGTATTACAGACAGGTCAATTATATCTCAAGAAATGTCAGAAAGCAGCTGTTTCTCTGAAAATGTCAACAGTTAACTTGCAAAGTTTTGAAAGTATAGCTTGCCAGAGATATCTAGCCTTATCAATAAAAAAACATTGATAATATCAACACTGCATGGTCGACGGGTCGCTTATTATCAGTATGGATTGAAAGAGTACAATGCATTAAATGTGATTATGCACAAGATCGAACATAAATCAACTTCGGAAATGTATTGAATTGTCATTGTATTTGTAGTATTATTGTCGGCGAACTATAGATTATACACCCCCACAAACTGCAATTTGTCCAAATGCAACCATAGGGGTCTGTATCACACCCGAGTCTTTCATTCATTGATATGATAAACCGAGAAAGATCTCATGTTGAGATAGCAACATCATCAATTTTACAAACAGCATATTGTTTTCTACGTGGAATTTATACATTTATCTTCAAGATACAACCAATCTTATGTCAGAATATATTGCACTCAAGATGTGCAGTTACAAAGGCATACATGCTGAAAATATACTCAATTCAGAGCCCAACTAGAGCTGTCCCCATTCGGCAGACTAATATACCCCCGCCGGCAAAGGGCCATAATTCTGCCAAAATTCATTGTAGCACATCTATATGTTGAGGTTGTTCATCTGTGAAAGTCCTGCCAAAACTGTAGGAGGAGTTGCCTCCACAAGAATGCGTCTACAGACAGACAGACAGACGGACGGACGGACGAACAAGCTGAATCCATTATACCCCCCTTACAACTTGTTGTGCGAGGGTATAATTATACAAACGAGCACACAAGCTTACCATACTAAAGGGCTCTTCACACGGGAGTGACAACCAAAACAACCACATGGTTTGACATGAGTATAACAATTAAAACTATAACTCTGAACAAAAGCTTTCTCCTCTGCCTAAACATGTAGTACAATCATGCAGTAAAATCATACATCATGCAAACATCAAGTTGCCATGGCAGCAGACACACAACAAACTTGGATTTCTCAGATGACATGAAATTATTCCACATGAAAGATTTTTTACCAAGAAACAAAGGGCACCAGGTTAGTAAAGCCATGTAAGGACTCACAGATGACAATATTCAATAAGTCACTGGTTCTATACCAATCCAGATTTGCAGCACTTAAAAAGAAGGAGCTATTCTACAGAAAATAAATTTTATGTACACATTTAAAAGTTGACTAAGTTTAAATATGGTCTTTTGAAATTTTGTAAGCTGAATTTTAACAATTAATGAAACTAACATTGTTTGAAACTAGACGATTCTAGTCTTCACAATGAAGATACTAGTCTTTGCAGTGAAGATTCTAGTCTTGAAAATGAATATTCTAGTCTTCACAGTGAAGATTATTCTAGTATTCACAATAAAAATCAAAGATTTTCTCTGATAGCCGTTCCTCAATACCAGGAACAAATAAATGAATGTTATCTAATAGAATCAACTTGTCAGGTTTTGTCTTAAATCTTGAACTTTTTGTCATGATTACTACAATATTTCCATCACAGGTTTGTGGTATCTATTGACTTAAGATGACATCGGGAAGAGTTATACTGACAAGTTAGATCAATAGATATGTTGTCTTCAGGCAACCCACGTATATACCGACAGCTGTTCAAATGTTAAAGCCCCATTATCGCTCCAAAAACTTTTTTTGATCATCCAGTTAATACAAGGAATAACAATTTTTTTTCACAAATAACAAGTTATTGAGAATTGCAAGCAATACAGAAGTCCCCTACCGGTTTGAAGCCATTTTCAATGTTTCTGTTGCCATAGCAACCACAATTTTTGTCAGAATCTAAATAATATTTACAGATGTGCATAATCCCCTTATTGCCCCCTATCCACATATGAAGTTTCATAAACCTAGCTTGGAAACTGTTAGAGTTATGGCAGGATCCAGATTTGGGCATATTTTTACTCTTTCTGTCGCCATAGCAACCACAATTTTTGTCAGAATCAGTTTCATAAACCTAGCTTGGAAACTGTTTGAGTTATGTCAGGATCCAGATTTTGTGACGGACGGACGGAGGGCAAACCGATAGGGGACTAATAACTGATGATAAAATGCTATTATGTCTGTCAAAATTGTAAGGCAAAAATCACAATGGATGAAAAAGTACTAATTTTGCAAGATTTGTTTCCCTTAGCCTATAAATTGAGAATTTTTTGTTTACAATTTGTTATTTTGTAAACAAACCAACTGGAGGCTGTATTACGTTTTCTTCCATCTTATGGTGTTTTCCACCTTTGGGACTCAACTGAAATGCTCAAAATCTATCATTCTGCTAATAGGTTACCAAGTTATTGCTTTTTTGAAAATAGCTGTTAACAGGGCTTTAACATGTCAGTTTATAGTGTTTCTTCTAATGCTATGTAAAAACATAAAGACAAGATGAAACATTATGTATAGTAGGCATATAGTGTTTGTTTGTTTATTTGGGTTTTAAAAGCGCTGTTTCTCAACTATATACAACAGCAGATTCACCTAATCAGTTTTCCAGGAGTGTATCCTAACCTGCCAGAACTCGCCCATTCCACAAGGCACTAGAAACTTCTTCACATGTGAGGAAAAAAAGCACAATTAATGTAATCTGCTCAAGTGAATAATTGGAATCCACAAATAAGACACTTATAGGTAAAGAAGAAGACCCAAAATATATTGCCATAGATCCATGACATCGACCTGAAGAAGCGGAAAATGTCATGAGGAGAAGCCAAAGCAGAGACCACTGAAGGAATACAATAAATAACTTGAGCTGTCGCCATTCGGCAGACTAATATACCCCCGCCGGCAAAGGGCCATAATTCTGCCAAAATTAATCGCAGCACAAATTCCTTTCTTCATGCACATTTATATGTTGAGGTTGTTCATCTGTGAAAGTTTGAGGGAAATCCTGCCAAAACAGTAGTAGGAGATGCGTCCACAAGAATGCGTCTACGGACAGACAGACAGACGGACGGACAAGCTGAATCCAGTATACCCCCCTTTACAACTCATTGTGCGGGGGTATAAAGAGCTGTAGTTTTAAGGCCCTATAATGCTCCAGTTAGAATGAAGAGAATGGTCTTAATCTCGATACACTGCTTTTTAGTACCGATGTAACGCTTGGACTATGTCATGTATCCTGACTTCTGCCCCGAGTGTTTCATGAGAAGCAATGTATCGGGATCACTACCATGGGATTAAAGTAAGTAAGTATGTCAGTAAAAGCAATAATATGAAACAATTCCTCACTATTCCACAACATCAACAGTTTACAGTACATCAAAGTCAACAGCTAGTTTTGGGAATTGTAAGAGATGTATTGTTATATTTGCATAAACTAATTACGACATAAAGATAAATATGTGAACCCAAAATAGAACACACACCATTCTGTAACTTTATAATTACATAAAAATCCCATTTATTTTAACAAGACACCCACAACAATTCTAGCAACTGCTGAGCTGTATCATGAGAATATCACATCAATTCAATGCTAAACCTTTGTTTCACATAATATTCCCACTGACTGGTAATTGAATGGCAAAAACCAAAGATGACGCACATGACGGAACAATAAAAAGAGAAGAATAAAACACAGCATTGTCTTAGTATAAAACACTAATGGTTCAAACACATTGCAAGCCGAGTCCAGTAGAACTTGGGGTCAATTACCTGTAGGCTAAATGAGATTGACACAATATGAATCATTAAAAACGAATAGAGAAGTCATGACAATGTAAATCATCACATGCCATAATACAGGGGTTCTACTGAGGCATAATGCCCAATCCTGAAAACGAGTCGAAAGTATGTTTCGGTACCCATTAGTACACATCTCTACACCTTAACAAGGTTTCAAACATTGTCTTATTGTTAAAATTCAGATTATGGAACTTCTAATGACCATAACTTTGTCAATTCTTTGCATTTTTTCATCATATTATTTTTATTTTGTGCAGAAAGGATCATTCTTCCAAATGCAGCAAATCCGGATTTCTGGATTAATCCGGAATTGCAGGACCCCTGATAATATAATGTAGGTTGAAATTTTAATATACCTCACTGATAATCATCTCAGACAGCCCCAGACAAAACAACAAGACTGCGTTCAATAAACGCTTATGCCCCCTGTGGAAGCCTTGTCCATAAATAAGTCTAAGTCCAAAATTAGGTCAAGGTGAAGGTCAAAATGGGGTCAGGTGATACAGGTGTGTGGAGAGTGTTCATATACAACATCCATGCAAGTTTGGAAGCTTTGTAGCAAGCCATAAAGATGCTAGAAGAAACGGTCAATTTGGGTTTACCAGGACGGACGGACGGACAGGTGAATCACTATATGCCTCCCGATCTATCGATACGGGGGCATAACAAAAAGGATAGTTGCACTAGCTGCTGAATCTGAAGGGTCATTTTGATACTTTTGACTAATTTATCTAACTATCCTTGACTTTAGGTGAAAAGGACGTACCTTCAAACTAATATCTGGAGGGTCAAAATGTGGATTTTTGGAAATTGTAACATGGGTCAAAACCCCTTACCAAAGTCAAATGGAACAGTCAGTCATGCTGAAATAGCGGGGGGGGGGGGGGGGGGGGGCAGTCACCCGGTGAAATGGCATGGTCAGTCACTAGGTGATTAAGCGTGAATTACTTATAATTTTATATTATCACCAGTGGCCCTGCGGTCTGTCATAATGTCTGCAAGTTTAAAGTAGCTTCTTTTAACACTACTAGGTACCAGTCTACCGCTTATCTCGTCTATTTTTAGACTTAGTCTACTGTATACAAGAGGTACTCGAAAAGGCAGTAAACACAGTGTACCACTGTACATAAACTGTTACATATGGGTTTCAAGTAGAGTTGGTTAATAAAGTTGGTAAATTATCTGTGTGCAGACAACTATTTGTCTTGTTTTTTAACAGTGTAGCAATACCACGTGGCTTTTGACTACAGTTACAAGAAGAAATTTGTAAACATTGGAAAATAAAATAGCCATAAGTATTTTATTTCTTCATCGATTTCTATAAAATATGCGCCACGCTAAGGGGGAAATTATTTGCTTTCCATGAAATATAAAATCTTTTTCAGCAGCTTTACCGATTTTTCAATAACCCTGTGAAACCTACACGTTCCAAGGTTTCACAGGGTAATTGACAAAACGGCACATCCGCTGAAAAAGATTTTATATTTCATGGAAAGCAAATAATGTTCCCCTTAGCGTGGCGTAGATTTCATAGAAATCGATGAAGAAAAAAAATACTTATGGCTACATTTGTGTTCCAATGTTTACACATTTCTACTTGGAACTGTAGTCAAAAACCACGTGGTATTGCTACACTGTTTAAGGTATGATAACACTTCACAGGTTTTAGTTTCAATGGCATCTATCAGGAAAATAAAAGTTTGGTTAGCATAACACTGTCCTGTTCTTTTTCATGTGTTACTCGTATAAATTTGCCTTTTGCACTATGTTGTAGTTGAAGAGTGCAAAACGTTCAAATTTGTCCCGATTTGTTATTATCTATTTGATTAATTTGTACTTTATAAAAACAGTTAATTAACACTATTCAGAAAGCAGAGATAAACACCTGCTGCAAGGCTTTTATTATCTGAACTGATTAATAAAAGCTAAATATATACCCAATACAAAAGGCAGCAGGTGTTTTGACATTTTTATGGTACTTAAGGTCAAACCATTACCATAGAAACTCATTAAGTTCATCAAAAAACCATATTGAAATATAACAGATAGTATGACTACAATCAAAGCACTGCATGGAGGATATGGTCAGAAAGATCAACCATCAAAACAGACACATAACTACCATCAAACAACTTAAATTGAGGCACAACTTCCATCAAAACAGACACATAACTACCATCAAACAACTTAAATTGAGGCACAACTTCCATCAAAACAGACACATAACTACCATCAAACAACTTAAATTGAGGAACAACTTCCATCAAAACAGACACATAACTACCACCAAACAACTTAAATTGAGGCACAACTTCCATCAAAACAGACACATAACTACCATTAAAACAACTTAAATTTCCACCATAATAGGCACAACTTCTACCAAAACTTAGGCACAACTTCTACCAAAACTGAGGCACAACTTCTACCAAAAGTTAGGCACAACTACCATCCAAACTGAGGCACAACTTCTACCAAAAGTTAGGCACAACTACCATCCAAACTGAGGCACAACTACCATCCAAACTGAGGCACAACTACCATCCAGGCACAACTACCATCCAAACTGAGGCACAACTACCATTACAACTGAGGCACAACTTCCACACAACTTCCATCAAAACTAAGGCACAACTTCCATCAAAACTAAGGCACAACTTCCATCAAACCAGGCACAACTTCCATCAAAACTGAGGCACAACTTCCATCAAAACAGGCACAACTTCCATCAAAACTGAGGCACAACTTCCATTAAAACAGGCACAACTTCCATTAAAACAGGCACAACTTCCATCAAAACAGGCACAACTTCCAACAAAACAGGCACAACTTCCATCAAAACAGGCACAACTTCCAACAAAACTGAGGCACAACTTCCATCAAAACAGGCACAACTTCCAACAAAACTGAGGCACAACTTCCATCAAAACAGGCACAACTTCCAGTAAAACAGGGGCACAACTTCCATCAAAACTGAGGCACAACTTCCATCAAAACTGGGGCACAATAACTATTGCCACCAAAAAATGTGCAAGTGTGCAATGCATGCATCCAAAAAGGCAGAAGTAAATATACTTTAAACTGAGACTGACGAACATCCAATATCTATCATCAATATTCCCACTATGAGTATATAATTCAAGGCGCTTCTTTAAAGCCGGCCATTATGCAAGCTGTTTGTCACTGATAGTGACATACACCATTAATCCTTTCCATTGCATTACCTTATAAATATGTAAAGGCCCTGTCACATTATAAACATTCCAGACAAACTATGTCGACCTACAAAAATTTATCCAACACAGTGGTATACACTAAAGAATCTGCATCAACATATGACAACATATGTGTAATATTTAGTGGAAGGTCATTGGCCAATTAGGCAGGGATAAACCGAATGACCACACACTATGACTGTCTCGGTCAAACGCAATTTTTTTTTAAAAATTTAGTATACATGAAAGTTATTGAGAGTGTACCCAAAACTAAAATATACAACCGGCATATGATTGGCTAATTTCTCATACCTCTGTGAACACTGAAATGCTTACATTACACCAGCGTAAGATACATGATCATGAAGAATTGAACAGCCTCATATATTGAGTAGGCAAGTCAACATCAGATAACAAAATAATAAATAATACTGTCTCATACTTTATAATCGCTGAACATAAACCAGTCCATCTATTTTCTATTACCTAAAATAATAAATAAAACTGTCCCGATACATTATAATTGCTGGACATAAATAAACCTATTTTCTATTACACAGAATCATAATCTATGATACAACTTGAAGCTGGTCTGGATTTTTTTGTCTGCGTTCATTCTATTTCATGAAAGATTTTCAAAACACTAATCTATTATGTTGCTATTTATTATAACTTTCAATTTCACTATTTTGCAAAACTGAACATAATGTCCAACTTTATGACAAATACAGCAATTTAATACCATGACCACAGACACAAGGTCCACTTTAGTTAAATAATCAATCATTCATGCTTTGTGCAAAGCTAACTTCGATCCCCCATACTTTTGTATTTGGTGGGAGGAAAATAATTAAAGTACCAAGATCTGGGCGGAGTAATAGCTCATGACAATTGCAGATGATATCTAGGCTGCAGTGATGGCTCACAGCAATTGCAGATAAAAACGAGGACGCTCAGTTTCAAAAAACACAAGAGGATGCCAACATCATTATAACAAATAATTTACAGTCTAACCTAATGAGTCTACATCAACCATGAACAGGCAGATCCAGTACAAGGCAAATGTAACAAATGAAATTTGGGGCAGCAGTGTGACCAACAAGAATGACGTTCACATTGTCTAAGTAAGCCATTAATCTAGCACACAGACTAAAAAATCAAATAACCAATTCCCATGGTTAACATTAATGGTCATGTAGGTTGCTGATTAACATGGCAAAATCACATTTATTTATCCTCAGCGGATTTTAAAACATCTCATTTTACAACAAACATAACAGATTCCATCCTACAATGTTTAATTATCATCGAACCCATATGTTTTCCTTTCTAGTTTTGGGAAAATCTACAATGATAAAATAGGACCAGGTGTCAGTACAATAACGGCAGCACTGAATCATTTCCCATATAATTTGAACTATCTATAGGAAGAATGTCAAGGATGTAGATATAAGGCCATTATGAATGACATTACCATGGTTTCTATGACATCAAACATACTTGATAGCTTTGTCTTTTTTCTAGTGTGAGCTAGAAATGAAACAAGTCTGGAACAAGTCATTAAGAATTGCAAGCAATACAGAAGTCCCCTACCGGTTTCTGGCTATTTTCAATGTTTCTGTTGCCATAGCAACAACAATTTTTGTCAGAATCAAAATATTTTTAGACTGCATAATCCCCTGATGGCCCTCTATCCACATACCAAGTTTCATAAACTTAGCTTGGAAACTGTTTCAGTTATGTCAGGATCCAGATTTTTTGACGGACGGACTGACAGACGGATGGAGGGCAAACCTATAGTCCCCTCCGGTCAAAAATCGGTAAGGGACTAATAAAACAAGAAGGCCATGATGACCCTTTATCGCTCGCCAGAGTGATAATGCAAATTTAAATCTTGGATACATTAACCTTTTAACATTGTAGGTTAGGAACCACCAAATAGATTTGTTCTTTAGTTCAATGTAAAGTGAAAATGGCTGGCCTCAAATTTCAACATGTTTTAGTCTATGGCCACCTTCTTCTTCTAAAAAAAATTTTGCTCATCGAAGATAGAGAACACATTTTCGCTATTGCCGATTGATCCCAGACCGGTTAACCCCTACTCCACTTTCACTTTCATATTTAGATTAAAATGTCACAAAAGTCAAAATTAAACAGTTTCACTACATCACATACATGTGCACAATCACTTTAAAGTCAATTTCATGATCTCAAAGCCGCGAGTGAGACTAATATGTCAATCCATACCACCATTTCCAGTCAATCCAATGTTTCTTCCAGGACTCTTTGAGTGTATCACCATTTGGGCCGCTTATGTATTTAGTGGTTCCTTACCTGTAGGGTCAGTTTAATAACTTTAATTATATTCTTGCTTGGTTTATCCTGTTTTGTGGGGATACAGATCGTAGATTCTGTGTCTGTCTCTGATGTAGGTAACATATACTAGGTGCTGCCCTCACTACTGTATGGCTCCGAGTTGTCTGTGCCTGTCTCTGGTGTAGGTAACATATACTAGGTGCTGCCCTCACTACTGTATGGCTCCGAGTTGTCTGTGCCTGTCTCTGGTGTAGGTAACATATACTAGGTGCTGCCCTCACTACTGTATGGCTCCGAGTTGTCTGTGCCTGTCTCTGGTGCAGGTAACATATACTAGGTGCTGCCCTCACTACTGTATGGCTCTGAGTTGTCTGTGCAATGCTGCATTTAATTTACAATACATTGTGGCTGATTGTAATCGCAGCATAATGTTCTTGTCATGTCTTACATTGGTCCAAAAACGACTGGTTTTCAACCCTGGCAATAATGCACACTTGCTAAGTCAACATTACTTGGCAATTTTCTCAGGACTACTCAAAGAAAAATTAAGACTCATTCATATTAGCTCAATAAAATTAACATGAATCTATGAATAATTAAGCAAAAATCACATTTTGGACATGATAATATTCAATACACAAGAGAGTTGAATGTTACTGACAAGCAAAAATAAACAGCAACAAAACATAAATCTTTCCATACAATCTTTGCTGACAAAGTATCAAGGGAGTTGTGGGACACCAGAAAAAACATATCAGAATGTTCCAATAAGGCCAACAAATTGTACAGTAACCACCGAACATGACAAATCTGTGAATCCAAAAGAAGGCCATCCACTTAAAAAGAACCATAAGAAGGCAATCCACTTAAAAAGAACCATAAGAAGGCAATCCACTTAAATAATAACCAACAGAAGAAAATCCACTTAAATAATAACCAAAAAGAAGGAAATCCTCTTAAAAAAGTAACCAACTGGGAATAAACAGACCATAAACAGGTTTCCAGCCTTTGTCCTAGTAAACAATATAAGCTAACCGAATATAATTCTGTAAAACACTGTAAACTGAGATTTTACTCAAATCAGTGTCAGAGATTGAGACAAATTGATACTTCGTGCATGTGCTTAATCAAAACTTGGAGCTTGATTTCTTGAACTTCTACTTGAACTGCTACTTAAAGCTTGACCTCTTGATCGTCTACTTAAAGCTTGACCTCTTGATCGTCTACTTAAAGCTTGACCTCTTGATCGTCTACTTAAAGCTTGACCTCTTGATCGTCTACTTAAAGCTTGACCTCTTGATCGTCTACTTAAAGCTTGACCTCTTGATCGTCTACTTAAAGCTTGACCTCTTGATCGTCTACTTAAAGCTTGAGCTCTTGAACTTCTACTTGGAGCTTGAGCTCTTGAACTTCTACTTGGAGCTTGAGCTTGTACAATTATTTTTGGAGCTTGAGCTCTGAAACTTGTTCTAGGAGCTCGAGCTCTGGAACTTCTACTTGGAGCTTGAGCTGAGACTTTAATGTCTACTTGGAGCTTGACCTTGTGAAATTCTATTTTGAGCTTGAGCTCTTGAACTTCTACATTGAGCTCGACCTTGTGAAATTCTACTTGGAGCTTGAGCTCTTGAACTTCTACTTTGAGCTTGACCTTGTGAAATTCTACTTAGAGCTTGAGCTCTTGAACTTCTACTTTGAGCTCGACCTTGTGAAATTCTACTTGGAGCTTGAGCTTGTGAAATTCTACTTGGCGCTCTTGAAATCTAACTAAGATTGAGATGGTTTGATAGGTCAGGGCCTGGTTGAAATGTAGAGGATAATATTATATTGTATAATGACAATGACAATAATGATGTCTGGGAGACTGGATTTAGACCTACAGATATGTTACATTAACAGACAGGTGCCTGCAATAAGTAATTACCAGTATGAACAGAAGAGAACATAAAGTGAGATTTGTTTGATAACAAATCGATGAATTCGTGACTGCGCAAATGTTACTCATTTCATGTTATTGACGAGAATTCACAATAAACAATGTTTCAGAGATCTGAAGGCTTGTCATTTACTGCTAGGAGTTGGTTTGTTTGGTTACCAAAAATCAACACAACAACTTGTTATTCTGGGTTTTCTAGAAAGCAATTAAGAGCGAGTTTACAATGACAATGATTTTATTTGATATTGGCCACCGGCCCATAACATAATATGAACATATTTGAACTTGGTGTAGCTGTAATTTTCAGTAAATCTTTAAGTGAACAATGAACAAAAATAATGTTAAAATTGACATACAAAGTACTAGTCCAATTTTTTATCATTCATGATTGCTTTTACATTTTAAAATTTAAACTTTTTGGAATTTATACCATATTTATAAGAACAAAAGGTTTTGAAAATACAAACCCTTGCTGAAACCAGTTAGCTAGCTGGTGGTATGGCAAATTCATGTCTGAATCTCGGTTGGGCTGAACATGTTTTTCACTGATGTTTGTCATGGTGTAAATGTCCATCAAATGTGTATACAAGTTCTTTGCTGTTATAATACTGTTATTTAACTTTATAGGACTTAAGGCAGCTAAAACTATGTATTTCAGCAGTTTTACTGTTGTAACTAGGTCATTCAGCGTGGGCATTGAGCCTTTTGATTGCTGAAACTATTTCATTCAGCATTTGACAGCTAGAACTACGGCAGATCATTTTCTCGTTCGGCAGTGTGTTGGGCATTGTGCCTTGTATATTTTTGTGTCTTCTGTGCTCAACTGGTTGAGTGCTGCCTTCCCTGTCTGACTTAAAATTATCTTCTTTAGAAACTTGTTAATAAAGTCTACAACAAGCAATTTATTCTAGGACAGAAACATCAGAATTATAACATTCAGTCCTTTTTAACAGAAAATCTAAACTCCAACTACCCTAAGAGTTATATCATATTCTCCCCAAGTACATAATAATATAAGGTTAGAAGGGATCATTATCATACGATGAAGTATCACAGTGATTTGTGCAGTGATTTGTGCGTCTGCTGCTTGAAATTATGACTTTTCCTACGATTAGATGCCAGTCTCTAGATTTACTGGTCTGTGGCCTAAATGTAGACTTTATATGCTATGTCACGTACAGGATATGGCTTGATTCCCGGCTTTACTAGTTTCTCGCATTAAAGAAACAAGTCTTATTAGAAGTAATTGTCCTAGTTTGGAGATTATAAGCTCCCATGTGGTTGTACCATACCGGTAATTACGGTTTATAGATTTCTGGATAGGGACTACCAGGAACCGTTTGATTTTATCACCAGCTATTTCTCCTTAATCACAATCGTACAGACTGTAGGATTATGCCGAGCCCACCAATTCTGTCCTTGCAGTTAATATGTTGTATTTCATTCAGACATAAACACCATTATACCTCGTGCTCACGCATACGTTTCATATCGTTAACGTTAGCTTTCCGCTGATTCTAAGAAGTTTGGTCAAGCTCAATAAGAAGCTTTATATAGTCACCTCAAGTAAAGCACAATGATCACACTGATTACGTATGACAGAATTTTTAACGGTATTCCTAGACATCGAGGGAAATCTGCTCTAACAAGTTGGATAGTTAGATGCATAAAATGTATAAAGCCAAAAGAAATAACAAATCCATTAACCCAGGAAGTAGATCACATCATGTTCAAATGGACAATTTATACAAACAGATGGACTTTAAACCAAGCATCATAAACTGTTCCAAGCCTAGCAGACAAGAAAGAAAAATATTAAATAATACAAGATCTGTTTTAACTGCTCTCTGTAGTATTTCATATACTAATACATAAGGTACGGTTACTTTAATTTAAAGGTTCAAGACTTTTCATCAAACAAAATTCCCCGACTATTCCATGACAAATTTCTGTTTCTCCATGAAATATTCTTATGTTCTGAATATGGTTCACTCAAAACGTACCACAATGACGTTGAAACTTAGTAATTAATTTTTATTTAAAAAAAAATTATTCTGTGAAATATACACGCAGTCTGAGTTATCTATATTTTTTTACATGATAAGGAAGTGTATAATACTTTAAATAATAAGACCATGCACAGCAATGACTCAGGTTCAAAGATCTAAAAATACTGGTTATAATACAAATCCCCAACAACAAGACAAAACACAAGAGGGACCAAAGGGCTCTATAGGTCGCTCACCTGTCGTCGTAGTGCATGCAAGCCCTGTGATTTGACCTAGTGACCTCACACTTGACCTACATTTTGTTGAGATGATCATTGTGACCAAGTTTCATAAAGATTAAGTCAAATTGTGACCTCTAGTGACTACACAAGGTTTTTCTATAATTTGACCTAGTGACCTAGTTTTTGACCTCAGATGACCCAATATCAAACTTGACCTAGATTTTGTTGAGATGATCATTGTGACCAAGTTTCATAAATATTATGCCAAAATTGTGACCTCTAGAGAGGACACAACCCAATTGTTGATGGACGGACGACGGATGAAGAGTGATCACAAAAGCTCACTCTGTCACTTTGTGACAGGTGAGCTAAAAACGTACTGGAGAGGTATTTACAAAGTATCTTAAGGGAAAATAAAGATTATCATTTTTTACATGACTGTATAGTTTAGAAAGAAACATTACCGGTATGTAAAGAGCTACAATAATCACAAAGACAACAAAGGTTTATAATTCTTTGTTTCTTGGGAAATAATATGAGCAGCAAAATCTTTTTAAAATCAGTCAAAATATTATTTTCCCTTAAGCTGCTTTGAGAATACCAAGCCTAGTAGACAAGCCAAAATGCCCTGCATGCATTTCTTGAACTCACAGTTGCAAAATAGGCAAATATTGTTCACCTATTTGCAATAAACTTTGAATAAAGGCAAATATTATTTGCATATTTAATATTTATTGGTTATTATTCACTGTATTATGAGGCAAATATTAATAAGGTGTGTCGATTACACTCGAAACAAAAACAACCATGTTTCTCCGTTGGGTTGCTAAGATACAAATGAAACCATTGAAATGAATAAATGCTTCCATATAGAGGAAATTGCAATAATTCTTGAGTTTTTTCTTGACATAAGATCTTCAACACAAAGTATGGATTTCATACAATAACTAAGGGTTACAAAGTGGTCAGAGTTCAGTAAATAGTAAACATCTAAAACAAACCAGGGGTGGTATTCAATATTGATCTTACTTGACTTAAGGATAAGAACAACCAATCAGATCACACCATATTAAACTCTTGGTCAGTAACAGGCGATATGATTGGCTGTCCTTATTCTCCAATAAAATAAGATCAATATATCAAAATATTGAATATCAACCCAGAGGGCTATGCTTGACTTGTGTGCCTCAGTAGCTCAGTGGTTAGAGTATTTGTCGTCTAACCAGGCGACCTGAGTTTAAATCTTGGTGGAGGCACTCATATATGCCTGTCATAATTTAGCAGACGGCTAACTGGAAAATAAAGGCTATGCTCGGCATTTTTTTTGAAAACTAAAATTGAAATCACTCGCTCGAGTATCATATTAATATGGAAGTGTGTATGATTTGCAGGACTTTCAATTAAGGCCAAATCCATAACAAACTTACTGGGTGAGTCTCCTCTCCTCTCCTTCTCCTTCCCCCAAAAATGTCTGAGATAGAGGAATACTTAATTATACAGTACAGTGATTATTTTTACTCTTTGGGAAAGGGTCCGTTCAGATTGGGAATTTTCACGTCGTGACAACTTGAAATTGGGAATTTCCATAAAGCAGAAAGGCCAAATAAAACAGAAAAAGAGTGAATGTGAATGTTTACTGGTTTCTTTGAACTTTTATGCTTGACCTCTTGTCAAAAATGATCATAACTTTATCATTTTGTGTCCGATTTTGAAAATTATTTTTTTAAATTGTTTATTGGGAATTTCTCCATTCAAATTTGGGAAAATTATAGCCTATTTGCAATTGGGAAAGGGTCCGTTTTCCGGACCCTTATAAAGAAGGAAAAAAATCACTGCAGTAAAACCTAAATTAACAATCAACTCCATAATAAAACCACCTCAAAGTTCTGATCATTATTTTAAAGTCAAATTTACCATTAGGCCCTTTATTCCACAGGCAAAATTTGTATGATTGGCAAATAATTTTTTGGCAGAAATTGATATATTAAACTTTATAAATGACTTATAATTTTACAAAAAAATCATTCTGTTTTTATCTTTTTTACAGTAACCTGTACTTTATTCAATGTTAATTTTAAGACCAGTTTTCAAGGGTCAAATAAGAGTAAAGGTATTTATGATGCCAGCTATCCAGTACACAAATATTTCCATGAAATTATTAACCAAACTTCTAGCTATTCATGCAATAACAAAAACATGCTAAAGCAATAATACAATAGCAACCTCAAAGAACTACAACGCCCACATGAAAACCACATCACATATTGTTATATGAATAAATATGAGACCATTTCTCTTGAAATATGAACCCTCGTGCTGACACAGACAGTTTTTGTTTGCTTTTTTATTTACATAATCGCCATACTAAAGTAACTGCACGCAGTTGTCCCCGACTCTCATGTCCTCACATACCTGTTAGTTAATACTGTATTGATTCATAGTGTTTGTCAAACAAGAGTACAGACAAAAGTAAAATATTGTTTGTTTCCCCTTCCCTTAAGCCGGGTTCACACTATGAACGTTTGTACCAGCGTTTCAAAAGTCAGAAAAATGAGCCCAAACGTCAGTGAAATTACGCTCGTGAGGAGGAATAATTTGGTTCACACTGCGAACGTTGTGTATCTAACGCACGCTAAAGATTCAGCGTTTGACAGCGGTTACAAGCGCTTAACAACGCTTGCCTACGTTGTAGCTTTTTTTTATAGGCGTAGGTGAACTTTTGCCAACATAGGTTAGCGTATGTGTAGTGGTCTCTAACTTAGTCTGACGTAGACGAACGAGGTGCCAATGCCAGAATCCGTTGAACAAAGTTTACCTACGTGACTGAAACTTTATTGAATGTTCGTCTGGGCTAACCACTTCCGTTGGCCTACGTTGGACAAACGTTCTTTTTCGCTGGGGAAAGTTGGCTTATGCCAGCCCTTGAGTTACTACCGCGTTCATTGCGCTGAATACCCGTTGGCCTCCGCTAGATAAACATTCGACTAAATTCATTATCACCACCAGCGTTTCAGCAAATGATTGCCAACAGAGTTTAACTTAAGCAAACTTTGATCAACTTAATTCAGCGTTCAGGAACGTTTATAAACAGAGCACAACTTACATCAGCGTTTATTTCAAAACGTCGGCAAAGTTTTTTGCATGTTACAAATGTTCAACGAATACAACGTTCTTCAGCATTTACCAACGATCGTCAACTTTTCAAAACGTTTAGTAACTTTTACTAAAGGAGCTGAACGTTTGCCCAAACGTCGGTAAACGTCGGTCCAAATGCTAGAATGTGAACCCAGCTTTACATACCTGAGCAAAATGTCCCCAACAATTTGGACCCTCGGTCGAAAACAATCAGGTACACAAGTACGAAAACAACAAGACTGCGTTCAATAAACGCTTATGCCCCCTGTGGAAGCCTTGTCCATAAGTAAGTCTAAGTCCAAAATTAGGTCAAGGTGAAAGTCAAAATGGGGTCAGGTGATACAGGCGCGTGGAGAGTGTTCATATACAACATCCATGCAAGTATGAAAGCTTTGTAGCAAGCCATATTAATGCTAGAAGAAACGGTCAATTTGGGTTAACCAGGACGGACGAACCGACGAACGAACGAACGGACGGACAGGTGAATCACTATATGCCTCCTGATCTATCGATACGGGGGCATAAAAATATTGACAAAAAATATTTTACATACAAATGTACCTACCTACCTACCCAACCCTTATTGGCTAGGGAGGGTCGGGAAGGGGAAAACTAATCTGGCTTAAATTTAAGCAAGTTAGGAGTAAGAAAACCTTGGCTCTTCATTTGTATTGGTAAAGTTTCAGGAAAATAATCAGGTTTCAATTAAAGCATGTTGATCTCTTTAAATATGAGTCATACTCAGCAACAACTTCATCAGTCACGGCAAATGTCTTTGTTAATTGCTCTTGATGACAAAAATACCCTATTTAACCTTTGTCTGACTGATATCATCTATTTGCTGAAGATGATCAATAAAATTATAGCTGTTATAACAATAAGCAAGAACATAAATAAGAGATAAAGTGACATACTATTAATATAGGTAAAACAAGGGCAATCTATAGGATTAATCAATACTTGATTTCAAATTAAAGAGGATTCACATAAAACAAAACCAATTACTTGTATTTAAAGGAACGGGCATGAAAACTTCAATGTTCAAGAATGTGAAGCTAATCATTTTTGAATAATATCATTTTACTCTTGCCCTTAAAGTTGGAAGCAATGGCAACGTGAATGCTTAAAAAGAATAAACCACACTGTCACAAATGCAAGACAAAAATGCAATGCCGAACTAGAACGGATCCAATTGCCTAGGCCGAACTTAAAATATTCTTTGTTTCCCCATCCCGACCCTAGCAGATTTAGAATGAGTAGGTAGGTAGGGTAAATATTTTTTTTAATTGTTTCAGTATGATAGTTATTTGTTAAAGCATAAAAATAATGAAATTTAGAATTAACTCAAAGGTGAAAATCAACAATCCTAAATTTAATCGTAAGAAAGAAGCTAGTAAACAAAAAAATAAAATGTTCACTTCCAATTTTTAATAAAAAAAATATTATTTTAATTTGGGCAATAAAAATTTTTGGGTAGGGCCCTTTTTAATCGGGTAGGTAGGGGATGGGGAAACAAACAATATTTTATTTTAGGCCCTAGCATGCAATTAAAAACGAAAATGGACAAAACCTGATGCATTCTTAACCCAAAAAGAATAAATCTTAAGTGACATTGTCAGTATGTGAGCTAGAATTTCATTTTGAATATCCCCCCGAGTTCACAAGAAAAATGGACTGTCAGTATCACTCTTGAAGCATATAAAACACCTCATTGTAAATTCCAACAAATGAAGATTTACAGGACTGTCTGTCTGGTCTACCATTACTATTTTCTATGTAGGCAACATTGTAAAATTTGTCATGTAATACAGTAACTAGAATAGTATGCTTCAATAGAGTATAAACGCAACATACTTCGCGAACACATTATTCTTTAACTTTTTAGGACTTCAGACTGCTAAAATTTCAAATTTGGTATTTCAGTATTTTTACTATTGAAATTAGGTCCTTCAACTAGGGAGTTCAACTTTTTGATTGCTGAAACTAGGTCATTCAGCTTTTTGACAGCTGGGACTTGGGCAGTTTGTTTTCTTGTAAGGTTATGTGTTGGGCATTGTGCTGTGTAAAACTATTATATTGTGGTAATAATATACCATTTGTTTTTATGTTTATATTTTCTGTGCTCGGCTGGTTAATTTTAATAGTGCTGACTTCACTGTCCAACTTTCTTTCATCTACTATCTTTTTACATCTACTATCTTTTTACATAGATAGTGGATATTTGAGATGACCTCATTTCAGAGAAGTCATTTTTATCACATAAATACCCTGATCTTTCAAGTGAGAACAAATGATGGAACATCATGTTCTCCAAAGAGTGTGATAACAAGTATGCGACGTCACCAGCATTTCAGCGCAAAAACGTGATGCTTAAATTCGTTATTTCTGAGGTGGACCGAAGGCTTGCTTAAATTAATAACTTGCGTTTTCTGGACTCGCTTAAAAAATGTTAAATTAAAGACCAAGACAATTAAAATGCTTAAATCAACATCATTATGAATTTCAAATTAATTTCGAATTCACTCTTCAAGCAACAACATTTGCAAATTTAAATGTAAAAGAAAATTCATAATGAATCATCTGAAATTTGAAGACAGCAAATAAATTGGCTGAATGCCAAGGGACATATATGAGAATAATAATTAATCAAAGTCTTCCCATCTTCACATTAAAATGTTTCCAAACTTCATTCTAAAATATTTTAATCATTAATTCGGTATGCAAAATACAAATTAAGTTTCAGGGCTTTGACTCTGTTTCAAAGACTCAAAATTGGAAGTATTAAGCTACTATTAATCTTAGTTACTGTAAGTTATAAATTAAATCAGTCTAAGAAATAAGTCCAGTAGTGCAGGGTAAGTTATTATTGATTCGGGCAAGCAACCTCTGCAGATGTACAGAATATGAAAGAAAACTATTCACTTTTGCCAATTTGGACAAGTACCGGTAGTTTCAAATTCTAAATTCTCAACATAATGGTCAAAGGCATTACAAATGCCAATTATATCAATATAATTGATATCTTTTCAATTAACGTTTACAGTCAAATAACTGGACACAGTCAAATCACTGATTTTAATGGGCAGTTAATTTTGTGGATTTTAGTAAAATGCAATTTTCTTGGTGTCATAAATCTGTGGAATACAACACATGGAAGGGGTAATTTTAAGTATACCTCTGTATTTGGAAGGTCGGTGAATCGTGGGTAATAATTTTCATGGTCGTTTTCAACCAAGAAATCAACGATAACTTTACCCCAACGTAAATTGATTATTTTACAGTAACGCTAAAACAAAAGGTACAAAACTATCAGACAGTACAGAAACCTAGTTAACATTGTCTCTGGAACACAATTGACTTACTTGTCTTCTCCAAGGACAACACCAAATGCCACATGTTCTACTCGAATCTGTTTGGGATTGTAGAGTCCGGCTTTCTGTGCAGCAGCATATATCAATTCCAAATGTGGACCCTGAAACAGACATAATCATATAATACAGCAATCAGACATCTTCGTACATTGCTGATGTAACATATCTCACAGATCTTAGGTGTAACTAGAGCATCAACATCACAGGATTACAAGTATATTGTAGCTATAAACCATTCCATATAGAATGGTACTGCATATCTTGCAGTGCTACATGCGGTGATATTGTAACACAGTCAGTACAGTATGTTATATTTCCAGATGGCCAAAGATAGAAATACATCCCCATCATTTTCAGCAATTACCGTGTAATGAATTGCATAAAACAATGATTATCAATGACATGAAAATAAGGCCTATGCTGTGCCCCCTACTGCTGGCAAAGTCCCCCTTTAAATAACTCGGGCATAAATAGTTTGCTCTATAGTTGGATTCGAACCTATCTATACTCTATACAGTGACATCACCAAGCAATGCACAGCTTGAAAGCATGAGACCACTCGGCTATTGCAACATCCCCCCCCCAAAAAAAGGTTGTGCAAATAACCAGTACCAATGTGACTACATGGCATTACACCAGTAATGAGTTTATATGCTCATCATCATGCAATCACCACAAGAGTGTTCTGTTAAACAATGGCATATTGCTCGGATATTCGCATCTATTAATAAGGGCAAGTGCCTATTCTTGTTCTGGTGAAACCAACCTTGTAAAATTGTCGAAACCAAAACAATGCAGAGGCCAGAGCTTGAAACAACACCCATCTACACATAAGGCAATTCCTATTTTCCATTCTACAGAAACCAGAATCATAAGTTCAGAAAACAAGCATGTTTTGTAAATATTAGAGTTGACTGCATGTATGGGGTTATCTGAATTTACATGGACTTTTGCTACAATAAAAAACAAGAGGGCCCAAAGGCCCCTAGGTCGCTCACCTGTCGTAGTAGTGCATGCAAGCCCTGTGATTTGATCTAGTGACCTCTCACTTAACCTAGATTTTGTTGAGATGATCATTGTGACCAATTTTCATAAAGATTAGGCTAAAATGGTGACCTCTAGTGACTACACAAGGATTTCCTATGATTTGATCTAGTGACCTAGTTTTTACCCAGAATGACCCATATCAAACTTGACCTAGATTGCATTAAAGTAATCATTGTGACAAAGTTTCAAATAGATTAGGCCAAAATTGTGACCTCTAGTGACTGTACAAGGTTTTTCTATGATTTGACCTTGTGACCTAGTTTTTGACCCTGGATGACCCAATATAAACATTGACCTATATCTTGCTGAGATGATCAATGTGACCAAATTTATAAAGGTTAGGTCAAAATTGTGACCTCCAGTGACTACACAAGGTTTTCCTATAATTTGACCTTGTGATCTAGTTTTTGACCCCAGATGACCCATTATCGAATTTGACATATATTTTGTTGAGATGATCATTTAATGACCAAGTTTCATAAAGATTAGGTCAAAATTGTGACCTCTAGTGACTACACAAGGTTTTTCTATTATTTAACCTTGTGACCTTGTTTTTTACCCCGGATGACCCAATATTGAGCTTGACCTAGATTTTGTGGAGATGATCATTGTGATCAAGTTTCATAAAGATTAAATGAAAATTATGACCTCTAGTGACTACACAAGGTTTTTCTATGATTTGACCTTGTGACCTAGTTTTTGACCCCAAATTACCCAATATCGAACTTGACCTAGATTTTGTTGAGATGATCATTGTGACAAAGTTTCATAAAGATTAGGTCAAAATTGTGACCTCTAGTGACTACACAAGGTTTTTCAATGATTTGACCTTGTGACCTAGTTTTTGACCCCGGGTGACCCAATATCAAACTTGACCTAGATTTTGTTGAGATGATCATTGTGACCAAGTTTCATAAATATTAAATCAAAATTATGACCTCTAGTGACTACACAAGGGTTTCTTATGATTTGACCTTGTGACCTAGTTTTTGACCGCGGATGACCCAATATCGAACTTGACCTAGAATTTGTTGAGATGATCATTGTGACCAAGTTTCATAAAGATTAGGTCAAAATTATGACCTCTAGTGTCTACACAAGCAAATTGTTGAGGGACAGACGACGGACGAAGAGTGATCACAAAAGCTCTCTGTCACTTTGTGACAGGTGAGCTAAAAACTTAAGAGGTAAATTTACAAATCTGTGGGCACTGTAAAATTGGTAATTATTTATCACAAAAGTATGGGATCTTACAAAACAAAGGTCAAGTCAAACAGAGTTTGAGAAATATCTCAATTGTTAATTTTATGGCCATTACATTAGCAAGATCCAGCCTGATACTAATTTACACATAATCTCCATTTCCTGTATCTTTGAAGATCCATGGTAACACTACAGGCATCTCCCCATGCTCTGATCAATTTCAGATTTTCTCAAATCTTCCATGAAAATTATCAATAATCTACAGTACCAGACAAAGAATTATGGATGAGATGATTTTATGACTTCATTTGTTGCAGAGGGATCATAGTGCTGATATATGGCGGATAATCTCTAACTGTGCAATAGTTATATCAGGCCCACTGCGACAAAATAGTTTAAGGATGATTACTCAGAACCAAAATCCTTATTCATAGGGTCATTGTCTAAAATGTTACATGAGATATTTGTAAAACATGTATGCCTCCATGGTAGCCCAATGATCAGAAATGCTAAAGGTCATGGGGCCTTGACCTTTGACCTACTGACCTCAAAGGCAATAGAGGTTATCTAATGTGGATGACCGACCTCAAAGTAAAGTTTGCAGATCATCTGGGCCAAACCGCTCTCAAGGTATTGTAGCTAAACCATTTGGTCTAATTATTCATATTAAAGTGTTAGATCACAGTGACATTGACCTACAGACCTCAAAATAAATAAGTACTGTTGATGGCCAACCTTGATGTAAAGTTAGACCTACTGTTCTAAAAATCAATAGTGGTTATCAACCGGTGATGGCCAACCTCCATGTAAAGTTCGAGGAAACTAGATCAATCTATCTTGCCTAAATGAATGCAAACCATTTGCTCAACCGATCTACCTACCAACCAATAACTTACCAACTGACTGACAAGACAGACATGAGCAAATCAATATACCCCTCCATCAAGGATGACCCAGTATCAAACTTGGAACTAGAAAATATGAAGTGACTTTAAAACTTCATCTTGGCTGTTTCAGCGAAACAAGTTCTTCCTCCTTTTTGAACTTGTTTACCTTGTTACCCCAAGTGACCCTGTATTGAACTTGGGACTAGATACGGTAAACTTTGTGACTTGATGTTTCATAAAGTATGACCAAAATTGTAACCTCTAGAATTTTAAACAAGGCTCTTTTGAATTGGACTCGCTATAGTGACCATCTAGTTTTGTACCGTTGATGTCTAAATATCAAACTTGACCTAGATGTTGAGGAGACAAACATTGACACAAGGTTTCATTAAGAACAAGTCATTAAGAATTGCAAGCAATACAGAAGTCCCCTACCGGTTTTCAGCAATTTTCAATGTTTCTGTTGCCATAGCAACCACAATTTTGGTCGGAATGAAATTATTTTTAGACGTGCATTTGAGAGCAGACACATAAATTCATATGTGCCTTATTGCCCCCTATCGACATATCAAGTTTCATAAACCTAGCTTGGAAACTGTTTGAGTTATGTCAGGATCCAGATTTTTTGGGTAAGGACGGACGGAGGGCAAACCTATAGTCCCCTCCAGTTAACAAGAGGGCCCAAAGGGCCCTAGGTCGCTCACCTGTCGTACTAGTGCATGCACACCCCTATGGTGATCCTACACATTTTCTGAATAAAATTTAAGGAAATTCAGCCTCTATTGCAAGTTTTTGTATGATTTGACCATGTGACCTAGCGTTTGACCCCCGATAACTTAATTAATATCAAACTTAACCTAGATTGTGTTGAGATGATTATTAGGACCAAATTTCATAAAGATTAAGTCGAAATTGTAACCTCTGGTGACTACACAGGGTTTTTCTATGATCTGACCTATAATTTAAACAAAATATTTCCTCCATATAACTGTACAAATACATGCTATAAAGACAGAACAATACCTAAACACTTAAAAAAATAATTATGGTTCCAGTGGGGTTTGAACCCACGACCCTCAGGAAAATGTCAATTGACATTGTGACCTTGTTTTTGACGCCAGATGACCCAAAATGGAACTTGGCCTAGATTTTGTTGACAGGATCATTGTGACAAAGTTTCATAAAGATTAAGTTGAAATTGTAACCTCTGGTGACTGACTACACAAGGTTTTTCTATGATTTGACCTATATTTTAAACAAAATATTTTGGAATATTTTTCCTCCATATAACTGTACAAATACATGCTATAAAGACAAAACAATACCTAAACACTTAAAAAAATAAAAATTAAAAAATAAAAATTATGGTTCCAGTGGGGGTTGAACCCACGACCATCAGGAAAATGTACAAATACATGCTATAAAGACAAAACAATACCTAAACACTTAAAAAAATAAAAGTAAAAAAATAAAAATTATGGTTCCAGTGGGGGTTGAACCCACGACCATCAGGAAAATGTACAAATACATGCTATAAAGACAAAATAATACCTAAACACTAAAAAAAAAAAAATTATGGTTCCAGTGGGGATTGAACCCACGACCATCAGGAAAATGTACAAATACATGCTATAAAGACAAAACAATACCTAAACACTCAAAAAAAATAAAAATAAAAAAATAAAAATTATGGTTCCAGTGGGGGTTGAACCCACGACCATCAGGAAAATGTACAAATACATGCTATAAAGACAAAACAATACCTAAACACTCAAAAAAAATAAAAATAAAAAAATAACAAGACTGCGTTCACTAAACGCTTATGCCCCCTGTGGAAGCCTTGTCCATCAATAAGTCTAAGTCCAAAATTAGGTCAAGGTGAAGGTCAAAATGGGGTTAGGTGGTACAGGCGTGTGGAGAGTGTTCATACACAACATCCATGCAAGTATGAAAGCTTTGTAGCAAGCCATATTAATGCTAGAAGAAACGGTCAATTTGGGTTAACCAGGACGAACGGACGGACGGACAGGTGAATCACTATATGCCTCCCCATCTATCGATAGGGGGGCATAAAAATTATGGTTCCAGTGGGGGTTGAACCCATGACCATCAGAAAAATGTACAAATACATGCTATAAAGACAAAACAATACCTAAAAATTTAAAAAAAAAAAAATTATGGTTCCAGTGGGGGTTGAACCCACGACCATCAGGAAAATGTACAAATACATGCTTTACAGACAAAACAATACCTAAACACTAAAAAAAATAAAAATAAAAAAATAAAAATTATGGTTCCAGTGGGGGTTGAACCCAAGACCATCAGGAAAATGTACAAATACATGCTATAAAAACAAAACAATACCTAAACACTTAAAAAAATAAAAATAAAAAAATTATGGTTCCAGTGGGGGTTGAACCCACGACCATCAGGAAAATGTACAAATACATGCTTTACAGACAAAACAATACCTAAACACTAAAAAAAATAAAAATAAAAAAATAAAAATTATGGTTCCAGTGGGGGTTGAACCCACGACCATCAGGAAAATGTACAAATACATGCTATAAAGACAAAATAATACCTAAACACTAAAAAAAAAAAAATTATGGTTCCAGTGGGGATTGAACCCACGACCATCAGGAAAATGTACAAATACATGCTATAAAGACAAAACAATACCTAAACACTCAAAAAAAATAAAAATAAAAAAATAAAAATTATGGTTCCAGTGGGGGTTGAACCCACGACCATCAGGAAAATGTACAAATACATGCTATAAAGACAAAACAATACCTAAACACTCAAAAAAAATAAAAATAAAAAAATAACAAGACTGCGTTCACTAAACGCTTATGCCCCCTGTGGAAGCCTTGTCCATCAATAAGTCTAAGTCCAAAATTAGGTCAAGGTGAAGGTCAAAATGGGGTTAGGTGGTACAGGCGTGTGGAGAGTGTTCATACACAACATCCATGCAAGTATGAAAGCTTTGTAGCAAGCCATATTAATGCTAGAAGAAACGGTCAATTTGGGTTAACCAGGACGAACGGACGGACGGACAGGTGAATCACTATATGCCTCCCCATCTATCGATAGGGGGGCATAAAAATTATGGTTCCAGTGGGGGTTGAACCCATGACCATCAGAAAAATGTACAAATACATGCTATAAAGACAAAACAATACCTAAAAATTTAAAAAAAAAAAAATTATGGTTCCAGTGGGGGTTGAACCCACGACCATCAGGAAAATGTACAAATACATGCTTTACAGACAAAACAATACCTAAACACTAAAAAAAATAAAAATAAAAAAATAAAAATTATGGTTCCAGTGGGGGTTGAACCCAAGACCATCAGGAAAATGTACAAATACATGCTATAAAAACAAAACAATACCTAAACACTTAAAAAAATAAAAATAAAAAAATTATGGTTCCAGTGGGGGTTGAACCCACGACCATCAGGAAAATGTACAAATACATGCTTTACAGACAAAACAATACCTAAACACTAAAAAAAATAAAAATAAAAAAATAAAAATTATGGTTCCAGTGGGGGTTGAACCCAAGACCATCAGGAAAATGTACAAATACATGCTATAAAAACAAAACAATACCTAAACACTTAAAAAAATAAAAATAAAAAAATAAAAATTATGGTTCCAGTGGGGTTTGAACCCACGACCCTCAGGAAAATGTCTACGCTCCCTACAGCGCTTTGATTTCCACTTAACCATTACAATTCACACCCTGCTTAAAATACTAGAATATTTTGATATTTGACCGCTACAAAACTGCTGTGAACTCTGATACACATTTTCATTGGTTGATAAAATTTTACTTGTATGTATAGAGAGTAGAGAGTTACAGCAGAGAGTTTAGTGACCATGAAGACTACATGTTGAAAGGTTTAAAACAAGGTTTTTTCTATAATTTGACCTAGTGAGCTAGCTTTTGACCTCAGATGACCCAATATCGAACTTGACCTAGATTTTGTTGAGATGATCATTGTGACCAAGTTTCATAAAGATTAGGCCAAAATTGTGACCTCTAGAGAGGACACAACCCAATTGTTGACGGACGGACGGACGGACGGACAGACGGACGGACGGACGACGGATGAAGTGTGACAGGTGAGCTAAAAACCGGTAGGGGACTAATAAGTTCAAATTGCAACCTCTCAGAGTGTACAACATGGTTTTTCTTTGAAATGGCCTAGTGACCAAGTTTATTACCTCAAATGACCCATTTTCAAACTTCAAATCTTGATAGATAAATAGGTATATATAAACTTTGCAAAGATATTTCCACGTTGAAAAGGTGAACCAGTACGACGGGCAAAGAACCTTTGAGAGCAGACACATAAATTCATATGATCAGTAATTATTGTATATAATTCAAATACAATCAACTTGGCATGCCAGCAGTTATTTCACTGGGTACCAATTCAGCAATGTGCGATTTTGTCAATAAACACGATGACAAAATTTGCCATGTAGTACAGACTGAATGAGCACTTTCTAACACATGAGGAGACAGAGATAATTTGGTTAATTTTGAATAATTCAACCAGTTGTGACTCTAGGGTTCCATTGACAATTTGATTGATTATCACAAATGCAAATTGCAGACAGTTATCATAAATTCTTCAACACTGGTCACTAATAATTTTCTAATTTTTACCAAGCCAGACTAGTCAATAAATATTTCGTAATTTTCCTAATGCATTGACATAATAAAGGATTGGATTACCTTTTGTAATGGGATGGACTTGATTTTATGTCATTTATTACACATCGGTCTATCTATATGATCATTTAACATGTTCAAAGCCAATATCTCAGACAACTTTAAGCCAATCATTTACAACCAAGATTACATTATTTTCAACAATGGTTATCAGGCATGTAAAAGTTACATTCATTTCAACCGTGGTTATCAGGCATGTAAAAGTTACATTCATTTCGACAGTGGTTATCAGGCATGTAAAAGATACATTCATTTCTAAAGTATTTATCAGGCATGTAAAAGATACATTCATTTCAACAGTGGTTATCAGGCATGTAAAATAAACACTGATTTTAACTGCGGTTATCAGGCATATGTAAAAGATACATTCATTTCAAAAGTGGTTATCAGGCATGTAAAAGTTACATTCATTTCAACAGTGGTGATCGAGCATGTAAAAATTAACACTCATTTTAACAGTGATGTAAAATTACTAATTTTCACAGTGATGTAAAATTTACACTCATTCTAACAGGGATTTAAAAATTTACACTTATTTTGACAGTGGTGATAGGCATGTAAAATTTACACTCATTTAACAGTGATGTAAAATTTACACTCATTTTAACAGTAATGTAAAATTTACACTCATTTTAACAGTGTTGTAAAATTTACACTCATTTTAACAGTGATGTAAAATTTATACTCAATTTAACAGTGATGTAAAATTTACACTCATTTTAACAGTGATGTTTTGAACAGTGATGTAAAATTTACACTCATTTTAACAGTGATGTAAAATTTACACTCATTTTAACAGTGATGTAAAATTTACACTCATTTTAACAGTGATGTAAAATTTACACTCATTTTAACAGTGATGTAAAATTTACACTCATTTTAACAGTGATGTAAAATTTACACTCATTTTAACAGTGATGTAAAATTTACACTCATTTTAACAGTGATGTAAAATTTACACTTAATTTAACAGTGACAGTGGTGCTCAGGCATGTACAATTTACACTCATTTTAACCATTGTTATCAGGCATTTAAATATTCTATGAAACAAATCCCCAAAAACCAACAGCAAACACATACGATAGTTGTTTGTTTAATGCAAATGAAACTGAGTTAAAATGTCAAACTTTAAGAAAACTTAGGATTTCAGTCATACCCAATTTCAACTACCGAATTTAAGCAGACAAAATATGAAAATTTCATCAAAATGATAAAAAGGCAAAATCAAATTGATATTGTGGTTCTGGTAGCAAATGATATCAAAGAACAAAAGAGCTGTCCTCAAATAGCACGCTCCATAGTTTAATCATTATATATTCAAAATACTAGAAATTCGTGCCCTCAGGCAAATTATGTTGAGCCTCGGCACACATTGAAAAATGGCTACAACTTAAACAAGAGGGCCATTGGCCCTTAAGCGCTCACCTGATGACAAGCATTTTAGGCAGAATCAGTATTTGTTATGATATGACCTTAATATTTGACTTAGATTTTAAAGTGCCACATTTTGTGGCCAGGTTTAATAAAGATGAGGTAAAAAAATTGACCTCTAGAGTTTAAACAAGGTTTTTCTTTCATGTGCCCTGGTGACCTAGTTTTTGACCCCAGATGACCAAGTTGAAAACTTGACCTAGATTTCATAGAGACATACATTGTGACCAAGTTTCATTAAGATTATGTCATAAACGTGACCTCTAGAGTGTTAAAGGTGCTGCCTCACAGATTGGGCTAAATTTTTTGTATATCGTGATTTTCCAACCTAACAACCCTGATGTAATAGAAAGCCACTGCTGGTTGCTTTATAAAAGTTTTGGTGCATATATAAGCAATTTTAACCACTCAAGATATCGCCCACTAAGTATTTTTTCTTGAAAAAAAAGCGCTAAGTTTCCTTCCAACATGCTTTGTGAACTAAGTAATTCGCACGTGATCGAACTGTAACATCAAAAAAATTACAGCGTAAACATTATTGAGGTATTTGGTTTGTTTTTCGATTCGTTTTCATCAAATGCGAACAAATTTTAAGCAATTTAAGTAATAGTAGTGTTAATTCTATAGGGTATAAATACCCGATAGAATTTTTGATGTAAAAATACTAAATAACTTCTAAATGCCAACGTTTCTCAAGTTATTTTATATGTCAGTGTGGTTGTTTATGGGATAATACAGGCATTTATACCAAAATAACGGGAATATTTGACAATTTTATTTTATTTTTGCAATACACCAATATGTGAGGCAGTCCCTCTAACAAGGTTTTTCTTTGATATGACCTGGTGACCTAGTTTTTGACCCAAGATGACCTGATTTCTAACTTGACCTAGATTTTATAGATACACACACTCTGACCGAGTTTTGTCAAGATTAGGCAAAAACATTACCTCTAAAGTGTTAACAAGGTTTTTCTTTGATGTGACCTATTGACCTAGTTTTTTACCCTAGATGCCCCAGTTACTGACCTGACCTAGATTTCATAGAGACGAACATTGTGACAAAGTTTCATAAAGATTAGGTATAAATTGTGACCTAGTTTTTTACCCCAGATGACCCAGTTGCGAACTTGCCCTAGATTTAATAGAGACATACATTGTGACCATGTTTCATTAAGATGATGCCAAAAATGTGACTTCTAGAGTGTTAACAAGGTTTTTCTTTGATGCAATCTAGTGACCTAGTTTTTGACCCCAGATGACCCAATTATGAACTTGACCTAGATTTCATAAAGACATACATTGTGACCAAGTTTCATTAAGATTATGCCAAAAATGTGACCTCTAGAGTGTTAACAAGGTTTTTCTTTGATGCCACCTAGTGACCTAGTTTTTGACCCCAGATGACCCATTCGTGCTCAAGGTGAAATATAAAGACTTCAATTTGACCTTTGACCTGTGGCCTTGACCTTTAAGATAGGAACCTGGGGGTTGGGCATGACACTCTGCCTCATAGAGGTTAACATTCATGCCAAAATATAAGAAAGATTGGTCAATGTATGACAAAGTTAGGCTCCGGACAAGCTTCAATTTGACATTTGACCTCCAACGGTGCCCTTGACCTTTGAGATAGGAACCTGTGGGTTGGGCATGACGCTTCGCCTCATGGAGGTTAACATTCATGCCAAATATAAGAAAGATTGGTCAGTGTATGACAAACTTATGGTCCGGACAAGCTTCAATTTTACCTTTGACCTCCAACTGTGACCTTGACCTTTGAGATAGGAACCTTGGGGTAGGGCATGACAATCCGCCTGATGGAGGTGAACATTCATGCTAAATATAAGAAAGATTGGTCAATGTATGACAAGTTATGGTCCAGACAAGCTTCAATTTGATCTTTGACCTCCATCTGTGACCTTGACATTTCAGATAGGAACCTGGGGATTGAGCATGACACTCCTCCTCATGGAGGTGAACATTCATGCCAAATATAAGAAAGATTGGTCAAAGCATAACAAAGTTATGGTCCAGACAAAATCGGACGGACTCACTGACTTGACGTTGTGGGGTTTTCTTTTGTTCTTTCTTTTGTTTGTAAAACCCCATAAGCAACATTTTGCACCCGTAAGCAACGGAATGAATAGAATCTAAATATAGCCTATTGTTACACACCCCACAACGTCAAGTGGGCGCGTACGGACGGACTGACGCACACACGCACATACACCAAAAGTGGCGACTAAGTCTTGCTCACTGCAAGCGGGCTCAACAAAAATGCTTCATAACTGCGGCATTACTTATTTCTGTGTAGAGATTGGGACGTGTTAGTCGAAAAGGGCAGATAATTGGGACAAAATTATTGACAGAGTTACCAACTCCTGTATAGGGGTTGGGGTTATGATGGTGAACAAGTATACAAAGTATCAAAGTAATATGTCAAAGCCCTTTGAAAATATTTGAGGTTGTGCCTAAACTTTAACATGGATTTCTAAGTCGAATTGGGTATTTTAATGGGCAGTGACAGCTAGGGTCATTTAGCACACAATAACAAATGATCAGATGAATATCGATAGTCACATGAGAACAATATGAAACGGAAAAGTGAAGAAATGGAAAAATAAAAAATGCAGAAACATCTTGACCCTTGTAGTCGCCTTTATGTCATACAGGTGTCAATGTTGTACTGGCTTCCAGGACCAGATGTGCCTGATGAAGAATGATACCAGTTTCAAAACCTTTTTGCATCAAGAAACAATACAAGATACGAAACCAGATCCTTTCAGCAAGCTCTCTCTTTAGTCACCTTTTAAGAGTCAGACAGAAGCTTTTTTAACAAAGGGAGGTAACAAAAAACAAAACTTATGATTTTACAAGCAAACACTGACCTGTCCAGCATCGACCACATATATCAACCATGTGCCTTTCTCCACTTGTAACCTCTGTTTTATTGCAGCCATATCCGACGTATCGTATGTAAATCCACCGTCAGATTTCACTAATGTTAGAGGCACTTTTTGACCTTCCACGTACATGATCTTTCTACCATCTTCAACAGCAGTCATACCTGAATATGAAGTTACTGTAAAATCATTTATTTTGATGGGATAAAATTTCGTGGTTTTGGTGAAAAAGACCATTTCGTGGGGACATAAATTCGTGGATTTCGTATTTCAGTAAAAAAAATTGTGTCAAAACCTTTAAAAAATCAAGTCAAAACCTTCACTAATGATCAGAATTCCACTATTAAAACATCAAGCAATGCTTATAAATAATATTGTAATATACGTAAGTCTGTTAATGAACTGACAAGCAAACCTCCCAATACGCTGTCATATTCTTTAAACAACATAGCTTATCATTTAGATCGCAATTCATATTGATAATCCTACTTATAATGTCAAACTGTTTATTGCATGGATGATACACAATATACGATATAACGATTACCTAACACCCTATTTTAAAATCCACAAGTGTTATCATTTCTATTGTTTACATGGCGCATGCAATTTATAAATGTGTGTTAAACACTTTGGGTCAAGCTGAAATTGATTGCAGTGTTTGACACGTCTAAAAATAGACATAGTGGTACTGTGTAAGTTTACCTGTATGCAGATGTAGTGGAAGCTGCTTTACACTTATTGGAGCATACGCAGTTTAAACCAGGTATAGTTTATGAAGTCACAATGAATTCAGAAAAAAATGTAATTCTTATTGGAAACTTAACAAGTTTTGATCTGGTAATTATTTGACAGTCTGATAAAATTTATTATGTTTTATGCTGTAAGTACACTACCAAAATCCTAGAAACATAAAGAGACTTATTTAAACCTGTAATTTGTAAACAAAAATGGCGGTCGCCGTAAATTTGAACATTTTCAATTTACATATTAATTGGTTAAATATTTCGTTGGGATTTGATTTCGTGGTTTAGTTCATCCACGAAATCCACGAAATTTAATCCCCCACGAAAATTAATGATTTTACAGTATTAGATTGGTAAATTTGCTTTTACTTATCCTCACCACCAGGTAACCCATCTGGCCCCGGCCAGGATTGCGTTAGTGACCAATGATTAAGATTGCTTTACGGCAAATAAAACAAAGGGACACAACTACCAATATAACATAAAGAAATACAAACAAGAGTTATCTTCCAAACCTAAGATTTTATTTGTGTAACAAGTTCTTACAACTTAAATAAATCGCTCTAGACACCTCATTCCTGATGGTATCCACGCCACAAGGGTATGAGAGAAGAAAAGCAAGTTTTATTTTATCAGGCTGACAGTCAAACAATTGTAAGCCTGGTACTATTTTAATTTGTTTGTGGTATGACACAGTCACGAAGCAAATCCTAGACCTCTGGTACTAAGTGGGCACCTCAACACTAGGCTATCAGGGCAATCGTACACTAGTTAACCGATGGGACAGTTTTTCCGTGTGGTCAACAGGGTTGTCATTAAGAGGAGGCAGTATACCAAAAAGCATCCCTCAACTGACCACCTCAAAGTGTAGACAATAAACTTCTACTTAATTGATAATATGACAGTTTTTGCTGTCTCAAATTGAAAACAAATCCCATCAGCAAAACCTTAATGAAAACCCTGTGTCAACATTATATTGCCAGCATCAGAAAACGTGATATTTATCTTCCAGCCGAGGCCATGGTCCAGTGATTAGTGCATTTGATTTGTTACCTGGCAATCCAGGTTCGTTTACTGGTCGGGTCAGGTGATGTCATATCCGTCGATTTTCCTCCACATGTGGAGAAGTTGCTGGTTCCTGGTGGAAATGTAATTTACTCACTGGTTACGATACAGTCAAGGAAAACTGGATAGGTGAATCAACCACCAAATCTAACTGAAAAATTGTTCCGAAGGGGCGTAAAACAGGCACAGAGAGTTACCTACCTTTATCATCTAACTCTCGAACAACTTCCTTCATGAGTTCCTGGTAGTAAGATTCTCCCCTCTCCTTTATTGTGACTCCTAGACGATCATACACTTTCTGAAACTCTGACATATAAAATAAACAAACTAGTTAACATATGCTTATCAACTAAATTCTGTTTAATACAAAATTTAACTTTCGCTATTTTCGGTACTTGACATACAGTAAAACACTATAGGGTCATTTTGATTATTTTGTACTGGATTTTAGTATCATTTATTATACTAGTTTCTGAAACTACAGTTACTAAATGAGTCAAAATAGAGATAGAACTAAACATGAAGATGTTTTGACTAAAATAACCATGTGATCAAAAAGGCTGAATTGTCCATCTTTTTGTGACAAAGTTACCATTTAATAGGGACAAAGAAACTTTAGATATTGCACCTAGGGTACCAATTAAGGTATGGCCTTTCTATTTAATAAACAAAAATATACCTTTTCTTCACAAATATATTGTTTATTCACTGTTCTGCAAATAGTACTATTACAGGCAAGTAAGTGGGCAAATAACATCTGTATACTTATTTTTGGTGGGCAGTGTATGAACGAGTGATGTTGCCAACACTGTCACCGGCTCTTTAGGAGTGAGGCTGGAACCCTCTGGATGGAGAAATATCTATAATTTTGCTAAAAAAACATTTCTTACAAAAGAAACATGATGTACTCAGGAATGTAGAATGAGCTGGTAGGTGGCAAAATACCCTGGCAATATGAACATGCTAGCTGGCTACTTTTTGTTATTTTCTTCTATTATCTTTTAAGAGAGATTTCATACCAATGGCCTACTTTTGAAGATTAACTGGCTACATGGAAACATTTCTAGACTTATGTGTACCATACTTATAAATGAAATAATGCATTGATAATAATAATGTACTTTTAAGAATGTCCCACCTTGTCGTGATACGTCACAAATTAAGTTCCAAGCTTTCATATGATTTGGATCATATTTCTGTAACTGTACCACGGCAGCGTAAGCTCTTTTCTTGAACGCCTCGTCCTCATCAAACCTTATCTTGGACTCCTATAAATATTTTATAAAAAAAATCCATGTATGGTACATCAATTATATCTGGCACACCTTTTATTTACAAAATTGTCCAGCTTGGAATCAAGTATACAATTGAGATTCATTTTTTATAGCATACTCAGTACTTTTAAAAACACACTTTTTGTGCAATCTTTAATGTTGCTATATTGTATTATAAAAAAAATTCTATACAAAATACCTTTATATTTGGATGAAATACAGCATACATGTTGCACAAATATAAAACTCTTTTCTGATCACTGTTTTACATTTGTGCAACATGTGATGAGAAAAGAGGGTCTGAAGTGTTGTTATGTCAACAAAATAGGAGAGAACTAGAATTATCACTGTCGTGAACAGGGCCCCGTGGTAGCATGTCGTAAGAGGGGGGAGGGGAGGAGTGTAGTGGGGTTGCATAATTACCAGCGCTATAAGTTTCTGTACTCAGACACAATAACAAAGTCATATCTCAAACTTTCATGTGTTGATGCCTGAATAAAGCAATTCACTCCCTTCTAAAATTCAATTTAAGTTGTTTGACAAGCGCAGGTTTAATTTCCTACATAGAAACCATGATGAACTTTGACTTTTATAAAGTTTGGAAATATCTTTGACAGACTAAAATTGCACACTGAATTCATGAAATCATGACATTGGTTTCATTGACATTGCCCTGTTCCTGATCGGCCAATATTGTTTGCAAGATGGAAATACACAAAACAGAACTACATTAATCTGTTTGTTTTGTGTGCAAGTGTTAAGGGGAATCAGTCAAAAATTATTAAAGTTTTAAAGAGTTGTCGCCCTTTGCTAAAAATGTGTATATTGTTTTTGCTCCACATACATGTACTTATTGTCTTAGTCAATAGAAGTAAGTATAGCAAGTTTCATTTGAATATCTTGAACCATTTTTTAACTTTGACCAATGTTATAGTTTTTGAAGTTGAAAAGGGGCATAAGTCAAAATTTATCAAAGCTAGAGTTGTTGCCCTTTGCTAAAGATAAGCGTATTATCACTGGCAATAATTATAGCAAGTTTCAGTTGAATATCTACTATGGTTGTGAAGTTACGAAGAAAAAAGATGAAAAATGAGTAAATTTGAATTTAACAAAGGGCCATAATTCTTCCAATATTGTAGCTAGAGTAATGTAACTTGTCATAAAATATTGTTTGTTGTTTTGAGCTTATGTTTAAAATCTCAAGTTGATATCTTCAATGGTTTTCAAGTTATCAAGAAAAAAAGCTGAAAATTGATGAAAATTTGAATTTTACAAAGGGCCATAACTCTTCCAATATTGTAGCGAGAGTTATATAACTTGCCATAAAATAGCGTACTGTTGTTGTGAGCTTATGTTTGAAGTTTGAAGTCAATACCTATAATGGTTTTCAAGTTATTAAGAAACAAGACTGCGTTCACTAAACGCTTATGCCCCCTGTGGAAGCCTTGTCCATAAATAAGTCTTAGTCCAAAATTAGGTCAAGGTGAAGGTCAAAATGGGGTTAGGTGGTACAGGCGTGTGGAGAGTGTTCATACACAACATCCATGCAAGTATGAAAGCTTTGTAGCAAGCCATATTAATGCTAGAAGAAACGGTCAATTTGGGTTAACCAGGACGGACGAACGGACGAACGGACGAACGGACGAACGGACGGACAGGTGAATCACTATATGCCTCCCCATCTATCGATAGGGGGCATAAAAACTTGAAAAATGTGGACGGACAGACGGACAGACAGACGGACGGACAGGGTGATTACTATAGGGCACGCAGTATAGATGTGTACCTGTGTTTAATTATGTAATAAAGTATGGTCACAAGCTCAGATGCATAGTAACTAAATCACAAATGTGTAGCACAAGTGATTTAATTGACAAATCCGAAGAAGTGACCATAGATAAAATACTGTTATGTATTATTATATTATTTTGATTCTAACATAGTCAATATTCTACAATTGACAGTACAACAAGACATAATAGGTGTTGCGTAACATTTTTTTCTCAAAAGGTTACATTATTTGGCTTGATAGATGACATCAAAGCATGATGATTGTTGTATGCAAGCAAGGTCAAGAATTCCAACAAAGTTTGAGAAAAAAACATTATTGTCTATCAGTGTAAGGTGTAGTCAGCAATTATAACACCTTTCTAATGATAGCATTAGGCAGATTACTTGTATTTAGCAATGGTTGTGAGTTTTAGCCCCACATGGAATATATTGTGTGCAGCCCCACATGGAATATAATGGGTGCAAACACTTTTTAGCTACCTAGCAAGTGGACATTGTGAGTGATTAAAATAAGATTAGTGTTTGTATAGACTGAGATTTTCAAACTAATGTCAATCTTCATTCACATTATCCCACTCAATTCACTACATTTCCCCCTGAAATGTTACCTTATAAAACGCTTGTAAATCCTGTATAGGAGGGGACACTGAGAGGTAGTTAGGGAACTTGTCCTGTAGATGAGCAATCAGCATACCAAACTGTGTACCCCAGTCACCAAGGTGATTCAACCGTAGAACATCATGACCCACCCACTCCAGCAGACGACTTACACTCTCACCAATAATTGTCGACCTGAAATCAAGATTGATTGATTGATTGATTGATTGATTGATTGATTGATTGATTGATTGATTGATTGATTGATTGATTGATTGATTGATTGATTGATTGATTGATTGATTGATTGATTGATATAACAACTTGGTACAAGTTCAATGGTGATGGAAGTGTCATGATCATTTGAATAATTTTCTTATGTTTCCCTGAAACAAGAAAACACAACTAATGCTGTCTCAGGAAAATATGCAAATATGAACAATGCAGTATTTGAAATCCACAACCTCTGCACTTAAAAACAGTAAGCATGTTAATTCAACAAAATGAAGGATCAAAACAAGGACCATAACTCTGTTGATTATTAGTTGCAGCAAAGCCCATATTTTTAACTTTGCATGCAGACGATCATTCCTACAAGTGTCAAAACCATAGCCTAATTACCTATGGAGAACAAAAATTGCTGCATCCACCTATCCATTACAACAAAACATTTTAAGTTTCATTAACCAAAACTAACGCTGGTTAAAACAGCCCTGCGTTCAAGGAAACAATATGTGACGTACATTTTGCTCCTGGTACGCACACTGTTATTCGTTGAACTGTATGTTTGAAAAACATGTTTGCTACGTACGCTAAGTTTGGCTAACCATATCCGGAGGTGGTGTGCGCGTATTTGTTTAATTAAACAAAATGGCGGACAGAGGCAAACAAAAGAATGTGAGTAGTAAAATCCGTGCATCCGTACATATTTCGAACTGAGAACGGAAAAAACAGGAATTAGTACTTTCAAATTGTACGCAGCAAACGAAGCGTACAACGAAGCATTATATAGACAAAACCCCGTGATTGTTAAACATGTTTGCATGTTACTTTCCTTGAAATTGATTGTTATTAAATCGTGTGTACCTGAGATGTCCAACATGCATTTCCTTGGCAATGTTTGGTGAGGAGAAATCTATAACGACTTTTCTCTTGGCCAATATTCTTGGTGGACGAACACCATTCTTTAAGATACTGTTCACTTGTTGAGCCACGTATGTTTTATTGAGGTAAACGTTGATGAATCCAGGTCCAGCAACTTCCAGCTAATACCAAAGAAACAATGAACATATTGGTCAGTCAAAGGTGAAAAATCATTCATACAATTGGCAGGAATTATTTTTTTTTTATTTCGTGAACAAACTTTAACCTGAAATTCAATCCCCACAACTAATCAACTTTTGTAATATGTAACAAGGGAATTTCTTTCAATCTAATAAAATCAACAAATTCAGAGGTATGTGAATTTATGATTCACAAAATGTGAACAATTACCATAAAACAGTCAAGTAGACTGTTGTGTCACAAATTTTACAGATGTTGAAAAAATAATTAAAGTCATCCATTCAGTATTGACAAGCAAATTCCTCTTTATCTTTTTCTCCTATTCTCTATCTTTTTTACTCCAATTTGAAATTCTCTAAAGCATGTAAAAAAGATTACAACAAGGACATGCAGCATTGAAATCATCACACTTATACTCACTTTTTCAAAGAAATCAACATTTGGTACTTGCTCCTTGATTTTTGTGCCAACTTGCTGAGGAGTAGCTTTAATTCCAGCAGCCTTCAATTTCTAAAATATTCAAATAATTTACATGGGATGTACATTTTTGAGCTCAGGGAAGATAAACATTTTCTTTTTTTATTTAAATAAGAATTTTACCAGGAACCAGGTCATACATCTAGTTCACCAGGTCTGGTTGACGCCTGTCTCAAGCAACTTAAATATACATTATCTGCTAGCCTTAAGTTTCAATATTCATCAAATGCTAAAAATTTCAGAACTTCCTTCAACATCATTTAACTAACCACTGTGTTAAATATGATACATTATTTTGTCAATGAGATTGAGCATGGCTTTGAATGAGAGAGGTTCTGGATTCAATACATGACTGTGTCACACCAAGGAGTAGAAGTTGTACCAGTAATGTGCTTGCTATATGCTCAGCATAAAATGTAAGCCAGCTTCTCTCACTTATACCCTTGTTATGATTGATACCATCAGGAATGAGGTGTCAAGAGTGATCATGATCAGCTGTAAAAATTTATTTCAAAACTGACCAAAAAATAAATTTCATGTAGCATACAATTAACTAAGTTATATGTAGCATACAATTAACTAAGTTATATGTAACATACAATTAACTAATATTTTGTAGGTCGACACATGAAAAATGAAATAATAAGTATACCTGGCATATGTTCATGGCACTATTACATTGGTAGTCAGCAAATTTCCCCCGCTGTATGAGTATAGTTGGATCTACAACATCAGGGTAGGCTTGACGTATAGCCAGAGTAAAAACATCAGTTATGATCTGATTTATACTGATCATGTGATCGGGACATTTAGAATTCTCTTTCTCAATGTTCTGCAATAGATATATATATATTGCGTCAAATTCATAAAGCAATCATTCATCTTAAACAGGTAATACATGTATTTTAATACTTAAATTCAAATTGGCCATTTTGTTACATAAAATATGCTTGTTACATTATTTTTAGTGAGATATAGAAGGTGGAGCTGTCATTGATTTGATCAGAGGCACATCGTTGATTCCAATACACCAAATGACCAATACCAATGTTAAATCTCATACCCTCAAGGCAATGGATAGCATCCAGACTGAGTTGTGAGACTCAGTATGTGATAAGATAAGTTGGAAAAACTTGTTTCACAATCGGCATTAAAATAATTTAGTATAAACTAAATAACTTCACAATGTTTTGACAATCCAGTTGACGCTGGACAATATACTAACTGCACGGTAATGTAATCGCTGTCGATGACTGCATTCTTGGTTACTTTTTATCAGTATACAATGTACTTGCGACTAATTTAAAGATTGTGTAACTTCCCAAAACAGCATTTGAACACATGACATTCTGATCAGTGGATAGGGTGCTCTAACCAGTGACCACCAAGCTTGCCTTAATCATTAATGTTTCCCCAATTAACTCACATGAAGATTTATTAACATAAGCTTTCCTTAATGCCGAGCCTTTATTTGCCAGGCAGCTTTCTGCTGAAATATGGCAGAGATATGAGTGTGTCCACCAGTATTTGAACCCAGGTCGCCAGATTAGACAGTTAACATGCTAACCATTGAGCTACAGAGGCACACATATTCTTGTTTGGCTAATACAAATCGATAATTTATTGACATACCCTCTCTAGATGAGTAACTTGAAACTTTAACTTTGCATTTTCATCTCGAAGAGTTTTTAATTCTGGTGATATTATACCATTTGCTAACAATTTCTGTGGATCCTGTAGTTGGTTGATCTCTGCTTCCAAAGCCTCAATCTCTGCCTCCTATAATACAAAGAATTAAGATATATTTGATTAAAAATGTTAGCTTTGAAATGAAACAGTTTAACTACTCATGCACACTGTAATCAGGCAATTTGGAAAGACAGCGTTAAGACCACAGCATCAAAAGACAATTCTACTCAATTACAGGTATTTAATCAGAAAATGTTCGAAATGCACCGTGTCAGATCAGGTAGAGGCTGAGTCGCTGACTAGGCAGGATTTGTAGATTGACAGAGTTCACCCTTTCTCTAATCCAAATTGTTAGGTTCTTCATGCTCATTCTTTAATCTGCCTTCTTTTCTTTTTCATTCTTTATAGTAAATGCAGCATTTGAAAATTCATTTATCAACTGTCATGGATCTTAACGTAATATCAATTTAAAATTAGGTTTAACAAGTAATGTTGGTTTGTTTGTGTTTGACTGAGGCAGTCATTAATCAACCATTTTTCCCTGCCTTATTGACCAATGACCTCTGGCTTCAAGGAATTAACAAATAAATTTTGCGAGTGCTGAAAGTGCGCACAGATAGGCTGCGGAAACTTGATCTGACCGTGTTTTGGTCACTTTAGTCTCTTGTCTCTGTGGCTGGACCATCAGAATTTTAAAGCAGCCACTAATATCACAGTATTGTAACACTTTCACAATTTGCTTGATCAAGCAATAAAGAAACCTATTTATACTTTTAAGCCCGATTGAGCCATTGAGCAAGGTAACACACCTACTGTCAAGATAGTTCTTGATACCTTAACTAAATGGTCTTTTATTTACACCGATGTGTCAACCTTCTAGTTATGGAATTACCCTCTTCAATAATCAACTGTTTAAGCTTAACGCCTAAAATGCAAGTTTATTGTTCAAAATTTGCCCAAAAACTATCATTTACGTATACATTTTTTGTAAATGTAATATTTTTTAAATGTTTTGTCATAAAACAGTCAATTTGACACCTACTGATAATCATATATTGCTTAAAGTTTATTTACTTCTGCGTTTTATCAGCTTCGGCGGCCATTTTTAATAATTAATTCATCGCAGGTGCGTGCGAGAGCAGTTTTCGAAAAATTGGTTATTTCATGAAACATGGTCTAAAACGTCTTAAAATTAAATAAAACCTTTAGATATACCTTTACATAAGAAACAAACATGTTATTTTTGCTATAAATCATGTAACTCCTATTTACACAAATATATATTGCAATCTACGCAGCCGACAATCTTTAAAAATGAAAACATTGATCACATGGTTCGTTTCGGAACCCTTTTGTTTTTATCCCATTCAAATAAATGGCGATCGTAAACATTGAAATTGGACAGGTTTGAAACAATCGACGAAATTGATGGTATTTCTTGCGAAACATTTTGTTTTTTGGGGTATACGGTCGAGTCACCGGTTTTCGTTAGGTTAAGGATATAACGGGCGATAAATGATCAATTCCACATCAGTGTGCCTCCGTATTTCAGTGGTTAGAGCGCTTGTCGTCTAATCTGGCGACCCGGGTTCAAATACAGGTGAAGGCACACATATGCCTGCCATATTTCAGCAGAAAGCTGACTGGCAAATAAAGGCTATGCTCGGCATTTAAAAAAAAAAAAAAAAAAAAAATTGAGATTATAAAGTTATCAAAATGAAGGCAAAATATTAAGAAAACAGTTACAAGCAATGTCAACAACAAATTTTTAACCATTATCGCGAATGCCGCCCATTTAATGACGTCACTAGAATTTGCATAAAATAACACTCGTATACCTGAAATCATGACCTTTGAACTTAGTGTCGTAAAATCACGTAAGATCGAGTTTTCACCTTGAACGTAGCATAATTCTAAACTCAAAAGATTCAGTATGCCATTAAAAGTGCAATCTGTTACAAATTTTCAATTTAAAAGAATAATTAAGAAACTAAATAAGACCGCACTAGAAAAGTGTATCACTACGCGCTTTCACAACATAGATCGGTAGTAGGCTAGGTAAATCAGGAATCTACGAACAATTCAGCAAAATAATATTAATTTTGAGTGCCGAATGACGTTCGAAAATATCTGATCTACAACTGAAATCAGCAACAGCATTGTGAATTACCAAATATTTCTATGATACAAAGATTTTCCAAGGAAAATCAATCGTGAAAATGAACTGTTCTTGGTCCGCATGGCATAAGATTACGTCATCATTTGTCTCCCTTGATTTAATTTGCATATTGAGGAACCAGTCCATTTCGACCATGACCTTTAGTGGAAAAGCGTAAACAAACAGACGATGGCTAAAAAATTTATGTAAAATCGATCATTCGGCATGATTTGAATGTAAATCGATTGGAACTATTTGGCATTACAAAATTTGACACATTTACGATGGATCGGTAATTATCTTATTTCTTACGTTAATGAAGTGCTATTTGTTTCATTTATAGATTAGAAGGTCAACTTTAACATTCCTTCATTCGGTTTTCCCGCTAATGACGTCATAACTAAACTATAAATAAAGATATTGAAAGTAGTTCCACTATAACGATTACTAGGGTATCACGATTTGAGGTTACTCGACGGTATTGATAGAATATGGTCCAATCACGCATGTTAATTAAATGTATATGCCACTCTATATTAACGTATGTAAACGGTGTAAATATGCTGCCGCTTACACATATCGATAGGCCGATTAACAATGTTACCGCGTTAAGCGTAAAACGCACTAGTCAAATTCTACCCTGCTTTATGTAAGACCTCATAATTTTCGTATCTATTATCCGATTTTAAATTTTTAAAGTTTGTAATGAAGCAGAGATATATGCCTGTCTATTAATACAACATTCATCACGATACCCTAGTTATTAAATCCACGGCGACGAGTAAGAATCCGTTCCGCGTAAAAGTTAGTTTAAAATATCCCGTTTTTTACCAAATAAAAATTCAATCAACGGTCGAAAATCATCAAACATTAATCTAATTTTCGATCGATTTTGTTCATTAAAGCTTGTTTTAAAAGCTTATACTGTAAGGTTTTATAAAATGTAAAAACTTATTTTTAAAGCATTTGCGAGTTGTCGACCGCCAACGAAATAAAACAGAACGGACGTATTCATAATGTTTGATGTAAACTACGCCGACCATTGATCATCTTTTGTGGCGATTTTTTCAAAGGCTAGCATCATGGTTCGTAATTTAATGCAACCAATACCTCTCAAAATGCATTTAATAGCAGGTTATATTGTAAATAATCGCCATTTTATGATTAACATTCGGCAATAAGTCCGCAAGTTCAATACAGCTACCAAAAAAATAGTCCCGCATCGTGACAAAAATCACTATTTTTGACTCCATTCTGTAAAGACAGAACCAATAGAAACCAGAAAAAAGTACAACCAGTACCTCAAAACGTATTTAATCTCACAATTTAAACAAGTTTCAATAAAAAATATGTTTTCAATTAGCGCATGGAAGGTGTGCAGGTGCCCGTTTCACACGCGTTTCGACGTGATTCCGCCATTTTGAAAATTTATTTGCAATAATTAGTACATAAATGCACGAAGTTTAATCAAATCGTTGGCGGTCGACAACTCACAAATGCTTTATAAATAAGTTTTACATTTTATAAAACCTTAAAGTATTAGCTTTTAAAACAAGTTTTAATGAACAGAATCGATTGAAAATTAAATTCATATTTGATGATTTTCGACCGTTGGTTGTATTTTTATTTGGTAAAAAAAGAGGTATTTTAAACTTACTTTTACGCGGAACGGATTCTTACTCGTCGCCGTGGATTTAATAATTAGGGTATCGTGATGAATGTTGTATTAAAAGACAGACATATATCTCTGCTTCATTACAAGCTTTAAATATTTAAAATCGGATAACAGATACGAAAATTATGAGGTCTTACATAAAGCAGGGTAGAATTTGACCAGTGCGTTTTACGCTTAACGCGGTAACATTGTTTATCGGCCGATCGTTATGTGTAAGCGGCAGCATATTTACGTTAATATAGAGTGTCATATACATTTAATTAACATGCATGGTCCAATTGATAGGATATCAATGATTATTTTGTTGAAAATATGTGTTTTGTCATAAAACGAACGGGACACAAACTGTGCCGTTGACCTGTTGGGTTTCAAAGAAAAAACGGCTTTGAAGATGAAATGGAATGATCATCGTTAAAGACCTTGGACTACTGTCAAGAAAGCCGGCGCCTGTATGAAGTCGCCCAGTCGCTACAGATTACAGGAAACAAACCTATTATCCACGCCTTTCATGTCAGGAAAAAAATACTACAGAATTTTGTGGAAATGAAGGGTTGAAATGACAATATCACCTCAGTGATGATCACATGTCACCCATTGGATGTCACCCCACCCACAAAATTCCCATTATGACAGTTACCGGCGATTTCATCATCGCACCATATTTCGAGCACCATACGAAGACAGGTATTTTGAACTGTATAATTCGATTCCCTATACTATAATTGAATTAAAACTGATTCATACAACTTCATTTCCACTCAAAAGAATCTAAACTCACCGCCTGAATTGCTCGAGCAGTCAAAATCGCAACTTCGTCCGCCATCTTTGCTGTCGTAAAAGGCTAGACACCACTAAATTTAGGGCGGCTAATTTACACAAAACTCCTACACAGTTATCTCCCTTGATGTGGCTGTCAACGAACTCACGGCACCCTCAATTACGTTACAGTTATGCTTATATTAAAGACCATGATGTCAAGTAAATCTCTTCATAGCGGATTTTAACGAGTAAAGAAACTGTTGTCGAAGATTTTAAATGAGGCAACATTTACAACTCATATGCTGTATGGCAGAGGTGGTTTGGTCCACACTGGGCATTTCTAAATATAGAACTTTTTGGGAAAACCAGACGGAAAAGGACGGAATGTGCCGGGGATATACGCCGAGCGCTGTGCATTGCGGGTCCAGAAAACTGTAAAATGCGCCATATTGTTTTAAAGCGTAGGCAAAGGACAGATCGTATAAAAATGGGCTGTTTGTTTGTGTGGGGCGTGAACCACCGTGTGTGTTGATGTACAGAGTATCGCAGTGAGTATCTGAATTGATGGTCAACCATAAATGCGCTCAAATTTATTTGCCAACGTAGTGGTTGAAAGTTTAAAGGAGGCATTTTTCAAATGATCATTTTTTGGAGTTTCGAGTTGAAATGTGCAGGACTGTCCCGTGCATTTAGATACCGTGTTGATCATAGATCATATACAAAAATGATCACATGCAAATTCTTTAATTTTTCCATTAATTATTAAATCTCGCTCTTAATGTTTTAGTTGACACACTTTTGCTATTCGCACCCAAAACCATTCGACCCACATCATTTGTCATGACTCGTTCATTGACTGATTGAAATGGTATGATGCCCCAGTGGATAAAGCTCATGACTTCTGATCGAGAGTCCATGAATGTGTCATTGTTTACACATTTCAATGTTTCCCAGTGGTACAAAGTTATTAATATTAGGGATTAGCAGGATAGCAACCCAGAAGTAGTCTAGTGTGTATTGCAGCCATTAGTCTTTAAGCCCCGTTCACACTGTTCAGGTCCTGGTACGTCTCGGTTGAGGTAAGCCGTATACCATGATGTTCCTGGATATTTTTGTAACTAAAATCGATTGCATTCTCACGTTCCCGACATTATCCTGGTGTACCCCGGTCCGAAAGAACATTCTATCAGATTGACGCCAGTAGCTAGGGTTATTCCCAGTTTAGTACGGTGCACGTCCTGGTTGTCCTGTTACACGGAAGTCACTAATGATAATATATGAACTAGGGAGAAAGGTGGGAACAGCATCAGCTTTCTTAGGGATGCTAATCATATCATGTAATTCCAAATAATAAGATTAACTTATCATTAAGACGCCAGCTAAGAAATCTGTGCCGGTTTAGCCTGGGGAACTAGAAGCTGAATCGAACTATGACTCCGCTGATGGGAGATCATCATCACCTCTATCTGGGACGGTGGAAAGAGAGCATTCACCATGCTGACGCAAACTCGGTTTAAAAAGCGTCAACAATTGGTTCCACTGCTCTCTCGGCAGTCTAAATCATACCTGGTATGCTACGGTTTATCACGGTAGACCATAGTGTAAAGATAAGGTCCTTCCCAGGTATTGTCCTGGTGATCCCCCAGATTAAACCGGTTCTCGGTATCAACTTTGGTTTCTCCCCGTTGTATTAAACATTTTTAAACAACTGGGGCTGTTAGCCAGTGCATCACTGTTTATCCCATATGATCCTGGATGTTCACAGTGCTGCTATGGTTTTTCCCCCTGGTAAGACAGGATCCCTACCCCCTTGTATTACCAACCGGGGATAGCAAACCGGGACTGTGAGAACTGGGCTTTAACTTTATGCCTCCTGTTACAGCATTTGGAGCATTATGTTAAATAAAATATTCATCTGAGTTTTGTGAGTAATTTTCTTTATAATATTATGTATTTTTTTCAGTTTCGCATTGATCGTTTGTGTTGTCTGAGGATATAAAGGTTCTGCTTATGTCCCTACCGGATAGTGTTGTGAACAGTTAATAGTGTGCCAACTGAAGATGATTGGTGCACAGCATGCAAGCAAAATCTAAGGTAAGATACAATAATTGACTAGATAATACAACCATACTACTTACCTACAAATACTGCTCATACTGCTGACATGCTCATACTACTGACATACACATACTGCTCACATACACATGTTGCTCACATATACATGTACTGCTTACATGCTCATACTGCTCACATACACATACTGCTCACATGCTCACATACACATACTGCTCACTTGCTCATACTGCTCACATACACATATTGCTCACACACACATACAAATATTGCTCACATATACACATACTGCTCATATGCTCATACTGCTCACATACACATACTGCTCACATATACACATACTGCTCACATACGCATACTGCTCACATGCTCATACTGCTCACATACACACACTGCTCACATACACATACTGCTGACATGTTCATACTACTCACATGCTCATATGGCTAATGTACACATATTGCTCACACACACATACTGCTCACATACACATACTGCTCACATGCTCATACTGCTCACATACACACGCTGCTCACATGCACATACTGATCACATACACATACTGCTGACATGTTCATACTACTCACATGCTCATACTGCTCATGTTCACATATTGCTCACACACACATACTGCTCACATGCACATACTGATCACATACACATACTGCTCACATGCTCATGTACTCATACTGCTCACATACTCATATTGCTCACATGCTCATACTGCTCACTTACACATACTGCTCACATGTTCATACTGCTCACATGTTCATACTGCTCACACACATACTGTCCACATGCTCATACTGCTCACATACACATACTGCTCACATGCACATACTGCTCACATACACATACTGCTCACACACACATGCTGCTCACATGCTCATACTGCTCATATACACATACTGCTCACATACACATACTGCTCACATACACATACTGCTCACATGTTCATACTGCTCACATGCTCATACTGTTCAAATACACATACTGCTCACATGCTCATACTGGTCATATACACATACTGCTCACATACACATACTGCTCACATACACATACTGCTCACATGTTCATACTGCTCACATGCTCATACTGCTCAAATACACATATTGCTCACAAACACATACTGCTCACATACACATACTGCTCACACACTCATATACTGATCACATACACATACTGCTGACATGTTTGTACCACTCACATGCTCATACTGCTCACGAGCACATTTTGCTCACATACACATACTGCTCACACACACATACTGCTCACATGCTCATACTGCTCATTAACACATACTGCTCACATACACATACTGCTCACACACACATACTGCTCACATGCTCATACTGCTCATAAACACATACTGCTCACATACACATACTGCTCACATACACATACTGCTCACATACACATACTGCTCACTTGTTCATACAGCTCACATGCTCATACTGTTCAAATACACATACTGCTCACAAACACATACTGCTCACATACACATACTGCTCACACACTCATATACTGATCACATACACATACTGCTGACATGTTTGTACCACTCACATGCTCATACTGCTCACGAGCACATTTTGCTCACATACACATACTGCTCACACACACATACTGCTCACATGCTCATACTGCTCATAAACACATACTGCTCACATACACATACTGCTCACATACACATACTGCTCACATACACATACTGCTCACTTGTTCATACAGCTCACATGCTCATACTGTTCAAATACACATACTGCTCACATGCTCATACTGCTCATATACACATACTGCTCACATACACATACTGCTCACATACACATACTGCTCACATGCTCATACTGATCACATACACATACTGCTGACATGTTCATACTACTCACATGCTCATACTGCTCACTCACACAATCTGCTCACATGCTCATACTGCTCACATACACATACTGCTCACATGCTCATACTAATCACATACACATACTGCTGACATGTTCATACTACTCACATGCTCATACTGCTCACTCACACAATCTGCTCATACTACTCACATGCACATACTGCTCGTATGCTCATACTGCTCACATGCACATACTGATCCCATGCTCATACTGCTGGCATGCATATACTGCTCACATACACATTGCTCACATGCTCATACTGCTCACATGCTCATACTGCTCACATGCTCATACTGTCCACATGCTCATACTGCTCACATGCTCATACTGCTCACATACACATATTGCTCACATACTGCTCACATACTCATAATGCTCACATACACATACTGCTCACATGCTCACATACACATACTGCTGACATGTTCACACTACTCACATGCTCATACTGCTCACTCACACAATCTGCTCACATGCTCATACTGCTCATATACACATACTGCTCACATACACATACTGCTCGCATGCTCATACTGCTCACATGCACATACTGATCCCATGCTCATACTGCTGGCATGCATATACTGCTCACATACACATTGCTCACATGCTCATACTGCTCACATGCTCATACTGTCCACATGCTCATACTGCTCATACTGCTCACATACACATATTGCTCACACACACATACTGCTCACATACTCATAATGCTCGCATACACATACTGCTCACATGCTCACATACACATACTGCTGACATGTTCACACTACTCACATGCTCATACTGCTCACTCACACAATCTGCTCACATGCTCATACTGCTCATATACACATACTGCTCACATACACATACTGCTCACATGCTCATACTGATCACATACACATACTGCTGACATGTTCATACTACTCACATGCTCATACTGCTCACTAACACAATCTGCTCACATGCTCATACTGCTCATACACACATACTGCTCACATATATATAACATTCTGCTCACATACACACATATTGCTCTCACACACACATAACATACTGCTCATACTGCTTACATGCTCATACTGATCACAAACACATACTACTGACATGTTCATACTACTCACATGCACATACTGCTCGCATGCTCATACTGCTCACATGCACATACTGATCCCATGCTCATACTGCTGGCATGCATATACTGCTCACATACACATTGCTCACATGCTCATACTGCTCACATGCTCTTACTGTCCACATGCTCATACTGCTCACATGCTCATACTGCTCACATACTCATATTGCTCACATGCTCATACTGCTAACATGCTCATACTGTCCACATACTCATACTGTCCACATACTCATACTGCTCACATGCTCATGCTGTCCACATGCTCATACTGCTCACATGCTCATACTGCTCACATGCTCATAGTGCTCACTCACATACACATACTGCTCACATGCTCATACTGCTCACATGCTCATACTGCTCACATGCTCATGTACTCATACTGCTCACATACTCATATTGCTCACATGCTCATACTGCTCACTTACACATACTGCTCACATGTTCATACTGCTCACACACATACTGTCCACTTGCTCATACTGCTCACATACACATACTGCTCACATGCTCATACTGCTCACACACATACTGTCCACATGCTCATACTGCTCACATACACAAATTGCTCACATGCTCTTACTGCTCACATACAAATACTGCTTGCATGCTCATACTGCTCACATATACAAACTGCTCACATACACTTATTGCTCACATGTACATACTGGTGGCACACACTACTGACATGCTGATACTGCATGCATGTGGATGCTGCTGTCATTTTCATACCACTGACATACACATACTGCTATGAGTTCCACTGTATGTTTAATGAAATGGTCCAATATGCCATGCCTTAATCAATGCTACTTCAAAAAATGATTCACACATCAGCTCTTTTGTATATTGCAGGGATCAAGATCCTACTTTTGTTACTGGAGTGCAGTGCCTGAGATCCTCGATTTAAGTGTTTGGCTATTCATATGCAACCAAGGAATAGAAATTATGTACAGTAGTGTGTATGGAGCAATCTGATGGAAGTATTAGCAAGCATGCCAAATTGCTGAAATGTAAAGGTACAACCTTCAAACTGTAACAATTTTATCTGTTTAGTACAGCTGAAACTTGTTATATTTCAATATTTTTGTGACTACAAACCCAAGTTTCAACTGTAGTAACAAATGTATCAGGAATGATTGAGATACTGATTTATAACCGATTACAGAAGTTGTGCTGTGTAGTACTAATTGTTTTTGACAAACTTAAATAAACCATGGTTTTCAAATACAGTACAACCTGCTGACATGCCCATACATTATTGTCATATAATGATTAGCAATACATTTAAAACTGATAAATAAATTTAGATTATTTTGTGACTGAAAGTTTGGTTACATAGGTTGTAACTAATTTATTACAAGCTAGAATAAATGGTGTTTTCGAACATAAAACAACCTATTTGGAGAAACACCCTCTGGGAAACATAAAGTTTGGCTTGTGATCAAATTCTACTGTTTGTCAGGAAAGGTGAGACTGTTGCTCTGGACTCATGTCAACTTGACAGTCAACAATGGTTACAATATGTAAAATGATGATGTGGCTAAAGAGAGGTTGTTCCTCTCAGGAGGTCTGCCCAGGAGAGGCTTCACTGTTCTGTCAAATGTGTAATTTACTCATATATATCTGTCGGCACAATAATTTTATTCCATTAATGATATGATTGTGTAAAAAATGGCAGATTGTTATGCCCCCTATCTTTGATGAGGGGGTATATTGCTTTGCACATGTTGGTCTGTCAGTAAACCAAATGGTTTCCTTTCAATAACTCGAGAACACCTTGCCTCGTGATCTTCAAACTTTACATGGTGGTTAGTCATCAACAGTAGATGACCCCTATTGATATGGAGGTCAGTATTGTTCTAACTCAACTGGCAAGCAGTTAAAAAAACAGCTTATTTGCTGTTGCAAACAAGGAGACCTATGGCCTCTGTATGTTATGATAGTTGCCTTATTGAATGTGTTTGAAATCCTGCTAGTACATAATATGACAAATGAAAATAACCAAAACACTTCAGAGTTTCATTAACACTATTTTTCTTGTCAGATCAAGGAGGAGAAATAAGATGTAGCCCAATCTGACCTTGGACCTTATTCTACAAAGAAAGATGGAACAACACTGATATTGATCTGGTCAGGTGATAGTGATGAAAACGAGTGTTTTAGCATATCTTGTGATCCACTTCCATCAATAGATCCTGGACCTTCCTGTGAATCATTGTGTGATATTTTTAGTAATATATTGCAACAACGGTTGAGGAATCACCGAAGGTTGACATAACAGAAAAGGAGCTGACTGCCTATGACGTGGAGCATGCATTAGTGAAAGGAGATCAATCAAATTGGTGGCTTGACTGGGAGAAGAAAAGTTTAAAACATTTATTAGTTGCCAGTTAGCAGTATCTAATTGATCACGCAACATTGGTAGCTGTAGGCAGATAGTATGTTCTACTCCTAGAGATAGTGTTATGCTGCTGAAAGGCCTGTCTTGCCACAGTGATAATGTGGAAACATTTTCTTCTTGAAGACAAATCTTCAGTAATTGTTCATAATTATCAAGTATGCATTGAAGAACAGACTTTTTTGTTTTCAATTTGTTAATAACTTAATACATGTACCTTGTTGTTCTTGAGCATAACACTTGTAACAGATATGTTTTAGTAGCTCTGGGCTTCTTATATCTTGAGGTTATATCAATGATTTAAAATGTTTGTACCAAAGAATAACCGTGTTAGCTCTCAAGATGTCATATTTTCACTTAAGATTGATAACACTTGGTTACAACGTTTGACATGGTAACCAAATCAAAATAATTGTAAATGTTCTTGTTTTATACATATAATTATGTATTTATGAACATTCTAATGATACAAACATATTTCTTCAATAATTAAAAAAAATAGATCTAATTGGTTTCAATATGTTTTAATATTTCGGCAAAATTTTATTTTCGTTGCTATGGTAACAGTTCCAATGAACAGCTTAAATTCTAAAAACCCATTAGAAAATTATGTGATGTATTTCGAACGATATTCAATTGAATATGTTCCATACAAACAAGTTATTTAATGTGGAGTCATAAATGTTCATTTTGGGCATTTTTGAAGCTGTTACCATGGCAACCAAATTGAAAATTCGTGATAAAAGATAAGTTTCAATTCTTAATATCACTCTATGTATGCACACTTATATTTTGATTCATCATTTTGAAAATAGAAGCTTTTTTCCATTTTTTGGCAAAATATACCCGTTACCATGGTAACAGTTTCAACAAAATTGTTGCACAATTATTCAGTACTTTCTGATCAGATTTCAGTGAAATTTCCCAAGGCTCAGTAGTGCAGTGGTCCGTATCATTTTCTGTAACCGTCAACTATATTTCCCCAAAACTTGGCATGACTTATCAGTACCAAGCCTAGTTGTACATATCGTTGACACACAATGGTCGGATAGGCTTTGCTTATGATTACCTTTAAACAAAACTTTGAAGGATTCATCGTTACCAAACCAAGACAAAGGTGTGCAAATTAGCATAATTTGGACCTTTGTGCTTGGGTAAATTTTTCAAGCAGTATCTGGGAGTATTCATCACACCCAGTGATATTTCTTGTTGCCTTTTCACTTTTATTGTAACTGTTATTTCATCACATGAATAAATTTGTGAAACATCAAGTTGATTTGTTGTATATGTACATCATGATCTGTATATTTATATTGAATGAATCTGAGTATACCAAGAACTGAAAGTCAACCATAAAGTAGATCTTACATTCACAAGTGCAAGATGCCACAAGACAAATACACAAGAAGAAGAGGTGGATATAGAGGTTTTACAACCTGCGTCCACAGAAGATCCTAAGGTATATGACCAAGTGCAATTTTGGAACCCCCTGTGTCAACAATATACCTCTTCATGTTCACAGTTAATGATTGCATGTCTGATTCTATTTTAAGCAAGCTTGTACATAGTGTGTTTGTTTGCAGAATCGACTAATGGTCAAAGTGCTGGTCATCAGCATCAAACAATACTTACACTAAACACTCAAATATTGAATTTCATCTTTTGGGGTTCATAGCGACATTTTTTGAGACTAATAAGTTGAATTTAGTTAAGTTAGTACTTAATATTATTTATGGCTGACTTCCTAGAGCAAATTTAGTGTATTTGTAAGCTATAACTAATTTATCAGTCTGAGTGTGCAACTCTGATTCAATAATTAAATGTGTACCTCATAAGTAGTACAAAATAACAAAGAAAATGTATGAAATGTGATTTTCAACACTTCTGTAACAATTTTAATCATCTAGATAGAGAGCTCATTATATTACATTTTCAATATGTCAGTGCTGAGTGTAAGTATTGGTTGTAATTCCGGGCCTTGATTTCCCCTGCATACCTGGGCTGGTGACCTCTGGCTTTGAGTAAACATCTCGAATAATGCGCTGTCAGCAGACCTGTGATTCTTCCTCCTTTAGGCTGATATCAGCCTTTTTTGTCTTAAAATCTTGAAACAAAAGGGTCCAGATTCAGTCTGACATATTTAGAAATAATGCTTTTGCAAGGGTAAGGGGGCGGTGTAGAATATTTAATCATGTTTGCTCTTCGAGCAATCACAGTATATGTGTAAATTGACGACCGGTGCAACCTTATGGATGCAGGACGCAGGTAAAAAGTAGGAAACAGCAGTTGCAACGTCTCAGAACCTGTCCTTTAACGATACATACACCAACCATCCAAATTGCTGTTTTACAGAAGAATGAAATAATCATTATGGAAGCAGCAATAATTCATGGTATATTCTGGTTAGCAACAGATAGAATGGACCTATTATACACGGCATAAGAGGATGCGAACGAAGTAAAAAAACTCACTGTTTCCAGGCGAAACTGCGACCACCGGAAGGGATTTAATAAGCCCTTTCAGGAGGTCAAGTGTAAGCACGTTATTATACCCTACCAATCCCCCTTCACTTTCTCGACCACTAACAATTCCGAAGACTCGTCAACCTAGCGCGGAAGCAGATCAGAATATGGCTGTATTAATCGCGTAACAAGTCAAAATTCCCGTCATTTTCAGCACACGAACAACACTTCGACCCTGGGGAAGGACTTAATTACCCCTTAAGGAGGTTAAGTGTATGCGCGTTCGAATGCACTAACAATTCCCTTCTTCACCCGGCTCGTTCACCCACCTACAGTAAAAGACGTCCATTGAAAGCGTAAAAAGTAAAAATAACCCTTTTTGATGTTGAGACCGTGTACAACATATATGTAATATGAAAGGTTGTTCACTTTGAATTCGTATGCAGTATCGTAATCTATGGCGGCGCTTAACATGCTGGGTGCCTGTGATTGAACAGCCTCATCAACTTACAGTAGCGGGGCAGGATACCTGTTGATCTCGTCAAATTTCCTTTGTTTTAACACAAACAACACTTCTATTGAATCAGTCCTTAAAGATGATTAAGCGTATGGGCTTTCGAATGCGATCACTATCCTCTTTCATTTGCTCCCGGGCTCATGTATTTAACGCGTAGAAGGTCTAAATTCCCGCTTTCTTCACGCGAACTACACTCCGACCATGGAGGAAACTTAATAGGCCCATTGCATAGGTCAGGTGAAAGCATGTCCGAATGCCGTATCAATCCACTGATCTGAATACTTTTCAGAAATTGGCCAATATCACACACGTTAATTAAAACTGTGTGTCACCATATAGTAACTTAGTTATTGCAACATGATGCATGGGATATTTTGATATTGTACATCTACTACTAAAGTACATATATGTAGATACATTACAATTTGACAAATACGTATGTCAAGTTCTTCTTGTTTTAGACGTATTTCGAAACCTTATTGTATAAATTTCAATAAACATTTACATGTATATAATGTAAACTAAATAGCTAGTTTTCCTGGAGGCTGAATCATATTTATGCATCCTAATAAATGTTATTACATTTCATGTACATGTGATACACTCAAACGATTTAAAAACGCACCACTTGTGAAATGTCAATTTCAATGTTGAAAACATTGTTCTATTGTTCTTTGACTTCAGCTAAATAATCTTCAGTCGATGGGCAATGTGTTATGTAATGTTCATGTCACTTAACGAGTTTGAAATAAGTTATGCAGATTAACAGGGTGACCAATGTACATGAACGTCACAATATCTAAACGGGAGAAAATCCTTGTACTAAACTATTTACCTCTTCATTGACAATGATGAAAGTAATAATGCAATAGTATATTTTCAACTTATCCGTTGACACCCTGCATTCGATTAATATTGTGTACAGTCATGCGGAACCGATTAAAGTGATGCAGTGTTCATGTTGACCCCTGGCACAGGGTCATACCGTTGGGCTGGGCTGGGCTGATCGTAGTCGGTCTTTGACTGTGCCATCCACAAAGAATCGCTGTTATAAGCACACACTCGTTTGGTGGCAGCTGAACCGCCCTGCTACGACTATATGGCTCATTTAGGCTTGCAGCGAAACCGAATGCATCCGAACAAATATTTCGAGCTAATCGCAGCATAACATGATCATGAGAAAATATTGCTTATGTTCTTTTTTCAGTGTGTACACATACAGCGTACAATTTAAAGCGAATATCGATCCGAAATGTTAACGCGATTGCAATGCACGTGCAAAACATGCAAAAACAGAACAGTTGGGCTGGCGGGGTATTCCAAATTATAACTTTCTATGCCTAAGTTAAAGATCATAAGCTGGAGAGATACTCTAGACTATGAATTTCAGGAGAAAATTAATTTTAACAAAATTCGGTTAATTTTTATACTGGTGCGTTTTTAAATCGTTTGAGTGTACATCCAGGGAGCACTTTAATAGTACATGTATATACATGCACTAATAGTATGTTTGATTTGTACCAAACGTACATTTTTACGATACAAAACGAGTTTATTTCGGGTTGAAGCGGGGTTACGGGTCGGTGCTGCATCATCATTGAAGCTAATTCTTTCTAGATTGGCGAATATTAGCGGTCTAACGACACTTCAATACCCGTGACAACGGAATATACAGCCCTGACTCAGACATACCGAATCATTACTTGACATTTGGTTCTGTATTTATTTTGACGTGTATTAGTATATCATTACGCTGAATCCGATTTGGTGTTCTACTATAAGTCATCCGGTATTCAAGTGTATGATGCATGTAAACCGTGTGATTGGCGCCCCGATGGATCGGGGCGTCTGTATTGGAGGACTTTGTTATAATGAGCTGGAAGACAATTCCCCCATGGTGTCCCCGTGAGCCTCAACTTGTATGAAGTTTATGAACACTTCCCCGTGTTGAGCCTCAATTCGTAAAAAGTTCATAAATAATTTCCCGCGTGGAGCCTCAATTTAACTATATAATATAACTTTATTTGATTTACATACATAAATTCCCCTTACGAACCTCGCTGATCCGACCGGCGAAATTACTTATTTGCATAAAGCTAATTGTGTCGCCCCGGCCAAATATCTCATTAACATGAAGGTACCGGCTGACCAACAGACCTTACGTAATCTTACATATCATATTCCCCACAATTCATTGCTCTGCATTACACCCAGTGTCCACAGCAAATAAACAACCAATCAGCGTATCGCTTACGAACAGCGGCTTCATATCAGTAAATACACTGGGTACACCGTCTATTTTTAGAACAGGAAAAACCGTTACTCGGCACGGCTCTTGAATGGCGTATTAGAGTTTCTATAAATACATGTATCTACCACATTGTAACTATAAAACCCAAGAAGTGCAGCGTATGGATTAAGATGTGCCACGTTCAGGTTTCTCTGAAAAGATTTATTCAATGAAACAAAATAGTCGGTACCAATTTTGAAAACCACGTACAAAGTAACAAATGAAAAATTGATACCGACTATTTGTTTAATTGAGGGTCATTCAATATACAATGCGATATAAATTGAATGACCCGTACGTACTGCATATCAGCGACATTATAGCTATCCAGCTTTTTAATGCACAACTTTGACCGACCCTGCAGTCTACATTGAAATGCTATATCTTAAAACATTTCATGGTAAATGGATATGCCCTGGAAACTATTTTTGGAATAGCTAAAACTTGTCTTAGATATAGATTTCAGTCGTTCTGCCAATGGAGAGATGTGTCTATACAGATTTGAACGCATTTGCTTTTACAGGTATCTAGACACTTAAAATGGTTTCTATACAGATTTGAATTAGCTGGTAACTCACTGGTCCTCGGTAAAGTTTTTGAGTCTTGGTAGACTCATCTTCTACATCAATTGTTCTCGATTCTTGCTATACGTATTTGAATACATCTAAGCGTATAGACTCATGAATAAACTTGACTTCTGTATAGATTTAGTGTCTAGAAAGCAATTGATTCTAGTGTCTATAAAGATTTAAATAGTGTTGCTTTTAAACAAATACATTTGGTTGTCTATACAGATTTGGCACGTTCTATGTGTCATGGTTATGCAACACATATGTCTTGTATTGTTAATAGTTTTCTGATTATAAATAAAACAAAGTTCATATACCTGTTGTATTTTATTCTTGTTTTTTTTAACTTATCATATGGAAACTTTCAAATTGATAGCAATGCCTTTACACTCAGCTTTGTTTGTTAAATTTATACAACCAATGAAATAGTATGCACCAAATATGGAATTTGCACATACTGAATTGCTATCGGATATATAGCTATACAAACTTTACACACAATACACCATTTGACTATTACATTATACTAATTGCCAATAAACTGAAATTAGCATTATGAAGTTACTACACATCACATCACACTGAAATGAGTTGTAAATGATGTGAATCTGCATTGTGTGCCATTTGATAAAATTAAATGAATAGCATGCGTATATTTATAAAACATGCTTGTACAAGAGGATTAAGGTACAAACTAAGATCCTTAATATTCAAGATGAAAATATATTTTTTGTATTTCACTTTTGCCATTATATTTTGAAAAATACAACACCTGCTGTTTCTTATAAAGATCAATCATATATGTCTTTACAGTTTTCAGAACTTCTTTTATGGCGCCCTTTGATGCTTTGCATCAATGGTTATCTTGTATAAGTTATAGTAGGGATAAATTGAGTATGCATGTATAACAGTAACTTTTTGAAAACCGTTCAGCAGTATTGATGTATAAACCCGCAAAAATACAAGTTCGACCCCTGATTGGAGAACGTAAACGTATTCCTTGTGAATAGTCTCATTCTGTAACTAAAAAGCACATCTAAACTTCTTTGTAGGCAATCGTGTATATGTATACGTTGTGGTTCTAAACGAGTTGAAACCCCATTGGTAATGTTCCAAATAACGAAAACCTACAAGTTCGAACACTAACTGCCACGCGCCACCTTTAAATAACTGCTGAGATGCCTGCATCAAAACCAGACACCTGATAATGGGTGCATTACGTGGCTAAGAACCAAAATAACGAAATAAACAAGTTCTAACACTAACTGTACACCTTTAAATGACTGCTACAATGCCTGTATTAAAGCCAGACATCTTATAATGGGTGCGTTCTATAGGTACGAACCATAGCTAAACGACTATGTATGTCAATGATATACATATATACGTTGGGGGTCGAACCGGGTTAAAACCCCATTAGTAATTACCAAACTAACAACATAATACAAGTTAGAACACTGTGTAGCTTTAAATGACTGCCGAGATGCTTGTATCAAAGCCAGATACCTGATAATTAATGCGTTCTGTAGCTAAGAACCATAGTTAAAGGTCCATGTATGACAATGATATATGTATATATTTTATACGTTGGGGCTCGAACCAGGTTTAAAACACATTAATAATTTCCAAAATGTCGACATAATACAAGTTCGAACACTGTTTACCTTTAAATGACTGCTGAGATGTCTGTATTAAAGCCAGCCATCTGATAATGGGTGCATTCCGTAGCTAAGAACCATAGCGAAACGACCCTGCATGAAAATGATACATGTAACGTTCGGGGCTCTAACCGGGTTGAAAACCCATTAGTAATGACCAAAGTAACGAAAAAATACAAGTTCGAACACTAACATTGTACCTTTAAATGACTGCTGAGATGCCTGTAATAAAGCCAGACACCTGATAATGGGTGCGTTCTGTAGCTAAGAATAGTAGCTAAAGGTCCATGCATGGCAATAATGCATAGGTTTGCGTTAGGAGTCGAACCTGTTTGAAAACCCGTTAGTAATTTCCAAAATAACGAAATAATACAAGTTCGAACACTTAACTGTTTACCTTTGAATGGCTGCAGTGATGCCTGTATATAAGCCAGACACCTGAGAATGGGTGCGTTCTGTAGCTAAGAACCATAGCTAAACGATCATTTATGTGTATACGTGTCTCTCTTGTATCTACAAGTGTACCATGATAAATACGACCTTACTTTGGGTTTTAAAACCTGTTCATGATCCTGATTTGTTTGTAATTATTATACTATACATAGTAATAATAATATTAAAGAATGTTCTATTGCATTATATCATGCATTAATCTATGTCCCGATTTGTAAATACAACATAATTTATCTTGTAAAAACCACAGGTGCTCGGCATGTGGATATTACCCCCTTTACAACCCATCATCAAATTAAAAAAATAATTCAGATCACTAATAGAGATCTGATTTTTTTTAATTTGATGTTGGGTTGCAGACGGGGAAAAAGGGGTCATATCCACATGCCAAGCACCTGTGGTAGAAACTGCAATATGTTTGAAGCTTCGCAACCAGGTCACATGTACCTCACATGTAATTTATGATGAACACAATTGCCTGCAATGTTAGGAGATGCCTAATGCCATTCTTGAAATTAATGTCACTCAATAAACATAGCTTTGAGCTAGGGGCTTGTGTGGTGCATCATATGTGTGTTGTTTGCAGGTTAGCTTCTAGTATTGACTCTTTGAAGTAGATGTGTCTGTATTTTTACCAATATTTAAAGTGTGATTTAATCTTATAGTAATTGCCAGTTTATATGTTTATGAATATAAAGCAGAAGAGCCTGTTCTTAAGTATGTATGGGTCATTTATTACACATGCTTTTTAAGAAAAATTATAAATGTGTTATGATTCAATTCATTTGTAATAAATGTTCCATACAATTTTAGCTAATGGTTCTTCTGCATTGTGGCATAAGCATAACAACTAGTAATTACTGTATTTAAATCCCCATTTTAGACATGAAAAGATATGGGTCCATCCCTTTAATCTGACAATACACAATACATGATTTTCATATAAGTACAACAAATCTGTACAGTTCACTGATTTATTAATACAACATAATAATTGAGTTTACAACATGAAAAACAATTTTTTTTATATAACCACATGAAATAGCTTGGTTAAATGTTAGCAACTGGGAGATAAAATTGTACATATCAAAGAAAAAATAAATGACTTTGATTCTGGTAAATTGAACACAAATTATTAGTTTCTTCTTATTGCGGTTTTATGTAGTATCTTGAATCCCGTATCTTCACAATTGTAAGGATGTGACATCTAAATCTGTAAATACCAAATACAAACATAATGAATTAACACAATACTACCTCATCATAGAATATTCATATTTTTTTACCAAAAAATTGTAAATATCTGATTAAATCAGTGAGCGAAGAATGAACCAGGAAGTGGATCAATCAAGCAGCAAGTATGAACAGGTCAATTAGTATGTGAACAAGTTAATCACTCAAAATGTGAGCAAGTTAGTTAATGAGGACGAAAAATCAATTAGTAAGTGAGCAAGTCCACCATTTAGTAAGTCAGAAAATCATTCAGCAAGTCAGAATGTCAATCAGTGAATTGAGTCAGTCAACCAGTTGAGCCACAGTCAAGCGGTACACCTGTACGTGGAGTCAAGTCATCCAGTCAATCAGTCAATCTATGGAGTAAGTCAGTAAATCAGTTAAATAAGTCAATCTGTGGAGTCAGTCAATCAGTGGAGTGAGACGGTCGATACATGTAAGATGAAAAAGTCAGCCATTGGAGTGAGTCAACCAGTGGATTTAATCAATCAGAGATGTCATGTCAGCCCGTGGAGTCCGTCAACCAGTGATGTCAGTTTATCATAGTAGTATAGTCAGTCAGTCTATCCGTGGACCAATCAGTGGAGCCTAGTCAGTCAATCAGTTGAGTCACAGTCAAGCAGTACATGTGGAGTCAAGTCATTCAGCCAATCAGTGAAGCAAGTAAGTTACAGTGGAGTAGGAAAGTCAATCAATGGAGTCAGTTAATCAATGGCATCCATATCTCAGGAGTAAGTCAATCAGTGTAGTCAAGTAAGTCAATCAGTGGAGTCAAGTCAGTCAGTGGTTTAAGTCATCCAGTGGAGTCAAGTCAGTTAGTGGAGTCAGTCAATCAGTGGTGTCAATTTATCCGATGAGTCTAGCCAGTCAGTCAGTGATCTCGTTTATCAATGGAGTCAGTCAATCAGTGGACTTAGTCAACCATAAGTGGATTAAGTCAATCAGTGACGTCTCAGTCAGACAGTACTTGAGGAGTAAGTCAGTCAACTAGCCAGTCGGTTGGTCTGTCAGTGGTGTCAGGTTTAGTTAGTCAATCAGTAAAGAAAGTTACCAGTCAGTCAGTGGAGTCTAATTAGTATGTGGAGTCTAGTCAGTCAATCAACCAGTGGAGTCAATTAATCATCAACCAGTAGAGTCAGACAGTCAGTCAACCAGTCAGTGGAGTCAGTCAACCAGTCAGTCAACCAGTCAGCAGAGTCAGTCAACCAGTCAGTGGAGTCAGTCAACCAGTCAGTGGAGTCAGTCAACCAGTCAGTAAACCAGTCAGCAGAGTCAGTCAACCAGTCAGTGGAGTCAGTCAACCAGTCAGCAGAGTCAGTCAACCAGTCAGCAGAGTCAGTCAACCAGTCAGCAGAGTCAGTCAACCAGTCAGTGGAGTCAGTCAACCAGTCAGTGGAGTCAGTCAACCAGTCAGCAGTCAGTCAACCAGTCAGCAGAGTCAGTCAACCAGTCAGTGGAGTCAGTCAATCAGTCAGTGGAGTCAGTCAACCAGTCAGCAGAGTCAGTCAACCAGTCAGTGGAGTCAGTCAACCAGTCAGTGGAGTCAGTCAACCAGTCAGTCAACCAGTCAGCAGAGTCAGTCAACCAGTCAGCAGAGTCAGTCAACCAGTCAGTGGAGTCAGTCAATCAGTCAGTGGAGTCAGTCAACCAGTCAGCAGAGTCAGTCAACCAGTCAGTGGAGTCAGTCAACCAGTCAGTGGAGTCAGTCAATCAGTCAGTGTAGTCAGTCAACCAGTCAGCAGAGTCAGTCAAACAGTCAGTGGAGTCAGTCAACCAGTCAGCAGAGTCAGTCAACCAGTCAGTGGAGTCAGTCAACCAGTCAGTGGAGTCAGTCAACCAGGCAGTGGAGTCAGTCAATCAGTCAGTGGAGTCAGTCAACCAGTCAGTGGAGTCAGTCAACCAGGCAGTGGAGTCAGTCAACCAGGCAGTGGAGTCAGTCAACCAGGCAGTGGAGTCAGTCAGCGAGTTATTCAATCAGTAAAGAAAGTGATCAATCAGTCAGTGAGGTCAAGTATAAAAGTTCTTAGAAACCAGTTAACATTCACATGTCATTTACATGTAATTAATCTCTTTTTCTGTTTTATTTGTCCATTCGGCTTCATGGAAATTTCAAGTTGTCACGACGCGAAAATTCCCAATCTGAACCAACCCGGACCCTTTCCAAAAGAGGCGAAAAAAATCACTGCAGTCAGTCAGTGGAGTCAGTCAGTAGAGTCAGTCAGTGGAGTCAGCTAGTCAGTAGAGTCAGTCAGTCAGTGGAGTCAGTGAGTCAGTCAATCAGTAAAGAAAGTGATCAGTCAGTCAGTGGAGTCAAATTAGTCAGTGGAGTCTAGTCAGTCAGTCAGTCAACAAGTGGAATCAGTCAGTCATCAACAAGTGGAGTCAGTCAGTCAACCAGTTAGTGCAGTCATTCTGAAAGTTGCCAGTCTGACGGACAAGTCCGGCAAATTTTGATACGGTCCGCCATTTTTCATTCCGGAACCGGTCCGACTTTTATCCACAACTGTCAAAACAAAAATGGCGTCAATAAACGACGAAGACGATGCGGGGGCATGTAAAACAATTGATTTAAGTGCAGCCGTCTGTACAGCCGTCAGTCAGTTGAGTCAGGCAGTGGAGTAAGTCTGTCAGTGAAGTCGGTCAGTAAGTGGAGTCAATCAGTTGAGTCAGTCAGTGAAGGCACTTGAGTCAGTCAATAGAGTCAGTCAGTGAGTGGAGTCAGTCAGTCAGTGGAGTCAGTCAGTAGAGTTAGACAGTCAGTCAGTGGAGTTAGTCAGTGGAGTCAGTCAGTGGAGTAAGTAAGTCAGTCAGTCAGTGGAGTTAGTCAGGAGTCATTCAGTGGAGTCAGTAATTCAGTAGAGTCAGTCAGTGGAGTGAGTCAGTCAGTGGAGTTAGTCAGTCAGTCAGTGGTGTGAGTCAGTGGTGTGAGTCAGTCAATAATGTCAACCAGTCAATGACGTCAGTCAGTCATGAGTCAGTCAGTGGAGTCAGTCAGTCAGTGGAGTCAGTCAGTAGAGTCAGTCAGTGGAGTCAGTAAGTGGAGTCAGTCAGTAAGTGGAGTCAGTTGAGTCAGTCAGTGGAGTCAGTCAGTGGAGTCAGTCAGCTGAGTCTGTCAGTGTAGTCAGTGAGTTAGTCAATCAGTAAAGAAAGTGATCAGTCAGTTGTTGGAGTCTAATTAGTCAGTGGAGTCCAGTCAGTCAGTCAACCAGTGAAGTCAGTCAGTCAGTTATCAACCAGTGGAGTCAGTCAGTAAGTGACGTCAGGCAGTCATGAGTCAGTCAGTAGAGTAGAGTCAGTCAGTGGAGTCAGTAAGTGGAGTCAGTTGAGACAGTCAGTGGGGTCAGTCAGCTGAGTATGTCAGTGAAGTCAGTGAGTTAGTCAATCAGTAAAGAAAGTGATCAGTCAGTTGGTCGAGTCTAATGAGTCAGTGGAGTCCATTCAGTCAGTCAACCAGTGGAGTCAGTTATCAACCAGTGGAGTCAGTCAGTAAGTGACGTCAGTCAGTCATAAGTCAGTCAGTAGAGTCAGTCAGTGGAGTCAGTAAGTGGAGTCAGTTGAGACAGTCAGTGGGGTCAGTCAGCTGAGTATGTCAGTGAAGTCAGTGAGTTAGTCAATCAGTAAAGAAAGTGATCAGTCAGTTGGTGGAGTCTAATGAGTCAGTGGAGTCCATTCAGTCAGTCAACCAGTGGAGTCAGTTATCAACCAGTGGAGTCAGTCAGTAAGTGACGTCAGTCAGTCATTAGTCAGTCAGTAGAGTCAGTCAGTGGAGTCAGTAAGTGGAGTCAGTTGAGACAGTCAGTGGGGTCAGTCAGCTGAGTATGTCAGTGTAGTCAGTGAGTTAGTCAATCAGTAAAGAAAGTGATCAGTCAGTTGGTGCAGTCTAATTAGTCAGTGGAGTCTAGTCAGTCAGTCAACCAGTGGAGTCAGTCAGTCAGTTATCAACCAGTGACGTCAGTCATGAGTCAGTCAGTAGAGTCACAGTCAGTGGAGTCAGTCAGTCAGTGCAGTCAGTTAGTCAACAGAGTCAATCAGTCAGTCAACGGAGTCAGTTAGTCAGTGAGTGGAGTCAGTCAGTCAGTGGAGTCAGTTAGTCAACAGAGTCAATCAGTCAGTCAACGGAGTCAGTTAGTCAGTGACTGGAGTCAGTCAGTGACTGGAGTCAGTCAGTGACTGGAGTCAGTCAGTGGAGTCAGTTAGTCAGTAGAGTTAGACAGTCAGTCAGTGGAGTTAGTCAGTCAGTGCAGTCAGTCAGTCAGTGCAGTTAGTCAGGAGTCATTCAGTGGAGTCAGTCAGTGGAGTGAGTCAGTCAATCAACAGTGGAGTCAGTAAGTCAATAATATCATAACCTGTTAAAATACTTACATCTATAAGTAATCCTGTTTGTCTTCTTCCATCCTCCACAATTACGCAGTCTGTTGGCAGTAAAACCATTAAATACAGCAGACAAACAATTTTCTTCACAATTTGAAACTGAAGCATAATAGATTAGAAATGATAATCATTTACATGTACCATACAAATTCTGTGAAATAAAAAAGGAAAGACTGGTACAACTAGAAAATGTGTTCATGGGACACAGGAGCCCCCATTATAGCGCATTATCATTTTAAATTGGGAACACAAGGGGAATAGCAGGTTGAGGAAACCGTAAAACATCATAATTCAACTTCTCTAGCCTTGTGGACTATAATTGTATCAACGATATCAAAGGTCAACCATTCAGATAAAAATACAGCAAAAGATTCCGCCTTCTGTGGTCGTTGTTAATCTGTGAAGGTTTGAAGAAATATATTGCTCAAGTTCAACACACAGGAATATTTTTAATTTTAAAATTACTTTCTTGAAATTTGTGTAATGTTAATTGAAATTTAATTGGGTAGTTTTCAAAATTATTGTAATTGATTAATTACTTTTTAAAATAATACTACCCATCTCTGGCAGTATATGTAATGATCAATACGTTGGAAATATGCAATGCTCACTGTGTTCACACTTTGTAATGCTCAATGTGTTGGCAGTAATGTAATGCTCAATGTGTAGGCAGTATGCAAGGCTCAATGTGTAGGCAGTATGTAATGCTCAATGTGTTGCAATATGTAATGCTCAATGTGTCGGCAGTATGTAATGCTGCGTGTGTCGGCAGTATGTAACATTGCTTGGGTTTACAGTATGTAAGGTTGATGTGCCAGCAGGATTTAATGCTCTAAGCGTTGGCAGTATGTTGAGCCGACCACTGACGGAATTGACATTTTTGTCCTTCAGTTTCATTTGTCCTGGATTCAATGGTGTATTCAGCGTCCATAACACCTAAACAGCATGTTCACATTGGAAACATTAACATAATATTGTTTAAAGTCCCAAGAGAACATGGTTCAGGTGATTTATGACCAAGGTTTAAATCAGGGACCCAGTCAATTATTGTCTCTTACCTTGGAAGTGCCCATGTAACATGCAAATGTTATTATCAACTTCACCCATGCCTTATGATTGGCTCATCATTGACTGTTACACACACCAAGAAGGGACACTGGTGTCGACATTAACAGAACCTACATAATGTCAGCTTTCACATCATTGAAGAACTGAAAAAATAGTTATAGAACTATGTTAGTAATTTATTTAAATTATTAATTTTAAATATCTTTAAAATACATAATTTCATGCGCTTGTAATGCTGCTAGTAGAGGCGATCAGTGAATCAGACTGTAAGTCACATAAGTTTAGGTCATGTGTAATAGGTGGCCCCTTCAGGTTAGCTCAGTAAGTCAGTTGGTAAAGTACTAGCTGTGCTAATGTTTAGAGAAAATTCAGGGGTTCCTGGGATACCCGGTTAGAAGTTACAAACATTTTAACTAGCTTTGTGCACTGATGGTACACTCAGCTAACCAAAAGTCATATAATCATGCACTATGAGGCTCTAACTACTGTATTGTGGTGGGTTTAGAAGGCCATTTAGCTTGGTATGTACAGCACAATATTGGAGCCATATGTGGGTTTGAACCGCACACCGGGCTCATTTTTCTTCTGTTACTGATGACCATGGTTTAAGCATAGTGGAATGTTGGTCGATTTACACTTTTGACTACTGATCCATGGATCTCTGGTTCGAATCTCGACCAGGGTACTTGTTCATATTCAGTGTTTTCCACCCAACTAGCAATGATCGAATTGGTCTACTAAAAGGTAGTCCTGTAAGGCACTGGATTCCTTGTATCCCATGCAGTTTCAGTCTATTCGAACCTTCGAAATCATTGACTTAATTTGGTCATTTAAGCAGGGAAAAATGGCTGACCATAAACTCACAACAGTCTCTGTTGAAAGCAAACAACAACAATGACCAAAGTGATTCACTTTGAGTAAGGTGTATAGTTATGTTGGTCTATGTCGGTTGTTTCAGTTGGTAATACACCAGTCAATTGAAACCAGAGGGAATGGCGGGGATTTTTACTTTTTGTTTCTTAAACCCCTGGTAAAATACCCGCCCGGGCCATACAGATCTATGGTAATTCATCTCAATTTTATATATAGTCCGGTATAGTCACAGCTATTTTTTTTGGCGCAAAACAAAAGCCCTGCACTCATGTAGTATGCACAAAACAAAAGCCCTGCACTCATGTAGTATGGTAACATAAAAATACCGGACAGTTCCCCCAGCAGCTATCCCAGGGTCGGGTGGGGCGTGGTTTCTATTGAGTCATGACAGGCGTATTAATATAGATCTACATCATACAGCTAACTGTGGATTGCTAACTGTTACAGGGTAACACATAATATTAAAGTCATTCATACAAAAAAGATAAATAAATCATTAAAATGTAGCAATTTGTTATAAATAAAGCTTTACAAACATATTAATGAAATAATAACATCAAAACAGGTGTATTATTAAAGGCTTTGAACGAAACAGTACAGTTATCAATCAATATAACGAGACTGAATATCATATGATGTCACAGGGTGAGAAAAATGTGCAACCAGACCGGGGCTCAAACCCGGGACCCTTCGCTTACAGGGCGAATGCTCTACTGACTGAGCTAGGCCGGCTGCCTACACACTCCCTCACCCATACTGTGAACAGGTTCAGACAGTGACATATTCCCCCTCTGAAATGGAAATGCGTCCCGAATTTCAGAGAGTAGAAATAAATTAAAGCACAGGAGCTGTGAAGCAACCTGAATGCCACGGCCCCACATTGGGCGCCAAATGTCACAGGGTGAGAAAAATGTGCAACCAGACCGGGGCTCGAACCTAGGACCCTTCGCTTACAGGGTGAATGCTCTACCGACTGAGCTAGCCGGCTGCCTACACACTCCCTCACCCATACTGTGAATAGGTTCAGACCGTGACATGATATAGTACTCAGTAGTGATAAAACATTTTTACACATCTTCTCAAACCCAATGGGTCGAAAAGTTTTAAGGACGAAACTTCTGTTGACTATAAAAAGGATAAATATTAGACAACAATAAAAAACTATGCCGAATTAACAATACGATGATGTTTTCCGGCAGTATTTATTCGACATACAGGATGTAGGTTTATGATAATTCATGCCAAATGAAAATCTTACGTTCAAAAACTGCCACTCCGTGAACTTCAACCACTGGGTTCAGCAACCGCACCAGCTAGAAAATCTAGGTCATTTTTTTGTTGAAAACGTATCAAGTAATATATTTATAAACATTACGCATCAATAAGCACCGTCGTTGAGGTCAAGTATGAAGGAAAAGTGACCTAAATCAGCGATTTCTAGGCTTAAATCTAGCAGACAATATGGCGGCTTTTCATGAAAAAAATACCCACAAATCCTTGCTTCTAGCAGTTCAGCCGCACATGCGCACTGCCATTGTAAACCTGGTTTTTCCCAGTACTGTTACTAATTTTAGAAATGCCCACTGTGGACCATCCTTCTAGTGATGGGGCTATATATTGTCTGATGATGCAATATATGCCTATTCTCGATATCGACATTACTCAATAAAACCCGTTTTTCCGGAACCGATATTTCACGGTCAGGGGGTTAGCGAGCAATAAGCGGTATAGCGGGAGTGTATACAATTATTCTTTTTTCAACGTTCAAACATGAAAAACATATAAATAAATTATTACACATTATCATTAAACACCTTTGTTTTTAAATTTTAGAAAGAATTATCCTAAAAAATGCTTTATATTTAAAATATTGTTCTTCCGTAGCTCGATACCGATGGCGAGAAAATATACACATTTTTCAAGTTAAACATATTATTTTGGCGAAAATATTGTCAGCGAGTTCGTAAAATTGTGTTGTCATTGTTTACTAGTAAGACTTTTAACATATTCTTGTCATTTGCCTTAAATAATCGCGATTATTGTACCTGGTTGCTCTATACGCTATAGGCATTTCCCCCCCTCACGTACATTCGGAATATCTCGCACATTGTCGCTCAATAAATTCCGTTATCCCGGAAAACGGATTTTAACCTGTAATGTCGATATGGTGAATATGATGTAAACATATTGAAATAGTAATCGTTGTTGGTGATGTTTCTATAGTATTTTGACGTTCATTTTCTATTTATAACATATGATACTAGAGCGTGTCTTCCGTTTTCTATTTATGTCACACTAATAAGTGGTCAGCCTTATAACAGATAAACCCAAGGATCCATTTCATTGAAATTGTATACATTTGTATATTTTTTAGATCTGACCTCTAAGCTGTAATATTTCGATCAAATAAATTACCATATAAATATGTACATGCTCAGCGAATCGAAGCTTTAATAGTTTCAATGATTAATTCTAATGGTTACTTGGCCAAAAAGAGCCAATCTCCAGGAAAACCTGCTATTTTGACAAACTATTGATTTTGACAATTTCCATATTCTTAAAGAATAATGTTATTGAAGCAAAATGCAAAAGAAATTTTGTTAGACATATCTTGAGTTTCAAGGAAGTTATAGCTGTTTTGTCCCCACTTGGTGATTTTTGTTTGACGTGGCAAACGTCATTGAAACGTTATTCAACGTTATTGTAACAAGAATTTCATAATTACACCATTTGATCAATTCTTGACACAAACCGTTCAAAATAGTCGCATATGTTTTAGAATTATGTTTTAATTTTTAAATTGTATATCACACCCAAAATTATTTGCATTCAGAGAAAGGCTACTACTGTTTTAAACAATTAGCTCCTCGTTTTTCTCAATCGGAGTACTTTTCCGGAATTGGTCACCATAGCAACGAAGTATGTGATTTCGATATAATTCATGAGAAATATTAAAGCTAAGTTATATTACTGTAAGAGTAAATTACTTACAGTAAAATCAATAGATATGTATTTTTTCTCATTTTAGAGCTTATTATAAACCTTGTTACATAATAGTAATGTCAATATAGCAGGTTTTCCTGGAGACTGGCTCATATTTTTCTACATTTTGAATATGTTTCAAGGCAGTAACAAAAATATTACGTAATAAGATGCAAAAGGTTACTAGTCTGATCTCCACTCATACCGTTTTAACCAGAAATTTTATTGATTTTTTTCTGTCATGTTTTGACTGAACGTCACATGTTTCACTGTTTTCCTTTATATACAATGTACTTGTGTGTGTTTGTTTTATTTGATTCCATATATCAGCATTTACAATCAAATACAATATAATCTTCACTTGCTTCCAATGGTTATACATGTATGTACGTATAGTATTGACGGAACGAAGGATTATTTCGGAATCATCGAACTTCATCTAACTTTTCTCTATTGCCATATAATGTACATTTCGTGGAATCCTTTTGCAATCTTTCAGAAGTCTTGGTAGTACCTTAGTTATGGTCGAAGTCCGTAACACGATTTATTTGATTACGAAAGTTTGAATAATAAATAACATTCATTCCGATTGATATATACGGCATTTCATCATCGCTATGACGAACCAATGTTTTTTCTATGCTACGCATTTTTGGAATGATCATACTATATAACGTTAAAAGTGAGTTTTAATAAACTGTCATTGATTTAATAAGTATACACATGTGTTTTATTGTAGGCTGGTGCATACATGAATCTATTATTTCAATTTCAATATAACCGATAATCAGCCTTTGACAGCACAGCAAGACACAGTAGCCATCGTGCTACTTTCTTTCGCGGGACGCTTTTACGTGATTTGGCTTATATATCTGTTAACGTTAGTTCATGCTTACCGTCGTTTCGTTCTTAAAGCTGCTGATCGTCAGTTCGTGTGCTCTTATTACATGTAATATTAAATATATTACGTAAAAATGGTATGTATTATCCAAGTCCTAAATATCACATTAGCAAAATATAAAAATGTCGTTTTTAAATATTTTAAATATATAAACGAATAATCAGAGCGATTTAGGACCATTTTGGCCCTCTGGATATTTAACTGCTCATTTTCCTGACTGTCCTTGATACTTGGGAGTTGCGACAGTCCGCAAGATTTGCTGTACGTATGAGCATTTTCGCAACTTTGACAGACAGTAAACTACTGCTCCGTATATTTCAAAATGTCATATACACTTCTAGTTGATTTCGTGATAACGTCTTAAGGATGCTGGATCGGTTTAGTGCGCATGCGTCTTTTGTCATAGTACGTTATATGCCTTATAAATGTAAAAATGTGTCAAAATAATCTAAAATAAATCAAATTGAACAGTTTTGATAAGTATTATGCAATAAAATTAGAAAATACTAATCGAATTGACGGTTGACATTCCGAAAAAAAATACATTACAAAATTGGTGGATGGGGTAAACAATATTGCTTTTTATGCCAAATGATTTTTGGGAGTCAGGTTCGTTTGGTAATGTTTGTTTATTGTGTGTTTATGTGTTTTCGCGATATTTGCATGTTCAATAAATTTTATTTCAAGCGTTTTCATTGATTTTCTCAGCATTTCAGCCACATTTAACCAAAATAAAAACAAAATTTGCTGAAAAGATACCTTGGTGACATTTTACTTTATTTTTCATTACATAATTTTGAAGATCTATATCACTAGACTTATTTAACAAAATATGTAAAAAAATTAATATGTAAAAACGTTATAAGGATTTCACTTGGGTGCTAATTTGCTGCATTAAATATGATATGGGTGGTGTAAAAGAGCAATATTTATTAGACCAACATTAAATATACCATTTTGGTATCTTGACCATGTATGTGTACCTCAACTATACTTTTAAAATTATTTTATTATTTAGATCACAGACATCATTTAAAAATGTCAAATTTGAACACCACCACCAATTTACCAATTTAAATGTAATTATAATTTAAAAAACAATTCATCCACACTTTAAACAGGGCTGATTACTCGGAAAGCAAGTTCCGTGGTCTAGTGTTTTTTCATCATATTTTTTGCCAGAATAGATTTCTCTACTTCCTGACAAAATTTGAACAAAATCTTAATAAGGGATCAAAACCGCTCCAACATCCTTAACTAATAATAATACTTACGTCTAAAAGTTGTTTTCTGCAGATAAAATTGTAAAACCATTTTTTTATTATGGTCCACTAATGATAACTCGGTATTTTTCGGAAATAACGACGACCTTATATACATTTGTAATTACATAATGTTAATGGAACGTATAATGTTTTAAAATATTTTCTAAAATTGCTTAATATTTGGTTCGAACATTTTATTAAGCAAAAACAAAATTTAAATGGGAAGTCCATTTTTCAAAATGTGAAACTAGGTCAAGTACTGTACAGGTTACTGACACTGGAAATTTTGTGTCTATTTTTAAACCAAGATTACCTTTAATTTTAGATTTCAAATTTCTGAATATATTATGTATATATATAGATAGTATCGACCATTACAATGCATTATACCGAATTATATCACTACGAGTACATATTGAAATTCCAGGCGCTAAGTCAGAAATTGAATATTATTAGAGTAAGTTTATAAATACAAAACTAAAACTAAATTAATTTGACATATAATCTGTTTGTAAAACTTGATCAAGGTTCACTAACACAATTATCATTGTTGACATATTTTATAATCTGTATCATAAATTTGATTGAACTGATATTATTAACTCTTTATCTCTCTCGTCATTCAGCTTGGACATTCAGCTTTTGATTTGCTGAAGCTAGTTCATTCGGCTTTTCGACAGCTGGGACTTGGGCGTATTATTTTTCTCGTTCGCCGGATTGAGTGTTGGGCGTTGTGCCTTGTATGTTTTTATGTTTTTCTTTGCTCGGCTGGTTAAGTTGAGTGCTATCTTCTCCGTCCAACCTAATATTATCTTTTTTCTATAATTGTTCACAGTAGACCGTTCCGACAGTTGTATCATTGGGGGTACATAAATGATACTGGCAATGATGGCGAACAAGTTTCCAAAACAACCTTCTTCCAAAGACAGCCTGCATGGAACTAAGCATGGAACAGCACAAACGTTGGACCAGTCAACACTTAAGCGAAGTTATGACTTCTACACGAGTAACGTAATGGATGATCTCTGCGAAAGTGTAGACGAAATTGATATTCAAAGCAAGGCTACATCAAACATGGTCTCAAACATGGCTGACCATGTCGATATTCGGGATGCCCTTGACACGAACGTTGACTCTGATGGCGATAGTTTGCTGCATTTAGCCATTATCCAAAATCAGTCACACATTGCTATGACAATTATTTCAAAAGCTTTATCTCCTTCATATCTATCAATACAAAACGCTTTGTATCAGGCGCCATTGCATTTATCAGCGTTAACGAACCAGCCTGAGGTGTGCGGAATGCTTCTTTCTGCTGGAGCGGAAGTCGAATCACGTGACAAAGATGGTAATACAGCATTGCACATTGCATGCAGGGACGGTTTGCTGAATATTGTTGTTTGTCTTATGAAACCAAATAAGGTACAAGATCTGGCAATAAGAAATTATTCCGGATATACGTGTCTGCATCTAGCAACAATAAACGATCATACTGATATTGTTGAGATTTTGATACAAAATGGCGCCGATATAAACATGGCGGATGGGAAAGCAGGCAGGACCATACTGCATGAAGCATGCATACGTGGTGATCTAAAACTTGTAAAAACATTGTTACGGTATAAGTCATGTAATATCAATGCACGAGCGTATGATAATAGCACTCCATTTGACCTTGCGAGAGACAGGGATCATGAGATTGTGTGTACAACTTTGGCAGCGGCAGGAGCAAGACAAAACGACTCATTTACGAGTTTCAATTCAGAATAGAATAATCTAGTATAAGCTTGTGCTTGTGGCGTGTGTATAATCGATGATTAAAACCATAACAACTCTACGTCGAGAAATTAGAAATGAAACCAATGAATCATTGACTTTTAATGGTGAAATTGAACAAACAATTATTGAGTGACATATTTGAATGTCCTTATTATGTTACCTATGTTCAGCATGATTATACGGTATCGTGCAATAACTAAAATGTGCCAGTCAGTTTTGTTATTTATATATAAACCCTTTATATATATTATATATTTATATATTTACCTGAATTATTTAAAATAAAATATTTTGTATTCGAATTTATCTAATTTATTTTATTTATGAATCCAGTTCTTATGTTTTGATCAGTAGGTTTTGTTTCTTCGCTGCAACTCACGTATATCAAAAATCAATGCGAGGTCTTATGAAAAGCCTCAGCAGTCGATCCTAAAGATGCTGAAAGTAGGTCATTGGTAGCAGCTGGCAGGTCTTGCTTACATCGATGAAGTGTGCGGTTTCTATTCATAAGGGATTAACTCGTGTAATTCACTTCGGTAAACTCCGAACATTCGTCGTATAACCAGTGGCGACAACTATCGAATGTTTTTTTTCTAAATGTACTGGATTATCAAGAGTAATATCCCTGTTCACTCAACCACTTTTCTAATTGGTCACTTTTCAAACCCTAAATATACGTTTAACTGTGATCACATTTTTGACGAGATGTTGCACACAAACGTGTTATGCAATAGTCCTAACACTCAAATCATTAAAAATCAAAATCACGTGCCAAAGTATACGTGGTCATTATGCGATAAATTTTGCATTTTCGCCATCAAATAATATGATCACAGTTAAAGGTATTTCGGGTTTTAAAAGTGACCAATTAGAAACGTGGTTGAGTGTATGTATCCGTTCTTTAGTGTAAGATATGAAGATATATCCAGCTGGGTTGTCTGAGCATTATTATAGAAATGTACTATGTGAACTAATTAAAACCCTAAACACTTCCAAGTGTGGTTTTAAGCTTCTGTCTCTGTTAAAACGAAGCCAGCTATATATATATATAGGTTACAGTTAGACAATGCGGAAATTGTATTTGATCACGCAATTGGCTAAGAACAAATAGCCAATGTAAACAGGGTTAGTATTCACAAGCATCCTAAGGGAAAACTTAAATATTTTGACCTAAGTTTAAAAAATGAGCTGCACATGTTTCCCAAGAAAGTAAATAACCCATGTTTTATTTGTGAGTATTGTAGCACTTTACATAATGCTTCTAAACTATATAAACTATTTATAAGCTGTATTTTCTTGTTAAGATTTTTAACAAGGGCAGTCATCAGTGTTGTGTCTGATTCCTGATCATTACAATCTTCGAATCGCGAAGTACATGACATAAGTCATTGAAACGAGAAGAGCAAACTTGAACTAAATTGAGACATATTAACAACAGAAAATAAGTTTTCTATTTAAAGCACAAGTAATGAATAAACCTTGCATATGTTACATTGATGATGCGTGAGCATGAACGAATATACAGTGAAAAATCGTGTTTCACTCTGATTCTATTCGGGGTTTTGGCACTTCTCTCCTGATAAAAAGGACAAACCGAGCCACTTTTTTTCTAACTTATTTTAAAGCTTCGCTTGTAACACAATCTAAAATATAACATTAAACAACCCAAATGAAAAGAAACCACTCACTCGCTTCAATGCCTACCAATTGTACCTTAGGCTTTAGTATAATATTATTCTTACAATAAGTTGATAATCTTAAGACATTTAAATTTTTGATAAAACAACTAATGTAAAGGAAATGGTAAAGTTGTTTAACTGTTTTATGTGAGAATTTATCTAAAGTTTAGATCGGTGATTTTGATAAGACTTAAAGTAATAAAGGGTGAAATATTGTAATGCTGTATTACAATACATGTAATATTTGTGCAGATTATTATGAATAAAAAATGATAACTGGGATATGGATAACCCAGTTTGTGAATTATTTGTCTGAGAAAGTCAGGACGAGCATATATTGAGCATGGATGGTGTGCGGATCTCTGTAGGTCAATACATTGTTGTATGGATCACGCTTGTCTTCTTTATTGTTATATGTATACATGAACAATGTAGTATTATATTTCCTTTCTTTTTCAGCTCACGGATGAGCAGAAGAAATGTGAGTCATATTTCTGATTTTTTTTATTTTGATTTTTAATGTATAAAACTCTAAGGCAAATAAATACTACATCATCTACATGTATTTCAACACTAAACAATTCAAGGCAAACAAATATTCATATTACCATCTAAGAATATATAAAATATTAATTTCGTTGTAATAATATACAATTCATTGCTATTACATGTAAACTGTTACCATGGATTACACATTCTTCGATATATAATATGCAACTATACTGATGTAAAATAAATCCCTCTAATATACAGGGTATAGTTGTAGTAATGTACAAGCAAATTTCATCAAAATATCGTTATGCTTAATGCAACAATTATAAACTATTCTTCGACAATTTGTTTAAAAACATAATATCTTGAATTTTTCGACAATGATAGATGCAACATGGGCGTTCGAGTCCCTAGATGGAAGAAGGGTGGGTTCTATACAGTACAACAAGGCGACCATGTTAGAGGCGGTCAGATTGTCCGGTCTTAATCCCAGCGATGCTGATATTGACCAACTTCTGAGAGGGCAAGGTAGTTTCTGTTATTGTTTAGTTCAACATCATTACCGTGCGTTGTTAATTTAGCGGATATATATCATGACAAGTGCACGTATGTCTTAAAAATAATAAAAAATGAAATAGCGCTTCATTTATTTCACAACAGCGCTATTAATTTTGTGCCGTGTGAAGACCGTAAAAAGTTTCCCCCGTACATATAGTTAGTGTTGTTATCCATGTATCAGCCTATAACAGGTGTGTTGCTTTGTAGTCACATTGATCCTGGCTGTTTGCGCAACATTTTGTGGTTTGTTCCGATAACCGAATGGTCTAATGCTTTAGTACTTCACATTGCTAGATAATGGAACCGTACAGTACGGGTTCGAGTCCCACTGTAGGTGCAAACTATTAGTGCTAGTATTGTATACCAGAACATATTGGACATACCATTGATTTAATATGGGAACATTTCCAGAGTATGGTTTCACGATTACTAAGGATGAATTCCTACAATTAATCTCACGTATGGATTGGAAAACGCCAGAGGAAACTAAACTTATTCTATTGGTAAGTTATTCAATTTTGTTTGCTTTGTTCAAGGATTTACACATCATAGTCGTGTATTCATTTGAGCCTTCCATCTGTTTCTCGAAATATTGCAAAATTATGTTATTTGGACCACTTGCGAATTTCAATGACACTAGTTTATACTTAATTATTTATACGTAAGTTAATAAATATGAGTACATCTACCATTGATTTTCACTGTCCACTTATTGTTATTATATGCACTAACGTTAAAAGTGAAAATTTTAACTAAAACATCATTTGTATAAAGAAATTGGAAAGATGTATAAAAACATTCGGCGAATCTCCAGTTTGTCATTAAATTATTATTGTCGTACTTTGAGCGTTTTAATATTCCAAAATCTTTTAATTTATTTATTTAAAGGATGATTTTGAAATATTTACCAATCAACATCCGGGTGTAATCACAGCAGAGGAACTTATATATGTACTTACCAGGGAGGGAGGTGAACGATTACCAGTTGATGAGGCTAAACAGATTGTGGAGAGATTTGACAAAGACCAGGAAGGACATATCATGTTAGACGGTATGGTATGAGCTAGCTTACCGGATACTCTTTTGTCAAATCACTGACTTAAACTTACGCTCAAATATGCTTTTACAATTACAAATTGGGAACATATATGATTGAAAGGAATTCGTTGACTGAATCAGTGTCAAGGGCAATAAAATACAGATTATACCATTACAACTGGAAAACTTACTAGTATGTGTACTAGGTATAACACTTCGCACTTTGATATACATGTTGTAGTTCTGTCTCCAAGTCCATTGCACGGAAGTGTTCTATAAGAAGATATAACCAATAATACTTATAGATTGTCTAGTCAATCAAAGTAGATTGATCCGCATTGTGTTTACTTGTCAGAATAGTATCTTTCGTTGTTCCGTTGTTATCATTGCCCACAGACATTCGACGACCTGTTCCAAATAATCACTCAACATTTCAGCATGTTTGTTTATTTTCAGGACTGATTGATACTCTACTGACAGTCACACCAATCTAATAAGATTCTAGATGCATTAACATATATCACCTCTACATGTATGATACATTTGTATGATCAAATACTTTTAGCACTATTTATACGTCACTTATTTTTGTTTTAAAATAAAAATCAAAATAAGAAATGTTTGAATGTTTTATTGACCTGATCAAGAAATTTCCACATATACATGTAAATAAATTAAACAACAATGCACCTACTGTACAAAGGTATAGGATATTGCTTTACATGTATATTAAACATCTTTTCGAAATGCAATAAATGCATTGTATGAAAGTGATTGTATTAATTTGTGAAATTCATTTATCATCATTTAAACCTGAAACATGTCCATGCATCTATCGTCATGCGTTGGATAAAATGTGTCGTATTTTTTGTGTACTTTTTTCTTCAACCACTAAGAAGTTTTGATAAATCTGAAAGAAAAGAAACATTACTTTTTATAGAAATAAAATTAAATACATGTGTAGCGGTCTAAACTTATAGTCACAATATGAATAAATGTGTGTGTAAGCGGAGAGATAGCTCAGCCAGGAGAGCAGTCGTCCTGTTAAGGATTCGAACCAACATAAAGAAAACCTCACTAATAAGCCACCTTTGGGACATTCGAAACAGACTTTAGATATATGAAGAGTTAATGGTGAACTCTGAATTTTTGTTCTATGACTACATTTAAGATGGTCTTATCATTCTGGCGGTTTTTGCTGAGAGTGGTTTCATGGTACCTGTATACGTTTGAAAGTCACAAGCATACAAATGATCAATGCGACTAGTTCACCAGGTATATGTACTTTATATTATTCACAAATGCATGCACATGTACAAAGACACAAGCAAAACATGCATTGGTAAATCAGACACCTGTCCCGAGTTATGGGTATAACATATTCACATTATATATCAGTATGATTCTGATGAAGAATATATCACAGTACTAATCCCGATGCATTTGAGTTCTGTTCGTGCGTTACATCCGATTCAGTTCCATCAGAGCCATATGAAAACAGTAATATCCTCTGGCGTAACTGAAAACCGATGTAACGCACGAACGGAACTCAAGATACATGACGTTCGAGCGTTACATCGTCAGAACCATTTGAAAATAGTACAATTCTCTGAGAAGCGGTATATTGGGATTTGTACCGCGTATACTCACGGTATGTATCCCGATACACCGCTTCTAAGTTCCGTCAGAGAATTGTTCGGTTTTCTTATGGCTCTGACAGAACTGAAAACTGATGCAACGATCTAGAGAACGGAACTCAGATGTATTGTACCCCTCCGAGTGTTACACCGGTTTTCAGTTCCGTCAGAGCCATATGAAAACAGTACACTTCTATGAGAGTCGGTGCTTTGGAATTTGTACCGTGTACTCTGGTGGACGAGAATGATAGCATTCATACACACGGAGTATCATGAAGCTGAGGTTTGAATTAGTGTCAGACATGACGTGATATTGAATCGTCGATCTGAATTGACTTAATTATGGTATTGAATGAGAAAATTGTTCGGCATCGTACGGTATCTAGACCGAATCACTACAGGTATGTGACTGTGTAACACTTGTAGTTGACATTCTAGAGACGTACGATCCGGCTCGCATGTCTTGAATCAAACAATGCTGACCAATTGCAGAGAAAGAAAACAATATAAAGACTGTTGCGTCTTTTCCATTTTACAAGAAAGCGAGGAATTTAAACCATCTTCTCCATATGTATACAGACCTGGTACATTAACATGATCCGATGTTTGATCCAGACTTTCCAGTATCTTGTCTGCTTGTTGTGCTGTCAATGGTTCGTCTCCAAGTTTGGTTAATATTTCACGGAAATCTGCTTTTGTTATAACAAAGTTTTCATTCGTGTCAAACTTAGCGAACGCTTCTGCAACCTCTTCATTTATCTTCTCCTGTGATTTTAAATGTACAAATTGTTCAACAAAGTCTCCTATCTCATCTCTTTCTATCTTGTCTCCACCTGAAAACAAGTATACACTTATTGATTAACCATTCAGTTTTTTTGGGGGCATTTAATTTCGTGGTTTATTTGTGGTACTATAATAGTCATGTAATTTTAATAACTAGACATTTTGGGTGGTCTTATATTTGTGGACGTAAACTTGGAAGGGAAATGTATTTTTGCACGCATATATAAAGTATGTTAACTTTGATAGTATGATTTCCTGATGGAGCATTTAAACGAATAATTAGTGTTACAAAAAAAACATTTTTGCATTATCCCAACTTTTTTAAAAACAAACTGCGTTGTTTGAAATAAAAGTTGTCGCCTTTGTCAAATTCGATATTTATGGTATTTGTACCTCAGTTATGTACACATTAGTGATGTGCCCAAGCCAGGGACGTCCAACACTAACAGATTTGACATGCTAATAATCAAATCGGACAGGGAAACCAGCAACAGGAACAGCAAAGCACGAAGAAACACACCACAAAAGGAAGACGAAACGATTATTTGTACATAAAAGAACAAAGTGATTACCGGCATCAGACGAAAAATGGGAATAGAAAAGAATGACATTCCGAAGATAGAGTTTATTACATATCAAATTCGAACTTCTGTCTTGATTATTATTTATATACATGTTTTCAGTCACCCTAATTGTTTGTACTTGAACATACTTCACGACTTACTTATTCCCTTGAAGTATTCGTCCATTTCTCTTTTGGTTGGATTCTGTCCTATCAACTGTAGAATTTCTCTGACGCCATCTATATCTAATCTGCCTGACTTCTCTGTGTCGATTTGGTCAAAAGCTTCCCGAATGGCTGTTGAAAGGATCCATATCATACATGTATGGTGGTGACAAAGGTAAATTATATATTTTCTCTAGATTTATTTTTAGATTTTCGGTCAACTAGATGCATTTTCTTATTCCATTTGACCATCTAAAAATGTTTTTTGTTATCATTCAAGTTATAAACAAAGTTATAAATATAAATCCATGCGCGTACAGCAATTGTTTCATCATAGGTTTACACGCGAACGTTATCAAATAATTACATATCTGGTTTAGCATGAGATAATGTGCTGATCTGGGGAAAGGGTGGGTGCGATACATATGTTTGTAACGCCAGTTTGAACTATATGTATTATGTGCTAGTAGTCAAAAAGTTACGTAACTAATAAACGAGTTCAACTCACCAGCTTTAAGGCTACTGGATAATTTCTGAAAACAAATGACATAATACGGGTAATAATTATATTTGACATTAGCACGTATATAATATAGTAAGTAGTTAGTATTTTGAAAACTATAACACAGAATATTATTTTGAGGAAGCCGTAACGACGAAAAATTGATATAATAATATTGTTAGTATAAGTTCGTGTTTGGTATTTTCCTTCCCTTATACGAATAAAATGTCAAAAATAAAAACTGCACTAATATTAACAATTTGCGTTTAAAACTTACCTGAGTCATTATTCCGGTATATATATGTCCATGTATATTTACAAAAGAAGGCAAACTAATTACATATATACTGGAATCCACTGTTCCAGTTTAATAATTTTCTATACTTTCCAAAATCAAAATGATCTCAGTCATGGTGTTTTACTTCATGTGCAAACATAAAATACTCAAATAGAACACGGCCATAAACTATAGGTCTAATTAATGTGTAAAACTACGTATGCTGAAGCTTGAGATAAGGATTGAAGACGAAATGTTGGTAAAAAATTAAGTCATAATATGAAATGTGTAATTTTGGGTTATCCTAAAATGTGTTGAATCGTGTTGCATTGCAATCAATTTGTTCAAAGTGTCTTAGTCTTTTAGTTGATCGAACTTTTAATTAATATTATCAGTAATCAATGAACAATATCCCAGTGTCATGTGTCACAGTTTGTCTATTCAGAAGGCTTGATTGCAATCAATATTACCAATAAACGATTTGGGAATTTAATACTTAAAAATACTTGTAAATGAAAGTAAGTTTGATAGTTAAACCTTAGGTGGTTGGCAAAAGTCCATGCTTTTACGAGTAGCTATGAGTCTATTATACTGTAATTATACATTGTGTATGTGTACTTATTTGAAATAAGGAATCACCATCCGGAAATATGGGGACGCTTTCAGGGGAACAGAAATCTGGTATGTAGTCGTTTGTTCTAAATAAATTATATATAAATGTTTATGTTTGTTTTGTCAAGATCAGGTGAATATACAATGTTATTTAGACATTCATAATTATAAATGTCGACAATAGCAGTTACACTTTTCTTACTGAGTATTTGAACATCTTTTTGGAGCGGTAAAAGGGCAACTAAATTTCCATATGGTAGAAGTTGTAAACGATGTACTTGTTTATTAATTTGTGGTTTTCTAGTGAAAGTTGCCTACGTTATCATGGAAATTATCAAAGCAAATACATACTCGAAATTGTATATATACATTGTATGATGAGTCGCTCAAATTGTAATTGTATGTAGACTTCTACCATTTCCAAATCATATCCAAATTCGTATAACTTTCCAGCTTTACGGACAGCATTTGAAGATATAGACGTAACTAAAACTGGGCAAATCAGTAAATCAGAAATACGATCAGTACTTCAACTTATTGGGCAGAATCCAACATCAGAGGAAATGACGTCTCTAACGGAAACTAGAGGTATACCTATGAATTTAGCGTGAAACATTTTATTTCTCAAAAAATGCTCATTCTTTATAATAACATTATAAAATTCAACCACAAACGTTTGTTGATACATGTTCAAGATTTCACTAGAACCCGAAGGAAAACTACAATATTTAAGTAAACTCACGAAACCCGAATGTCATTATTTAGTATATATCATTATGTTTCAAGCTTTATGATTTGTGACAAAGTAAACTTGCCTTAATGATAATTTTTATGGAGCTGACGATATTCAGATATTCATATCGAATGATTTATTACTAGTGTAAATCACAGGTAACTGATTCATTGATAAAGAGTAAACCCTGATTTTATTAAATTTATCTTAGACAGGTACATTTGTACATTGTACTACAGTGGTCAGACTTTCAGGGTATCCAACATTTGATATCTTTATAAAGTAATTACATTCATAAACACCATTGTTGGAACTACATTCATGCACAATTCCATCGAGATACATCAACTACTCAAAAAGTTATACTATGAAATGTATATCACGGTGTCCAGTCAGTCACTGAGGTGCATTCATTAAAAACGACAATGCAATTTCAACCACGAAAAAAGAAGTGATTTCATGTTCTAATGGTTTATTTTCTTACTGATGGACGGATTTTTAAAATATTGGTGTCAAATTAAAGATGAAGCTCTCTAGTTTCTGGTGATATAAATATATTTAAAATAACACCAGTATTTATGAAATGTGTATTTAAAAAATGCACCTCAATGACCGATCTTTTACTCTCTATTATTGATACAGTTACAGTGGTTTAAATTATAACTGGGTATACGCAAGTTCCGTTTACTCTTTATGCGAATTTCCAGGAGATGAGCAACTGACATTAGAACAGTTTTATGGCTTTATAGAACAACATGTAACAATCAAAACACATGCGCACATAGATAAGGAACTAGCTGAAGCGTTTGAGAAGTTCAAAGACAGTGCAGATGTATATATAAGCAAGGAGGAATTCAGGAAGGTGATGACGAAATTTGGAGATGAGCCACTGTCCGATAAAGACGCTGATATATTGATGGAAAGTCTCAAGGATATTGAAAATAACGGCAGATACAACACAAGAGGTAAATAATAATGATTTTTCATTTGTGTTTTACTCCGCGTTTCAACCAATTTTATTAGATTGAACAACTTAATAATAATGAGCTGAATATGTCTCCACATATGTAAAAGCTCTGGTCTTAGTCAATATCATTGAAGAACAGGGGTTCGTTTCATCATCATTGCTAGGATCGAATTTGATCTTAAGTACAAATTTTACCGAAATGCTAAATAAAAAAGTATGTATGTAAATTATGTAAAAATTTTTCCAGTTATGCACTCGTGGTTTGATGCCTTTATTTTCACAACTTCAATATCATTGGCCTGAAAAATGTTCTTTTTTTTCAGAAATTGCCAAACTGCTCATGGGATAAACTGCAAAATTGCTCTAAGTTTATCAACTGCTTGATTGGAATGAACTATGTATGTTTGGAGTGAAACATTACAATGTGTTTTAACAGATGATTTGCATGGTGATAAACAACGAAGCCATGTAGAAACAGCAAAACACCGACATTTTATGGATGAGAATTTATTTTAAATAATGCGTTTGTGCTGTTGCTATCTGCTTTATTTGTATCTTGTTGGGGTCATACATATACATGTATAATTAAAGTTTGTACTTGTTTGTGATTGTTCCGTGTTTAATGTCGAAATACTTCTTTAGTCTTAGTCATTGGACACTTCTACCAGTTACTTTCGTATTCTTACAATGTGCCAACCATTTCATTTCAAATTTACTTATATACACACCAAACGCCAAACAATGAAGCTATACGACCATTTTCCACGTATTTGGAATGTGGGGGTCTGTGATCGGACCCACAACTTCCCGCTTCCTTGGCAAACAAACAGTTACCAAATACAGTGATTAATTTTTAATTTGTCAACATTATAGCGATGCCTACTTAGCTTGCATACAAAAGCATTTTGACATACGAAGTAGCCTGGATTATGTAAACGTTCAGACCGTGCATTAGAGCTCAAAAAAGTAGTTTATATTTGAATGGAATGTATAGCACTCAACGAAAACATATAAGCACGGAAGACAAAAAAGTGCACACAAAAGAAATATAATATGACATAACAATGACAGCATAAAAATAATCAAGAACAAGTGAAACTTAACAGCTTAAATGCCGGAAAAGAGGTTCCCTATTTTACCAACCGGCAGACAATTAAGCATATTTGTAGATAAGGCGTAGAGAGTGTTACAGCTATCTGCTCATTTTGATATTAAATATACTGAAGTTTGATACAATTGAATGACTCGCATACTAGCTAGGCAGCTATTCCTTCTTAGCTAATAGTGCGCCTGTCAATCATCTGGGAGGTAAATTCAAATGTTGTAGCAGACAATATTAACATTTTTTCTAAAAAGTACATTTCCAGATTGAGTACATGTATTAACTTCATTCTTTCAGGAATATCAGAAAATACACTGATAAAACTTGTGTAACGATTTTCAAATGTGTTCATAAGAATATGATAAAATTGACTTAAACCTTTGATGTTGAATGTTTAGTGTATCAAGTACATACGAAGTGAAACTGAATCTCTCTATGCCTGTTACTGTTTTATACTCTTATGCTCGTCTTATAAAACATGATATCCTACCCGTCGTAGATAGATAACTTTTATTCAGAAAAAGGCTATTAGCCTATCAACATATATACAAGTATAAACAGAGCATGTCAATGGTGGTAAAAGAACATAATTATAAACAGTGTACATACATATACGTATATGTATAAGCATTTGCAAATTTGTTGATGAGTTATACATGTAATTTAATAAATTTGCACATATTAAAGGTAAACTAGAAATACATGCGAACATGTGTGTAACACAGTACATGGGACGTATTTTATGATCACTGACAAATCGTCCATTGGCAACCAAAAGGATCTTAACAGCCTTCTTATTTAATACGGTGATAGTTCCATTTGGCTGTCAATGGACGAAATACATGTATGTTTAATTGGCAACAATGAATATGTTTCACAATAAACTTGACTGTATAGTATTGATGTAGAAAGTACTTCACAACCTCCAACAACATCTGTCCCGTCTGACCTATCTAATCAGTAGTGTATCTATGTTTACCTTTGTCATGCGATTCAATCAGAACAAGCGATTGTTATTCTCTTTATATTCAACCATTATCAGTGCATAATAACCACCCTTATAGAAAGCCTTGACTGTCTTATACGTAAACATGAGCGTTGATGTGTACAAATAGTCGAACTGTCATCATACGATGCCCATATAGTTAGGGGTGACTATTGAGTCCATTTTTGACTATTGCAATACTATTGCTATTGCTGAAAGTACTATTGCGATACTATTGTTTTGCTGGAAACTATTGTGATACTATTGCAATAGTTATTGCCAACATTCGAAAACCAAAGATTAACTTGTAAATGCAAATTTGCAAATATGTCAGTGTGTGAGATATCATTTTGTGGCACAGCATACTATATACTATACATATCTGATATTTGTGAAAATGATTTAAAATAAATTCGACAGAAATAGATTACTCAAAATTTATCGTGTTCAATATAAGAGTGTATTCATGCTATTGGGACACTCAGGATAGCAATACATCGATATTTCGATGCATCGGCCCACCCCTACATATAGTATCAATATCTTATGTCAAATATTCCTTATAAGGGAGTCAACAAGACAATATAACTTAAGTCAATTGATATGTCATTACTAGCATATGATGTGCAGTTATCAACTTAATATATTTAAAAAGAGGCTAAATATATGCCGACCTTCATTGCGTACGTTTACGACAGTCAAGGCTTTCCATATTCTTATATGAATATACATGTATAATATTACTTTATAAACTTTAATTTCAATCATATCGAACAGAACGACTTCAGAATGAGGAACTACTTTTTTGCAGCAGCAATTCTTATGTGCGCATGCGCGGTGCATGCTGACATACAATCGTGCACGTACAAAGATCCAAAGTCTGGCAAAACATACGATTTCTCTTCACTTGTTAACCCGTAAGTACAGTTATTTTGTACGTATAGTTTGTTTTATTAAGTGTGTTTTCTTATGTGTAATGAACCATTCATGATGTCGATCCAAAATTTGCATATGCACGGTATTTAAAGCAACCTTTTGGCACACATAAAGCCTACTGCACTTGTAAAGCCTCCTGCATGTATACATACACACGTGTATAAGCCGATTTAGTACAGTGGTAACGCACTGGACTGTCAATCAAGAGGTCGTGGGTTCAATCCCCGGCATTGGCACTTGATATTTCTGCAATATTCATAATATTTCTCGCTATACCTGACCGTGTGCAATGCAAAGTATATGGGTATAGCTGGTGCCAGGAATTTGTGTATCGGTGCTATACACCGGGCACATTAAAGAACTAGGCTGTTTATTCGAAATAAGAGTTAGGCGCACTTCTGCAGCACCGGACATGCCTGTTTTTTATAACGTCTCTCTCTCTCTCCCTTCAGGGGCTTTCTCTCAGTCTGTCCCTTTGGTCAGATCATGCTGTATCTGCACTGGTAGAGGATGCACCTGCGCCCTTGTTGCTGCAACACTATAATGTAAAGTGCCTTTGAACGTGTGTTCGCATGAAAAAGGCCGCTATATAAATCTGGTATTTTATTTATTTATTTAATATGTACATACGTCAGCATATATGAACGTAAAACTTGATTTAGGTACACCTAGTGCCTACTGTAAGTGCACGTAAAACTTTCTTACTTCGTGTACAAGTACACATTTCTGCATATACGAAAGAAAAACTTATACAAGCGAACATAAAGCCTACTGCACGTGAACGTAAACCCTACTACGTGTAAACATAAAGTCTACTAAATTTGAACGCCAAGCATTCTACATTTGAACGTCAAACCTTCTGCATGTAAACATAAAGTCTACTACAAGTGTCCATAAAGCCTACTACACGTGAACGTCAAGCCTACTACATGTGAACATCAAGCCTACTACATGTGAACGTAAAGCCTACTATATGTGAACGCCAAGTCTACTACATGTAAACGAAAAGCCTACTACATGTGAACGTCCAGCCCACTACATGTGAACGCCAAGCCTACTACATGTAAACATAAAGTCTACTACATGTGAACGTCCAGCCCACTACATGTGAACGCCAAGCCTACTACATGTAAACATAAAGCCTACTACATGTGAACGTAAAGCCTATTACATGTGAACGTAAATAGTTTGCATCTATAGTGTGATTCGAATCTATACTACATTTTGTATATGAAAATTGGACTGGGAAGACAGCACTCGACTTTAACAGCCGGACTTTAACACTATTAACAGCCGAGCGAAGAAAACATAAAAACATCACATACCACAATTACTCCACACAATGCCCAACTGAGCACACGACTGAACGAGAAAATGAACTTAACCACCGAACGTCCAAGTTTCCTAGTCCCAGCTGTCAAAAAGCTAAAAGACCTAGTTCATGTATTACATGTATAAGTCAATGCTATTATAATTTTACTAGTATGTGCACATTAATCGTATTTTAGTCATTAAAGTAATGTACGAATATATGCGTGTTTCAGGGGCGGTTTCTACACGTTCACTCAACAAGTCTGGTCAATTGGAGGCTTCAGTCTAGATTCACTTGTTGCTGATTCACAAGTCAATGTAACATTTTATCTACAAGTATGCAGAAATCTATTAACCAAACCCACTGGTTGTGAAGAAACCGGAGCTATATATTCAGTAAGTATAATTGCGAGTTATAACAACGAATTCCGTTTTCTAGGGAATCCGGTTAGTACCGTGGCAATGTCGTCCGTCGCCCCTCAAAAAAAGGTTTGCATTGTTGCAATGTCGTATCGCGTTGTCGCATTATAGTAGTACTGTCATTTTGTTTTAGGGGAGGACGGTCGACATTGGACATGACATTTACTGAATTTCGTAGTTTTCACCTCTGCGAGTGTTACCCGTTACCGAGTTGATAAGGCCTTTACTTTGTGAGAGGAAGGTCAAACGTTCGAATAGCTTGAGCGGCCCGGCTAGTCAGCGGCTAGCTAGTTTAATACCAGTGTTTATTCTATGTTCCATGTTGCTCTTAGTGCATTATTTCTTATTAATGCGTTAAATGTTGTTTTACAGGTGACAGGTGGTAAATGTCAGTCCTGGGGTGATGCTAATGTTGCTGTATTTGACCTTAATCCGTACCAAGATGGTAAGCACATCATTTGCTCGATGAGTACTTTAAAAGTTCATGTACCTACATAACCACCTACCTTCTTACTCTCTTCGTCCTCAGTGGGACATATAAGGCCGTAACAAGTGGCCTCCATTTTACTCTGTCCTTTGCTACAAAATTATTTTGGTTGACCCCTTGAAAATACGTGTTGGTCTCGTTTTTCATGGAGAATCTGAGGAGAGTCTTGCCGGCCATTTTGATCAAAGGTAAATGTATCGTTGATCAAAAACTGTTTACATAAATTGATACATGTACTAATATATAGTTTAAATGTATACATTTTACCAATTTTATTTTCATTTTTTATTCTTTTTCAATGATACCTTTGATTTGGATATGTGGCTATACCCATAATCTTGTTTTTATTTTTGTTATTCCTAAACATTTTATAACTTTTTGCAAGCAAGGTCTCTCGGCTGATTTTTACAGCTGGAATTATGTTATTCAGCTTTTTGACTGCTGGGACTTAGAATTTCGACCTATTGACAGCTCAAACTGGCTTCAACTTTCGGCGGTTAAGTTCCCTTCCTCGTTCAGTTTTGTGTTGGGCATTCTGTCGTATAATTGTTGTATGTGCTGTTTATATGTATTGTGCTTGGCAGTTTTTATTATCTATTTTTACACATAAATGACTTCTAAATACACGAACAATGGTCAACACCAGAATGTCAATGGAAGTGCCACATAATTGATGGCATTTTGAAAGTTTTTTTATTTCAAAAGTACATCAAACATGTAGTACAAAACGTCCTACATCGAATTCCCCGATATTCATAAAAGCTACTTTAAAACGTTAAAAAATATTAAATTTCAAAACCATACTTACGTTTGTCAAAATGTCCACTCACCTTGGAAATGTATCCAAAGAACTTTCTTAATATCGTATTTATAAGGTGCGTTGAGTTGAAGTCTAGTAGACGTGTATATGTTATATTATGACATTTTATGTTTTAGGCGTAAATATGAAGTTGTACCATGGCACAGCTATAGATCATATATCCAATAACGCTGCCATCATCTATTTTGTATGTAACAATGGAAAGATGAACTTGAATGCTGTTACACCAGCGTTTGAACATGTGAAAAGTGCCATTAACCAGGCCCATTTTAAGATTCTTACAGCTCTGGCTTGTTAATATATCATCTGTACTGACTTACTTACCCTCGATTACTCAGTTCTATGTAATAAATATACAAATAAAGTCTTTACTTACTTACTTACTATTACAGCACATTTATACCAAATAATTCCTGTGTATTTCAACAAAATCATTTCAGACAAGTCCTGAACCGTTTAATATCTGTCCAATACACAAGGTGTTTCTACTATTAGTTCGACCGTGAAAAAGATAATAACATATCGGAAAAGCAACTATCAACGGAAACCGCAGATAATAAAGGGTACAAAAAATAACAGTGTACAATTTGCTGAATGAAAGTAGCCCCGGTCGAAAAGACAAACAATAATGAGATTTTATGACTTTATTATTAAATAATATAAATAATAACGACCTATAATCCATCTTGTTTTCATATTGTTGTTATCAAGATGAATAACAGTGACATTATGAAAACAAGAAGGATGTGACTTAATTACATGTGATTCAAATTAAATTTCTGAAGAAGAGCATGAGCTTAAAAATTTGAGTAAAGAGTCGTTAAATTGTTTATATTATATATACAATTACTTACCTATTGAGAGACTAGAAATAAGTATGTATCATTTAAGTTTGAAAGTTAGTATTGTAACGAATTTGGAGCTTTAAGGTGCTGCCTCACAGATTGGGCTAAAATTTTTGTATGACGTAATTTTCCTACCTAACCAAGTATTTATATATAGAAAGTCACTGGTGGTTGTTTTATGAAAGATATATTGCATATAAGCAATTTAAACCACTCTTGATATTTGGCACTCAGTAGTTTTCTGTTTGAAAATATCGCAGAGTTTCCTTCCAAAATGTTCTGTGAATTATGTAATTCACACATGATCAAACTGTAACTTCAACAAACTAAAGCTGAAACATCTGTGAGGTATTCGGTTCGTTTCGCAATTCGTTTTCATCGAATGGAAACAAATTTCAGGCAATTTAAGTGATAGTAGTGCTAATTCTATAGGGTATTAATACCCTTTAGAATTTTGGGTGTAAAAATGCTAAAGTACTACATTTTTTATGTCAATGTGGTTATTTATGGCATATACAGGAAACTATACCAAAATTAAATGAATATTTGACAATTTTATTTTATTTTTGCAATACACCAATACGTGAGGCAGTCCCTTTAAAACTAGATCTCGCACCATGTCCGAGTAATATATGTTGAAACAGTAACAGCAGGGTACACAAACACGAAAAAGAACAAAATACAAGCCTAGTTACAAGTATAATTACAAAATGAACAAGACAAAATGAAACTGAACACCTACAAAAGCACTAAAACTTAAAGAGAAGATGAGTAATAGAGCGCCTTAGTCAACACCCCTTCTTAAAGGTGTTGTAAATTGTTGTCATTAAGTACTGAGATAAATGGCAACTTTTCTTTGATACAAAATTACTAGAGGTACAATATACATGTACATTCCGATTCCTAAGATTCTAAAATTCGGTTACTTTAAAAAAAACACCATACTAGCTTCCTGTGAGAAGGTGCATGAAATTCTAATGTGGAAATCTCTCCTACTTGTAGTAATGTCGTCAATGCAAATAATAATGGCAACAAACGCATTGAAGGTATATTATTAACTTTTACAAATAATACAAATGTTAGTGGTTTGAAACTTTTAACTTATGTTACTTTAAGCAAGCTAACTGTTAATGGGGTAATCAAACGTGGCTGTTGGAAGCAGATGTATGTATAACATAATTTATATTAGTTTAATATACGTGGCCATATTGGATTGGATCATATTGACAACCTTAGGCTGCTCACTTCAGGTGACCACACACACATTGTTTAATCATTAACTACTGTGGTGTACAGATATTTCAAACCCCACCGATGCGGTCAAGCAACCGACACAAGAGACAGACACAGAACCTACCATCCTTATCCCCATAAAAGGATATTTCAAGTATGTATACTGTCCCTCACAATGAATGACAACACACAATGTTTCTAAACTTAGCCGAGCAAAGAAATGCCGAGCGTCGCCTTTATTTACCAGTCAGCTTTCTGCAGAAATATGGCAGGCATATCAACGAATGTACTATAACTTGATGATGATTTATAGGATCTAACATATTGTACTGCATGTTATCAGTGTGTTGACATCTAGGTTATCTGTCAGGGTCTAGAACAACAAGTTATGTATGCAGTACAATATTCAGTGCTTAATATTTATTGCACTTAGTACTCTTAAAAAAACTTTCCATGAAATAATCTCGGGACAATGGAACTACTATTGAAGGTAAGTTATAGTTCAAAATTGCCTTCGTATTGTTTTCAAACTACAGTATTCATGTCCATTCGTAATTCAGCTAGGCACTCAAAAAGGAAAAGTCTCATGAACAATTGAACATCATCAGGTGCTACTGGTTGGTATCACTGATCTGTACGTCGTATAATATTTAGCCATTGTACATGTATTTCTATTATCTCTTGCAAACTGGGTCGTGTGTTAAGCTGATCATTTTAAAAGAACGCGTGCGCGTTGAAGATAATAATCTGAACTGATAGTATCGGTGCGAGTAAGGATTAATTTCATGATACCCATGACCCACTTGAATAGTCTACCACACCAAGTAGTCAGTCTTCCCACTATAGCATCGTTCAATGCGGCTGTCAGTCGCATTGAGCATGTTTCACCTTAAATTAGCCTTCTGAAATCTGTTTTTACTACTTTTTAAACCTATCTTTCTACTTTTATCTCTGTATTATACTGTCCTATATTTATTTCTTGTTATTTTATTCTTTTACTCGTCTTGGCAGTTTTGACGCGCGAAATGTCTACGTGCCCGTAAGGGTTTTACTTCAAAGGGAGATAGATAGATGATTTAGGTAAAACAAGAAATATCTTTTTTAAAAAAACAGCGTTAATATATCATATATGTGATCCATATATGCGTACTTGTTTTCAATACAGATGCGGACGTTATTTCATATCGTTGAAATTGAAAACACTAATCAAAGTAGAATTTATATATTTATCCATGTAAATTGTTTGTCAGTAAATAAAAAAAATAATAGTAATACAAAATATATAGGTATATGTATTAATTAGTCTAGATTATGCGGCCCGTTATATCCGGCAATTATAGGGATATAATTTTTTTTATAGTGATTCCAAACTTAACCCAGACTTTAATATTTAGCGCGCATTATGTCTGAAAAAACTATAGACGGGACTTAAATTACCTCAATCATATTAACGTCGAAATTATAGACAAAATCAAAATGGGAAAAAAGAAAATCAGAAAAAATAGGCTGAAGTAGGATTTGAAGTCGATGCCCTATGCTCACAAAGTGATATGGTGTAGACGAACGCGCTACCTATGAAGCTAATTCCGATACTAATTTTTTAAGCGCCGTATTACTATTATAAATCCATTTTATACTTGACCCGGGTCACATTAAGGTCAAACAGTTAAAAATAGAATTAATAAGAAATACACTACGCACTTAAAGAAACGCGAATAACATATCTCTGTGTGTATCTACGGTACCTTTGGGTACAGGTTTTCGCGGTATCTTTTGTGATGAGTATAGCATATACTGACCAATGACAAGTAAATATTCAGTTTCTTCTATTTTTTTGTAAACATTTCATTGGTTTTTAAAGTAGGTCAAAAACCAAGCTAGACAGCTAACGCTGAAAAAGGTTAAGATACATGTATACAGTTATATAGTTTTAAACAGTGCAACGAATTGACTACAGACACGTCCTTTGAGGTCAAGGTGTAGATGAAGCCAGCAACCTATAGAAAGCGATATGTAGCTCATCAGAACATCCTGACTGTAGATACGTATAAACTGTAATTATATATAAAAGATGGAACGTGGACGAAGAATGAAGAAGACTACAGACGTTGGAAATGCCAGGATACTGATAAGTTGTTAACAACAATTGGTGGTAGGAAAGACCAATGTTAATGTAATTTTGCTGGCGTCCCAAAAATAACAGGATACCTCCGTAGACCAATGGTTAGAGCGCTAGCCATCTAATCTGGCAACCCGGGTTCAAAAATGAATGGAGGCCTGTTTTATTTCAGCAGAATCAGACTGGGAAATAAAGGCTATGTTCAGCTCGGTAAGAGGGACAATGTTCCATAGATATGTGCTATTTTGTGATAGACATAGAATGACCCCCTTATACCCATTGGTAGCAACTTCTGGGATACGAGGGTTGTTCAAATTGGAATGCAAGTGATGCGTTATCTTTCATGTATCAATTCTTTTTTAACAATAGTGAGCTGTATATGCAAGACCATTGTATTAGCTTTAAATTGATACCTCACTTTTTAAAATCCGTTCAGGGTAGCTGTAACAATACGTCAAGTTACAATGTCTACTCGTGTATACTAATGCTTTAATGGTTGGGAAATGTCACTTTTTCTGACCGAATTCGGCCCCATTTAAAAATCGTTGTTTTCTTAATGCGGGAGCAAATACAATATTCAAAATATCTTGAATGGTGAAAGGGTGTCATGTAATGTCTTATTCATCAACTATTTCATAGTTTAAGAAATTTGAAAGGGGTGTAATTTTATTTGGAAATGACCCTATGCACGCCATCCAAATACAGCAACATACTATAAAAGGGTTGAGAAAATCAAATATTGTTTGAAACTGGTGGAATATTTACAATTAGGCAAGTAGCTCAATGTGTTGGCTCATTATTAGGAGCTATTCATACAATTATTAAGCATAGTACAAAAATTAGGACGATAAGTACCCCTATCTACTTTGAGACGTCAGCACATATGCCCTTGCAAATTGTAAAAAAATAGTTAAAACCAGTTTCTAGATATAAAAAATCGACTGTTTGCATATTTAATGACCACAAACAAGACACGGGTTCATTTTGTCACCCATGCGACTGATCCATAAACAAATTTGGGCCAGCAAAGACATAACAAAAGTATGCATTGCAAAACGCACTATAGATGTCAGTAGAAATGTACACCTTTTTCCATATAAACCAAGTTTCTACCAATAAATTTGATGTATAAAATGGACAATGGGTAAATGCCAAGCTTAACAAAGGTAATAGCCTTCAGAAATTTTAAGGATGGCATGATATCGCACCTAGCAATTGGCCTCCACCTGCAGCAGCCACTAACGCGACTTTCTAAGAAGCGTGAAGATTCTTGAGATTTCCGACCATGCTCATTTGTCAAGCATTGTCCCATTTGATCTTTATTTATTTCAAGCTACTCTTAAATTGCATTGTCTGAAAACATATCAGGTATGTTAAGATCTCGGTTTGGCTCATGTCCAGTATATGCACAGTGTACCTAGGAATGATAACAAAATCGCATTTTAAAAAAAGAATAACTGAATGGAACTTCGCATATATATTGGAGATGAATACAGCAATGGGATCAAAGGCTTGTTTCATTAGAATCTATCAAGGATAATTTTTATGGGCTTAGTTGCATTCCAATTTGAACAACCCTCGTATATGTACACGTTTGTATTATGTGTTCATGTTCAATAAATGTAACAACCAACGAATGCAACGAGATAACCACGAAATTCTTTGTAAAGATTTTATGCAGAAACAATGACATTATACAAAAATAGAAGATACCAAATGAATGTGTTTTTTTTGGAATAATCGGACGGTTTCAAATTTTGAAATATTTACTACAACTGTTAATTCATAGTATTTCTAACAGTTACGTATCAAATTTAAATATGTATGATACCCATAATTGCAATATTTTAAAGGTATACTTTGCTGATCTGAACAAGTTAAAAAAACAATTCAATTCTATTAATTATCGCCTTTGCTAAAATATCCATAATAAAAACTACTGTGATAAAATTACAACTGCAAATATCTCTATTTATCGCATTAATACGTGGCAAAACTAGAAAAGTGCTATATTTTTTTTAAATGGCAGTTTAATTAATTGAGATTGTGTCACGTAATGATGCGACTGAGGGAGATATTTCAGCTATATTTTGTTCACAATGGTTTTAATTACGGATACTAGCCAATGCGATCAAAAAAGGATTAAAACACTGTGGTAAGTTGTTCAAACGGACATAATATGTCTTTAAATGCACAGTGGTTATTAATAATCACCTTGTATATTGCAGCTGGTGTTTTGTTTAATTTCTGTATCTATTGTGAGAGCTGAGCTTTTAAAAACAGATAGGTACGTTTGCTTAATTGGTTCTCATTTTATATAAAGTTAAGTTACCAATGTTCTTGGGCTGCTTTTAGCAATTAAGCCGTTCAGCCACCCTTAGACTTTTATAAACTTCCCCTGATCTTTGGCTAACCGAGGAATACTGATTTCGTGTCTCCCTAGAGAGAACATTTCTCTCCTGGTTGGTGTGTAGCCAACATCGAGATACGGTGCTCAGGGATATCGAACACGTACAGACACCGCCATCACAGGTATCAATTCACACCTTGGTCGAGTGGAGCATTGTGGGTTATTCTGCCTCAGATAAATTAAGCAATGGTGCAGACGGGGATCGAACCCGGGACCTCTCGATCCCGAAGCGCGCGCCCTTCCTCTAGGTCACCGCTCCTCATATGCTACCAGACCCCATGATTATATAGCCTTTTTATGTTCAACTCAACTTGAGTATGCATATTGATTAGCTGCTAGAAAGTCCAACAATTAAATAATCTTTACTGTATTACCCAAAAATATTACTCTGCTTTCTTTATGACTATCCACGTAGTATAAAAGTTTCAGTAAATTATGACACATTTTACTGTTCGAAACATTTTGATCACGAAATTGAGTTGAGCATGAAAAAGCTTTGTAATTATGGGCCCAATGCACCTTGGTAACCAATACAATAATGCTATACTTGACAGGTAGGTTAGCTTTCAAGAGTAAGTTTCAGCATTCTATTATTGACCCTACCAACATATTATAAACCCTTTTAGTTACATGTGATTACCAGATCCAGATTTCTTGACGAACAAACATGACCGTTTTCAGCCTGCAGAAGACTAATAGTATTTTTTTAATTTTAACTCAGAGACAGTTTTATAGCATACACGAGAAGCTACGAAAAGCAGTATGATACAAAAGAAGAATATGAGAAAAGGTAGGTTGGGCACATTTTACTCTGTGCCACGTAATTGTACGTATAACTTATAGTTGTGTATACATACGTTTACTTGGCGATGGACGTCATTGTAACTGCCAATAAATAATTTGATTTGACTACATGTAGCTACATGTAACTGAATGTGTACATTGTCTCTATTTTCAATATGTTTTGTACTATTATTTCTTCCAATGATACGTATCTACATAATCTGTACACGCTGTACATACACGCATGTCCGGATATCACAAAATATGAAAGCGTCAAATCAAATACCTATAGTCAAATAAATCTTAAATTACATGAGATGTTCAAATACAGATCTATACTAAATGGGAATAGAATATTTACATGAAATTCTGAAGACTAATTCATTGTTTCAGATTTAATATTTGGCAACAAAACGTGCAGTTTATACAACAACATAATGCTGAAGCTGCTGAAGGACTACATTCATACACCACCGGTATCAACATGTTTACTGATTTTGTAAGTATGACTCTTTTCATGTTAATAAATATATTTATTTTATTCTAATTTGTTTAGGGTCTATTGTAAAACAAATTTTCAAGTTATATTATTCATTTTCGACACCTCATTCCTAGTGTTATCCATCGCCACGAGGGTATGAGAGGAGAGAAGCCAGATTCGCTTTTAATACTGAACGTCTAGCAAGGGAATTACTGGTACCAGTTTTATTTGTCTTTGGTATGATGCGGCCTGAGGTCGAACCCGGGACCTCCCGCACTCGAAGCGGACGTTCTATCACTAGGTTATCGAAGAGACGGTTTATATATTTCGAGCCATTGGTACCACGTACCACAGGTAACTGTATCATTTTCCGACTCGATCCCTGAATTACTCTTAGCAAGAATTACACACGATTCCACTTAGCCGAGATGTATGATCGGAGGGTCAAACTCCAATATTGTATCGGCGTCTAGTATAACAGCCGATGTTCGATATATTGCGATGTTCGATATATTGACCGGGGGTAAATGTACAGTTGGTCTGATAATAGACTTTAGCTTGATACATTTATTCATTTTTAGATAAAGAATACAATAACAAATACAGAAATGTATAGCTATTTAAGTGTGAATAAAGTAAGATAAATATTTATTTTTTATTCTTTATTAATGATAGTTTTACCTTGGTCACATACGTGTGTTCCAGGTTATAATAAACAACACTCAAATTGAACTGTATGTTTTATTATTAGTAACCCTATAAATTATTGTCCAGCAATATTATAATTACACGCGCGTTTACATTCAAGTTGGTTATTCAGCAATTACTACTTGACTATCACACACGCTATTGGTCATCACATTTACAATGGTACACAAAATGTATTCTTATTCTGTTCTAATCGTGTTCCTTAGAATCAAGAGGAATACAAAGACACTATGCTGACGTATCGAGGTCTACAGAGGAAATATGATGGTCAAGATTCGTATGTGGATAGACTTAGCTCTAATGATCTACCTGACAGTGTGGACTGGAAAGCTAAAGGTTATGTAACGGAAGTCGGTAGTCAGGTAGGCTATTTTGTCGAACACCATCCAGGGTTGTCGTCCTTGGCGCAATACCACATACATCAAAATACCAGAACCGACAACTCTTGGTGGGATTTGGAACGCATGCTTACAAAAGCAAAAATATTCATGTGTGTAAACATTCTTGCTACCATTGTGAGGAAACGTACACCGGATATTGATTACCGTGACAATACGAATACTGAACATGAAATTCATATTTTATAAATATTTTAATTTTATATGTACACGTGTAGGCATAGTTGTTCAAGCAAGATGTTTCATGAGCTTAACGATCAGTTAATACGAATAAAAAAGAAAATATTTGCAAAAGTAAATTGTTTGACATGAAGCATTAAATGTGTTTCAATATGCAGCTAAAATAGGAAGAATATCTATGGTATATACCCACAGGAACCACACTGTGGAAGTTGTTGGGCTTTCACAGCAACTGGTGCTCTTGAAGGGGCCCACAAAAAGAAAACTGGCAAACTCGTAGACCTATCTGAAATGAATCTCATGGCTTGTTCCTCGAGGCAAGGTATCTGTCAAACGAGATATTTGATTTTCTTAATTTTGGCTTCATGTATAACTACTTGTACCTAAAGCTTTGTTCATTTAATGTTATTTACATTCATGTACCTCACATGTCTTGTACCACTGCATAATACAGTGCAAATGAATACGAGGGGTATTCTACTTGGAATGCTACTAAGACCATAAAAATGTACCTTTGATAGATTTTAATGAAACACTTGCAGCGTTTATCTCCGATAGATATTTCAATCTGACAATCCATAATTTTCAAAATGCGATTTTGTTATCATTCCTATGTAAACTGCATTTACTGTACCAGAGCCAAACTTTCATATTTGTTTATGGTGCTGTCGTATGGGTGACAAAATGAACCCACTTCTCGATTATGGCCATTCCATTTGCAAACCGTCGAGATTACTAGTATTTAGAAAACGATTTCAACTATTGTTTGGACAGTTTGCAAGGCTTTTTATGCTGGCGTCCCAAAGCAGATAGGGGTATCCAAACTGCACTTATCTTCCTTTTTTTTAATATGCTTGAAAATTGTATGAACAGCTATTAATGCCGTGCCAACACATTGGGCCACTTGCCTAATTGTAAATCTTACACCAGTTTCCAAAATAATATTAGATTTTTGCAACCAATCCTGTATAGCATGTTGCGGTATTAGGATGGCGTGCATGAGGTTTCATTTCCTAATACAATTACATCACTTTTAATGGTTTTTTTAAAACTATCAAGTAGTTGATGAATAAGACATTACATTACACCGTGCAAGTTAATTTAAATATGGCATTTGCTCCCGCATTAAGAAAAAAACAATTCGTAAAATTGGGACCGAATTTGGTCAGAGAAAAATGACATTTTCCCAATCATTTAAGCATTTGTGTAGTTACACGAATTGAAGGTGTTAATCGACCTATCGGTACAGCTACGCTGAACGGATTTACAATGTGAGTATAAAGGTTATACAATGATCCTTGTTATGCAGTTTACTATTTTTTTTAAAAAAGTCTTTGATACGAGAAAGATATAGCGTCACTTGCATTCAAAGTTGAAAAACCCTAGCATGCACTGAATGTGAAAAAAATGATACTGAATCCTTGTTTTCTGACGGCTTTCTTAGATATGTGAGGATACGTGCTTTTGAAACCTAGGGAATCCTTTAAAACTTTCTGGAACACATACTAATTAGCTTGTATTTGTTTCCAAAGCCTTTGGAGATGGTTGTTTTGTTATTTCGATAATATATCGCTGGCATAGAATGAGAAGGTCGTAAGAACAAAATCAACATTTTGAGAAAACTAGTAAAAACTTTAAACTACAAAAATGTACTCTATTTTTTTGGAAAACAAGGTTTTACGACGTCAGTTTGGTCAACATGACCTGATCCGAATTTCATGAAAATAGGCTCTGAGCACCTTGTGATGCAGATTTCAAACATGAATGAGTCTTATAAGGTCGCAAATAGCACTTATGGCATTCTCATTCTAAGCCCGCGATATATACGAGTTTAATTTGTTATTGCTGGAAATCAAAAACCATCTTTGTGTGAAACTTTGGACTCAAACATTTTTTAAATATGCTGTGCTTATTTTCCACGAATTGAAGATTAACCCATGTTTTCTTAGTGATACTTGGTAGTTTTTTACATAATGCATAAATCAATATTCTGGATTGTCAATGTTAAGCTATTCTACTAAGATGCTTTGTGAATACACGTCATGGTATCCTGTTATTTCTAATGATGTATAGGTAACATGGGTTGTGAAGGTGGATTTGTGGACGCAGCATTCGAGTATGTCAAGCAGAACGGTGGTATAGATACAGAACAATCATATCCATACAATAAGACAGGGGTAGTGTAATTATAAATATATAACTATAAATATTATACATGTCAAAGAACAAAAAAAACAGTTATAATTGAAGTACAATCTCTGTTTAGCAATTCCCTTTGTGAGTTGCAAATATTGGCCTTTGTACAGAGGTTGTTGTTCTACAGAGGTTAAATTTAATGAAATATTAGCTTAAGGAAATTTTGAAGGTGTTGTTATAGAGAGGTTGCTGCTCTACAGAAGGCCGCTCTCTAGAGGTTGTACTGTATATTGTTATTTGTATTAATATTGTTGCTAAAGAGTTTACAGCTCATGAGACTGTTCTCTTTTAAATTAGTTGAAAAAGTTTCAATATTGAATATGTATATTGAAGTACATGTGTATATTTTGACAGGGTTCTACATGTAGATACGATCCGAAGGGTCGTGGTGCCACGTGTACAGGTTATGTGGACCTACCTTCGGGTAATGAAACAGCTCTACAATATGCTATAGCTATCATAGGGCCCATTGCTGTGGCCGTTAATGCCAATCATAAAGGTAAGCATGAACTAAACTATACGTATATTGCTGTATACGCTCGTTACTTGTGACCATGAACTTAAAATGTACGATTTATCTACGTATGCAAAATACTACAACAATGATTGAATCAGTATCTTATGTCTTGGACTTTGGGATCAATGTTATTTCGAGTACGTAAGAAAAACAGTTAATCGTGATTGGGTTTCACAGTCAATGCCTACGGATATTCGCCCACAATATTTTGCCTGTGACATTTGTCATAGTATCAGTATCAGATTAATACCACATTTCAGATGCTGACAACTTTATACAGCTTCAGGGTTAATAATATACATTTTACAGTGATTCTCGAATTTAAGAAAATGATACCTAAAATTAGGACTTGTTTGTGGTCTGTGTGTTCCTTTTCGTGCCCGTCATGCTCGGCTGTTTCTGTAGAGTGCTGACTTCCTTGTCAGAATTCTCGTTATCTTTTTTGTGTAAACAGACTACCCCTTAACAAATTATTATATTACTACCGGTATATGTGGTATGTTACAGGATTTATGTTTTATGAACATGGTGTATACGATGACAATGCATGTAACTCAGAAGATCTTGATCAAAGTCTGGTAGTTGTTGGATACGGAGTAGAAAATGGAGTGGAATATTACGATTGTAAAAACAGGTACAGTATTATACTTAATACGGTTTTTTGTAGCATGTAATTGTGGTCTGTGTTTTTTCGTTTGTGAATGTCCATTTCGTGTTCGGCTATTTCTGTTGAATGCTACGTTCCCTGTCTGATTTGTTTTTAGTTTTTTTAGGATAAGTGTCCTGGAAATCAAAACTGTGAATAATCAAGCACATGGACATAGAGCAAGATGTTGCAAGCTTTGATCAAACAGAAAGGTTGACGAAATGTTTCCGAATAAAGTCCAATTTTTTTTGGGGGGGGGAATGAAAAAACAAGCTGATCAAGTAGTCCTTCTTCTTCCGTTAAATGGGTAAAAAAGTTTCTTTGTAATTTTTGATAAAGCCTGTAAGGCGAAATATTAAAGCTTCATGATGCATATCCTGTTTATTAAAATTGCGCCATTTTATTTATACTTTTGAAAAAACAAGCTGACCATGTAGTGAAGAAAGGTATCTTTGTAATTTTTGATAAAGCCTGTAAGGCGAAATATTAAAGAACGAGTAGAATATTGAAAAATGTTTCCTGTCAGCGATTTCAACCGAAGGGAACCACGGTAAACATGACACACTGTTCTTTTTGTGAAAATAGTGCTCTGTTGTTTCTGTTTAATGCTACCTACCCTGTTATTTTGTTCTTATCTTTAAGCAAGATCTGAATATGCTAGAATATTAATCGATGTACCAATTATATGGTAAGGAATTCATTCAAGCTTAGTGTGTCACAATTCGATTGTTTGGCGGAAAACAATTGTAACTCCCTATGTTTTATATAGGAGTTACAATAGTTTTCCGCCAACCCTTCGACATACCATACTGTATTTAAGCTGGGTTACATCTCGATATATAATGGTTATGACATTATACATGTCAGCCGGGGTACTACCTGGGGAAATCATTCATTTACTTTTATTGTCATATGAACATTATGTATGTTCGTCGCCTTAAACAATAGGCGGCAGGTAAATTAACTGAAGAGCATGAACAACATACAATAGACAATGTTAGCAAAATATAACATAACAAAATCATGTTTTTGTATATTTCAGTTGGGGTACATCTTGGGGAGATAATGGTTATATCAAAATGGTGAGAAACAAGAACAATCAATGTGGTATAGCAACTGGAGCAAGTTATCCTACTATGTAATTGTTTGTTCGTGTATGGCACTGTGTGATGTTATCTAAATTATGTGCCAATTTTTGAAAATACTAATAAAAGCTTCAAGTCAGTTATTATTTAGTCGTACACATTACCCATGCATGTGCAGTAATTACATCATTACGTGCAGTAGTAACTACATTATGTGCAGTAGTTACGTCATTATGTGCTGTAGTTACACCATTATGTGCAGTAGTTACATCATTATGTGCAGTAGTTACTTCATGATGTGCAGTAGTTACAGCATTACGTACAGTAGTTACAGCATTACGTGCAGTAGTTACAGCATTACGTACAGTAGTTACAGCATTACGTACAGTAGTTACAACATTACGTACAGTAGTTACATCATTACGTACAGTAGTTACATCATTACGTACAGTAGTTACATCATTACGTGCAGTAGTTACAGCATTACGTACAGTAGTTACAGCATTACGTACAGTAGTTACAGCATTACGTACAGTAGTTACAACATTACGTACAGTAGTTACATCATTACGTACAGTAGTTACAGCATTACGTACAGTAGTTACATCATTACGTGCAGTAGTTACATCATTACGTGCAGTAGCTACATCATAACGTGCAGGGGTTACAACATTACGTGCAGGGGTTACATCATTACGTACAGGGGTTACATCATTACGTGCAGTAGTTACATCATTAGGTACAGTAGCTACATCATTACGTGCAGTAGTTACATCATTACGTGCAGTAGTTACATCATTACGTGCAGTAGCTACATCATTACGTGCAGTAGCTACATCATTACGTGCAGTAGCTACATCATTACGTGCAGTAGTTACATCACCATGAGTTCACAGGATCCTATCTCAGTATTTACATCATTACATGCAGTAGTTACATCATTACGTGCAGTAGTTATATCATTAGGTGCAGTAGTTACACCACCATGAGTTCACAGGATCCAATCTCTGTCCATAGTCATACATCAGTGGCTAGTCAAGTTTTCCAGACTATGTTTCGGACGAAGAATACTCTGGTGAACGAGAATGATCTCTGTCATGCGAGAATAGAATAATTGAAAACTCTTTATGGGAATCACACAACATTTGTCTCCCTTCTCTGTACAAAATCAAGTTACACTGAGAGACTTCAAAAACGCAACAGTAACTTTAAATTATTACAAAACATGGTTGAACATTCGTATATTTTGATGAAAATCGGTGACAAAAACATAATTAGATATTCAACAACGTCTGAAAGATTCCTGCCAAAATATGGATTAGAAACAAAAATATTACATTTTAAAGAGCAACACCATCAATACTGAAATCACAAGTACATCATGTGTCATTTACATTAGAAGCAATGCAAACGAGTTGAACGGCGTGTACTGTGGTTGTGGTAATGCTCTCTCTGTCCATCGACCAATTCGTTGTTGTACCATAAGCACTTACCCATGTGAAATAGTCATTTAAATTGTTGCATACACAGTGTAGCAATACCACGTAGAAATTTGTAAACATTAGAACACAAATTTAGCATAAGTATTTTATTTCTTCATCGATTTCTATTAAATATACGCCACGCTAAGGGGGGAATTATTTGCTTCCTATGAAATATAAGATCTTTTTCAGCGTTTTACCGATTTTTCCATTACCCTGTGAAACTTACACGTTCCGCGGGTAATGGACAAAATGGCAAATAATGTTCCCCTTAGCGTGGCGTAGATTTCATAGAAATCGATGAAGAAATAAAATACTTATGCTAAATTTGTGTTCTAATGTTTACAAATTTCTACTTGGAACTGTAGTCAAAAACCACGTGGTAATGCTACACTGATACAGCGATATTTGTAGTTGCTAAAGCAGCCATTCAATGGGATAAATCAAACGAGACATTGCTAGGTGTGAGCAGCTACACTTAACCAATGTTCTTACTACACCGACTAGAAAATTGAATGTATCCGTTGTATAAATTCACATTATGTTTTGAAAACAAGTCTAAAATGAAAGTAGGATGTTTTAGCAACCCAGTCTGTGTGATATTGAGCATCGAGGCATGACGATATACAATATCGATTTTTGTGCACGTGTTATTAAATTTTGGCGGGAAACCCAATCCACGTTGAAGATCGCTTCTTAGTCGTAAGTCCTTTCAGACAAACAAATTAGGGTTCGTATACCACTAGAAGAACGAACCAGACATGTGGGTAGTTAATGTAGTGGTTCATGTTGACGGGGGATATACCGGCTAATGATAATCTTGTTATATTTTGTTTTAGAGTATAAGTGTAAAATTCAACCACAAACATTACCAGTTCATCATTTGTTATTTATTTTATTATATCAACATGCAAACACCCATATAATGTCGTTTTTAGTGTAGGGACTAAAACCCAAAGTAAAACATTTGTCAAGAGTGTTTTTATCTTCTGTTAACTCAAACCACTACACCAACGGCCCGTAACATTGACCCTTTCTTCAAATGGCATACTAACAATGTGATGTTTTTTCTGAAAGGACGAACAACTAAGAAGCGATTTACAACGTGGAATCGAATTCCTGCCAAAAATACCATAGCCAGCGTACAAAAGAGGATATTGTACCGTCATGCCTCGGTGCTATATATTCCACCGAATGACTTGTAAAAACATCATAATATCGTAGACGATATCGATTTAGACCTTTTTACGAAAAATCACGTAGTTCAATACAACGGTTTCAGATATTTAAATTTAAATTCGGTGTAGTTAGAACATTGGTCAAGTGTACATGTAGGTAGCTCTAAAGTTAATGTAAAAAATGCGAAATGTGAATCATTAATATTGGCCAGATAAAACAAGTGGTTGTTTAATTCAGGTATAAACCATTTTAAAATACATGTGTTAATAGATAATACTACATGTCGTATGTTATCAGCGAGTTGTAACCTATGTTATCTGTAGAAATATAGAACAACCTTACCGGTGTAACAAAAATCGTGTGTACGTTATATTATGCACATGACAAAAAAATATTACAATTAAATATTCAGTACTTTGTGTGACTCCGGTGTACATTCAACAGAAAGTCATTCCTCGCGACCATACTATATATAACTCGTACAGTCTGAATGTAGATACTACACGTGGTATGACATGCTATCAGCGTGTTGTTATCTATGTTATGTGTAGAAATATAGAACATTCAGATGACCAAACGTGTGTGTATACGTCATATTACATGACATATAAATGTTCAATATTCATAACTTACAAGCATTTATTGTTGGTGTTTGTCCTTTGAAACAACTGGTGAAAATGGAGCTTACATTGAAGGTGAGGAATAATTTACACAACTCCCTGTATTGTTATCAAACTACATTTGTACTACACAATTTTGTTCAATCGTCATTTCAGTATTGTCTAGACACACTTAATACGGAAATTTTAAAATGTTATAAATTAGATTATTTTTAGGTTCACACATCGTCCAAAGCTGATATTCGAGTGCAAATATTTAGTTAGACTATTAATTTTAGACGAAGCAATTATATTCGGTTTTTCCATTATCCATTGCGTATTCGAACCATGCATACGTGCACTTATAATTAATTAAGTATTGAAGGTAATAGTAAAACGGTATAAATCTTAAGTACTGAAGGTTATAGTGAAACGATGTAAAATTAATCTATAAGTACTGAAGGTAATAAGGAAAGGTGACGTTTGTCAGATATTCCTTACATGATTTACATCATATTGCTGATATTGGTATTAGATACGCTTTCATTTGGAAATTAGATCTTGCAGGATTTCAAATTGTGAAATATTTACTATATTGTTAGAAAGATAAATTATAAATGTAAGCAGCTAGTATATACTATATGTTGTCATACGCAGTGTATAGACAATTTAGACATTGATGATCAACTTTTGTGGTTATATTACAGGCGGTCATGTGTCTGATCTGTGTATCAGTGATCAGAGCAGAAATGTTGAAAACTGACAGGTAGGTCTGATCAATTGTTTAACTAGCACAGTAAGTATAGGTATATAATTTAAATTTTGCATTGTCTTGAGTGAGTCTATAGAGCCCTAGATTTTTCGTTGTAAGTTACAATGAGATTGCGGGCGGATGCAATGTCTTTAAATTGATAATCCTGTCAGTTAACCACGACGCAGTCTAAAAAAATATAAGTTTGATAATAACTTCACATGCAAATTATTATAGTGTTTACATTACTAGTTTTACCATTCAATTTAGGATTTTGTGAAAAAAATACCACGTGGTAGTGTCTGTAAAATAAACATTCATCTATTATAAATCATTAGAAAAGATATTTCATGAGAAAGATATGTATATTCATACGTACATTGTATATATACATTAATTATATGTCATAGTATTATGTGATACACGTATTTTCACTTCAATATTTCTTTGTTCAGTGACAGTTTTGTAGAATACATGAAAGCCCACGGCAAGCAGTACGACACAAAGGAAGAATATGAGAAAAGGTAAGTCGGGCAAAGTTGTGTCTGTGCGACATTAATTACTTAATCTTTATATTACCTGAATTTGGACGATGTTTCACACGCAATGAATAAAGAGGACATCCATTAAATTTACTTCCTTCAGTAATAAAGATCGCAATGTCGGTCGGTACATTGTCCTTACACTGACAGTAGAATCTAGAATACATGTACATAGAGTCAAAATAAAATATCCGTGAGACGCTTGAAAACAGAGAAGTACTACGCATTTTCAAAGACCTAAATATACAATATATATACTGTATAATAAATATAATGTATATTTAGATCTTTGGCATTTTTATAAAACGATTGACCCTGTTTTTCATGTGTGGTACTTGTTATACATTAATATGTATTGTTTCAGATTTTCCATTTGGCAACAAAACGTGCAGTTTATACAACAACATAATACTGAAGCTGCTGAAGGACTACATTCATACACCACCGGTATCAACATGTTTACTGATTTAGTGAGTATGACTCTCCTCCTGTATCGCTGAAGTGAATGATTTTGAAAAAGATAATGAAAAAAGATAATCTACAGAAACAGCCGATCACGAAAGGCACAAAAAGTTGCACACAAATAGAAAAGTAGACCGTATACATACGAGAGGCATTCTGAAAGTTCTGATAAGTGCGTGATAACTTTTCACTGTTTGATCAGAATATTTGAAAGTGAACATTTTCTGAAAGATGCAACCTTCCTCCACGGAAAACATATCATCATAGTGATATCAGAGAATTGATAATTCACCTATACGCCATTGTACATGTAGGTATGTGACCCATTTGATTGTCGCCAAAATGAGTCATTTTTGGACCTTGGAAGGGATAACATTATTGTCAATAATTTCCATATTTTCAATCAGATTTATTTGGAATTTACATATATCTTGTATTACATACATGTGTATATTATGCCACATGAAAAGTGTTGTTCTGACAGTGCAAATGACTTTGGGTGAACATGAACAAGACCACGACCCAAATGCTCTTGAAAATAGCCATTTTACCGGAAATACGCATTAATACGGATTCTGAAAAAATCATAATTTTATCTGTACAGCAGATTAAAGAATATGACCACGTGGCACAAAACACGTGTTTTAGAATCATGACGTCATATCCTCAAAATAGCATTTCGCAAAACAAAAATAATTGTATCTTTTCTTAATTTGAAGTTATTACAATTAATTTAACTAAAGAAAAAGGTTAATGGACCTTTTTATTACATGTATAAAGGTATTCCGTTACCCCTACCACTTTCTAAAATCATGTGTAGAGCACAAGATTTTGCTCCCAAAATCAAACTTTATGAAAAATTCATGTATAACGTCCCCCGAATGAAAGAATACATTCCAATCTAGACAATTTGACTTATTTAGAGTAACTGATGGTCCTTAAACGTAGTGTATGTCTGGAATTAAGAAAAGAGCATATGTGGTAAAATGGTCTTCTTATTAGGTTGTACATATTGCTGTTATTTTATTAAGAACTCAGCGTTTTTTTCGATATCTTAATTTTATTCGAAAGTACGGTTATGTATATTTAAAATAATATCAAATTTATTTCAATCAGCCTCAACGATACTTCCGAAGGGCGCTTTGAAATATACATGGGGCCAATACAATGCGATTCCCTCGCGTATTCAAGAGATATTTCAGTCAATACCCCAAACCATGTATTGTTAGAATACCAAAAATATATACATTTTCAGAGATAAAATAATAAATTTGCTATGAATGCCTCTCTTAAAGATTGATCTTTCAGAAAATGTCCACTTTAAAAAATTCTGACCAACCGATGTAAAGTTATCACCCAGTTATCAGAACTTTCAGAATGCCACTCGTATATAAAGCATACGTCACAAATTCCAACACAAAATTGAACAAGAAAATGAAACTAATCCGCTTCAAGCCCTAAGTTCGGGTGTCAAAAGTCCTGAAAGTTTACGAATCACTGTAAATAACATTACTTTAGAAACAAAGATAAAAAATAGATAGGGAAGATATTGGGCACAACAAAGAGCCCAACACATATTACAAGCAAAAGGACGAGACAACACTTGTATTCCAAGTCAATCACAAGACGATATGTAACCACAAGGGGGACAATTGTTTGAAGCATTACTATTAGTCGCAACCTACTAGCTGGTGAGTTCAATCAGACTGTATAGAATAAACAATTGATTACATGTACCAGCATGTGTATGTTGGGTTTCCTCGCAATTAGTTCAGTGTCACTATTTGTCATCACAAGAATAAATGTTATAATCTACTAATATGTTTTTATTGCGTTTATTAGACTCAAACAGAATACAGAGACACGATGCTGACGTTTCGAGGTTCACAAAGGAACAGTAAGGAACATGAAACGTATGTGGATACACTGAGTGTTGGTGGCCTACCTGACAGTGTCGACTGGAAAGCAAAAGGTTATGTGACTGAAGTCGGTAATCAGGTATAATTATCTCCATTTGAGTTACCGTTATTGTTTTTTTACCGCAAAGGAACGACAACTCTTGATAGAATTTGGAACGCCTGATAAAAAACGAGATTAAACGCTCATATTCCAAAGCTATGTGTAATTATACAAACGTCGAATATTGGTTTGCATGTACGTCATTAAGATTGGTCGATTACTAGTATTAGTATACCAACATGCACCATAAAGTAAGCTGTTTGACAACGTCGATATGACAAGAGCCATTACATTACACCCTTATACATCAGTGGATAGTCAAGTTCTCCAGACTATGTTTCGGAAGAAGTATACTCTGGTGAACGAGAATGTTACCTCGGAGTTAAAAGCAAATAATCGCATTGTAAATAATTAGATAACTTATGTCAGTACGTATGAGATGCAGTATGTTCTGATATTATCTACAGGGACAATGCGGAAGCTGTTGGGCTTTTACAGCAACTGCTGCATTGGAAGGGGCTCATAAAAAGAAAACAGGCACACTTGTTGATCTCTCTGAACAAGATCTCATGGATTGCTCGAGCAAACAAGGTATCTACAGTGCCCACCAGAAATAAGTATACAGTAAATAATTGTTGCAAAATTAGACTTGGTTAAATTTTTCAATATTTGTTTATCAGACCGTCACAATAATACTAGTTTCCGAAACTACAACTATTATATACATTTTGTATGTCAAAAAAGAGATATAAATAATGATGAAGGTGTTCTAAATTGAAATGACCATGTGACCCAAAAGGCTGAATTTTCCATGTTTTGCGACAAAGGTACCATTTAAGTAGGAAAAAGAAACTTTATATTTTGAACCCAGGGTGCAAATCCATGAATGGTATTTACATTAAATAAACAAAAATATTCATTTTCTTCAGAAAAATGTTATTCCAATATTTTGCAAATAGTGTTGTAACAGACAATTGACTGGGGAAATAACATCTGTATACTTATTTTTTGGTGGGCACTGTACAACTCCAGACTGTGCTGAATGTTTATGTCTCTATTCGCTATATTGGCTTCATCATGAAAAGAAGATCAGTCATTTTTACTAGCAGCAGCATACGTAATGATACATTTAATATTTACCGCAGACATATTTTTGGACGTCCTATGTAACTGTTTAGTAAAGTGTCCATGAGCGTTCGGTGAATGATAAGATATATAATTATCAGAGCGTGTGGTTCAAACACTGGCTTTCCCCATGGGTTTTTGGAGCTTTCGTTCGAAATCCTGGGGAAATTATTTATTAACTTCAGCTTCTCGTCTCCCATTAGTTATTACATGTTTCCATAAACGATAACTATGAACTAATTTAGGAATATGAATATATTAAAGGAATCTGGCATTGGTCAAAATAGATTTCCACACGATTCCTAAAATCAGTATCGAAAAAGGCAAAAAGATTATAATAAAAGATCGGACAGGGAAAGCCGCACTCAACTGAAACAATCGAGCACAGAAATTAGAAATATCACAGCGACCACAATCACATGGCACAATGTCAAACTCAAAGTTACTGATCGAGAAATGAAACTAAACCACCAGAAGACCGAGTTTTAGCTATAAAAAAAGCATAAAGACAAAGCTTCAGCTGTCGAAAATGCGAGAGACCTAGTTTCAGCTATAAAAAGACCACGAAGGAATATCTAGAAATAATAAGTTAGCCTACATCTGGAATGATGTTGAATTCAATAGGGATCTATGTTCAGTTATGTTATTATGCACGCGAAATGATGATGGGTATGTACAATGTGTCTGGTATTTCTACTTACAGGGAACAATGGTTGTGAAGGTGGATTGATGGACTCGGCATTCAAGTATGTCAAGCAGAATGGTGGAATAGATACCGAACAATCTTATCCTTACAATCAGACTAATCCAGGGGTATGGTTTGACTTTGTCTAAACACATAATTACATTTTTGTATATTAAGGACGTTTAGCAAAACCATCGTCAACAAAGTAGTTTTATCTCAAGTATAACGGATCGCTAATGCTAGAAGTAATAGCTGAATAACGATTGAGTCGATATACGGACACCCCGGAAGATGAGATATTAAACTGGCGCATGCGCATAAGCGTCAAGGGAAGACAATTTCCAAGGGAGGTAACCTAGTTTCGGGAAAGGCCTATTGTACAGCATAAGGTAAGTCATCCGAGAAACAAATAACAATGTTAAAGAACTTGCAGCTTAAGAGAGTTGCAGTTTCAAACAACTGGGTGCTAAATGTTAAAAATAGTTTCTGTAAAATTATATATATACGTGTATTTGATGTTATATTTACAGTCCTATACATGTAGATACAAAAAGAAGAATAGTGGTGCCACATGCACAGGTTATGTGGACCTACCAAAGGGCAATGAAAAAGCTCTGCAAACTGCCATAGCTAACATAGGAGTAATAGCTGTGGCCGTTGATGCCAGTCATGCAGGTAAAGTAAATGTCATAATTGCTACAGTAGTTTGAGAGCATTATACACTTGGATAAAGTTGCAAGTTACTCTTGAAAGATCAAAACATGGCTAAAAAACGGTTATAAATACGTATATTATATTTGTTTCTTGTATCATAACAACGCTCATATACGAGTATACATACTATATGTTTTATAAATGTTCATGTATATCATATAATCTGGTATTCATACCATACCTGTATCCGAACAACGCTCATACATACTACATGTACTATATTCTATAAATGTTCATGTATATTATAAAATCTAGTATATTTTACAAATCATATCATTGCATTGTATATTATGTTACAGGCTTTGGGATGTATAAAAGTGGTGTATACGATGACAAGGCATGTAATTCAGAAATAGTTAATCACAGTCTTGTAGTTGTCGGATATGGAGTAGAAAAAGGAGTTGAATATTACTATTGTAAAAACAGGTATATCTATATGATTATCATATAAGAAAATAATTGTGTATTGTATATGTTTTTGACTAAGAGATGTGTCGAACTATATACTAGTATATCAGTAACACCGACCGATTTAGAAGCTTTAAATATAAGAATATTTTAATCTGTAAATACAAAGGCAACAAAACGTCAACACCGATAGTGTTCCTGTTGTAATCGGATTGGCATGTCCTTTGCATTAGTATAAAAATATCACATCATAAATAAATATTCATCAATTGTCCGGTTACCATACATATAACTTGACTGTGAATGATCAAAAATCTGATAGCAGGATATTCCTTAACTTTATCAAACAGAAAGAAAAACTAAAATGTTTTCTGTCAGCGATTGCAAATGAAGAGAAAGCAAATAGTGACTTGTCATGTGGAATAGACTCTTTGCAATGATGTTCATTATACAATTGTATATTTCAGTTGGGGTACATCATGGGGAGATAATGGTTATATTAAAATGGTGCGAAACAAGAACGACCAATGTGGTATAGCAACTACAGCAAGCTATCCAACAGTTTAAAAAACTAGTATATTCATGGATGATAATTTAATGTGATGTTAATAATTATCTATGTTATGTGACAACGTATAAAAATACTAACAAAAACTTCACACCGGTCTTGTTTTGTTTTGCACTCTGTTTCAAGTAGTTTTGTTTTCAAACATTTTGGCGGATGGATGAATTAACCAGTTTGTATGAACGTAATCATCAGCTTTTACTTACCTGGTGATTTCCGCTTTTTGCACGTGAAGTACATGCCCGTAGTCAATGTCAAAGACATGCCAGATAAATATATAGTGATCGGAATCAGACCCTTTGGTACGAATAACAAAAGCACGAAATTTCATCTACGATTTCTTTATAATAACATTATAAATCTACAAAAATATACATAAACTCATTAAAACAATACAAAAATAAATAGATAGTATAATACGATATGTTTATATAAATGTTATGTTACAAGTTAATGTCAATCACGATCATTGTTAAATGATCAAAGCACTGAAACCTTAGAAACACTTTTCTGCATCACACTTTGACTTGACTTTGACAAAATTGATAATTCGGTCTTCAGAAAAGTAATTCACTTCAAAATTTCAATGAATCCATTCCTTCTGTCCATGTCATTACAGTATTCCTTCACAATTTCCATAGACGAAAATTTCGTCTGATATAACACTCACTAAAGTCTTTTTAGATCAAGTGTTCAGTAACTCAACGTTTTCGATAAGGATGTCGGTCCTACGACAAGTTCTCAAATATTCTGCAAACTCCTACCCAGAATTTGTTCACACTACCTTAATCTGATAAACAACTCCATATATCGAATAAAATCTTCAAAATAATTGCAACAAATATTCTACCAATGAACAATAGATCAGGTTATATTTACAAACGAATTACTAATGAATTAATCAGATCTAACTAGATATGGTTAAATTATTTGTCAAAATCTCATCAACATACACATCGTTTAAAAATGTAAAAAATATGTATTTATCACATTGAGCTTTAACATTGCACATATATAACAAATGTATAAAACCAAATTAACAATAATACAAATAACACTGATACGAAGATCAGGTTGAAATCACAGGTAACTGTATCATTAATAAAGAGAAAACAAACAAAAAATATTTTTTTTATAAAATTTATAATACCGGTATCTTAGAAAGGTTCATAACACGGGAAATTGACCACAGTCACTGAGGTGCAATATGTTTTTAATAAACATTTCAACAATACAAGTGTTATTTTAAATATGTTTACATAATCAGAAACAAGAGAGTTTCGTCTTTAATTTGATATCAATATTTTAAAAATCCGTTCATAAATTAGAAAATAAATCAATAGGGCGTGAAGACATTTTGTTTTTTTTTGTTTTTCTTGTTTAGAATAGCATCGTCGTTTCTATTTAATGCACCTCAGTGATTGACTGGATACCGTGGTATACATTTCATGGTATAACTTTAATTTTAACTAGTTGATCAATTTCGATGGAATTTTGCATGGAGGTAGTTCTAACGATGTTGTATAAGAATGCAAATACTTTATGAAGATATCAAAAACCAATTCTTGATTTTGATACCATGAACATCTGACCACTTTAGTACAAATGTACCTTTCTAATTAGAAGATAACATAAATTTCATTAAAGATTTTTTTATACTCCTTATCAATGATACAGTTACCCATGGTTGAAATGAGCAAATTTGTGGTACATACAGGTCTACGTAAATAGTGATGAATATAAAAAAGAAACTATTAATGTAAAATTTGTGATATAAAATTATCACATCAGTTAAATAGGGATTTAACAACAAATCTCAAAATAAATTGAAAGACTACTACAAGGTTTGTCAGTGACTTCTAATATTTATCATAAGTGTGCACATTTATCATCAAATCCACAAACGTCTAATAAACTTAGGACCATACCATGTGGTTGTACCATTCTCAGGTTAATTTTTAGTACTGCTTGGATGAATACATTCCATCAATTCCGACAGAACTTTCAGATCGTTGTTAAGTAAATAATTATTCAATCCGTTACAATGCAAATAAGATATCTAGGGTTGCTTTCAAGACTGACGAAATTGCTTTTAAATAATAATCAGTTCATACAATATTTGCGGGTAACCTTCCACATGTTAAGTGACACGTTCACTCTACAAACTCATGGATTGCTCGCCGCTTAAACAATGTTAAAGATCATTTGACATGGTCACACAGTTACAGTTTTGTTGACTCTTAATGTTCATCTCTGCATTATTGTAGAATACATGCTTTACTCGTTCGATCAGGTATAGGCTTATCTGTACTCTGTGTGTCTCCAATGCCTATCCCCTTTAAACTCGTTCCAGTGGCTGTCAGTGAGGGATTCCTAGTCCCACCTTTACCCTGCGTATCTTTAGGTTGAACTTTAATCCGTTTAGGTCGAACACGATCCAAAGGTAATGTTTCTGATTGTCCAGAATTAGCTGAAGATTTAGAATGGCGGCTTGTTGATTTAGCATCAACTTCTGATTGTTTACTAGATTTACTTATTGTACTGACCTCAAGTGAAGGTGTATTAGAGGAAGTAGAACTTCCTTGCGAAGATGTCCTCTCCGAGTCATTTTGTACATCTGAATAGAAATTTGAAGTACTTTGCATTCGTCTTACATTACTCCCTCTCCTAACGGTACTGCCACGAGTTCTTCCCACCGAGTTTCTGTTGTCGTTAATCTGTATACCATACCCTTGATGAGAGACTGGTTTGGATACACTTCTAGCCATTGCTTTACTCAAAGCTTTGTTATCATCTGCAAGAATCATTTTCTTGATCGATTCTTTCTGTTGTTCCTTCATTTCTTTCTCTGACAATTGTTTTTTAATTGTTTTCACCGGAGCTGCTTTATTATAACCAGCACCATTTAGCTTCGCTTCTGCAGAATCGGTTTCTTCTAGTATTGGTTTGTTGGTAGGCTGGCTTGAATTGTTTTCTTCTCTTCCAAATGTGTCCACTGTTTGATCTTTTTCTGTCTTGTCTTCAACGTTTCTATCAGTCTTGTTTGTCTTTTTGTCAACAGCATCAGCTGGATCTGCCTTCTTTGTCTGCAGTGTTTCTGTCTCACCAGTATTACTCGATACATTGACATCTTTCTCTTCAGGTTTCTTTGGTACATTATCAACTTTTTCTTGCACAGGCTCTTCAGTTTTCTTTGGTGTACTATCCACTTTTTCTGGTAGTGGATCAGCCTTTGCCTTTTCTCTCTTTTCCTCCTCTCTAAGCTCTGCAAGAAATAATCAAATATCACATTATTCTTAGAACATCGTCAACTTTTCAAATTAGGTTACGATGTGCGGTTTAAATGGAAATGTCATTATTGCACAATAGTTTTATTAACTAAAATGTTATTCGAACAAATGAAATATTAACAAACTGAAATTTCCAGACATCTAATTTATATTTACTATGTACGAAATATATTTAGAGTAATCTTTAAATGTACTGATTCAGAACTAAAACAACAATTATCTAAATCTCAATTTACCAATATTCCTGCTTAAACATTTTCAACTACGTTTCAATTAATTGCATAATGTATTATGAATTAGTAACAATATATGTAATTAGGAATCATTTCACATTAATCATATTCAGTTAAATATAACTAGAACAATAAATTCAGTGATTCTAATTCACACAAGTCACTTGAATTGTTATTGACACCAGATTTGATTTACAAAGCAAAGTTTTATATTTCTATTTCCAAAAACATTGTTGTCACAACTGAATTTCCACTGAGCTTATTTAGTTATAGGTTTCACCATTATTTCTAGCTATTTTCTGACAAGTTTATGCTTGATATATATTATATATTCTATCATTTATTGGTCGAACATTGTTGTAGTCAAGGTTTCGCCCATTTATTGAGAATTAAAATATCGACAAAATAAGATAAAACAGGTTGTAGTTGTTTAGTAACAGATTTCATTGTTTAGTTTTGTGTTGGTTATTGTGATGTGTTCTTACATGTATTGACTGGACTTTAGGGTGTTTCATTTTTTGAACTTTTTCTTTGATCACCTAGATAGTTAAACCAACTGTTCTCTAGCATAAACAATATTCCCATACCAAATTTCAGCTCAATCCATCGATGTCTTGATCCCCCCTACCGAGTTGAAATTTTTACCCAAAGACGGTATGTAGGCATTTTTCACTCCAACAAGGTATCTTTTATAGCTAATTCCACCAACATCTTTTTGTTTCATGTCCGTGTTTTCCTTGTTGTGCCTTTCTGTTGAGTGTTGCTTTGCTGTCTGATTTTATATTATCCTTTTTCGGAATTTCAGTGTTAACGTCCACGGGTCAGAAACAGATGATATAAATGTAATATATACATAATTACTATATTTATGATAATCAAATTATGATTAAACATTAAAACATGAATTGATTGATTAATGGTCAGTTATCCATATGTGTTGAAAACATGATTGTACTGTCCGCTGAAAAGAAATTAGAAGAAAATGTAACACTAAGGTATATTAAACATTTATTGTGCTACTGACATAAAGAATGTATAAGTGTACAAAAAAGAAATAAATTAGACTTATATTATAACATGATTGTGCCAATAAATTTAATATCACAGACTACACAGGAAATATATCAAAGACAACATATACATGAAAAACTGTTTTGGACCAATGAATGCTCCCAGAATTAAGTGAAACATCATCAAATCAGAAACTGGTGACAATATGTGCATCTCCTCTTGTATTGAACCTTGCCCATTAAAGTTCACTAAATTTCATTTACTGGATGCTCAAAAAACCAACAAATTTGTGATGGACGGATGCATGTTCTAAGTAACTTACAGACAGGCGTACGGACAGAGGACAGACAGCTAAATGTTCTTTCTTCAGCGAGCATAAACTAGAGAAAACTATACATAACACATTTGAGCGTGTAAGAATAACAGGAAACATGCCAGTGCTTTACTTAGCAACATATTTCAGATTTAGTAATTTCGCTACATAGTATGATGTGTATTATAAACCTCAAAAATAGTCTAACGTCATTTGAGTAACATTCTTTAAAACAGGTTAAATAAAATATCAAAACAAAATCAATAAATATATATATGCAATGAGGCAAACGTTTAAATTATATGTGTATTTCTACGTATTTGTAACAAGATATATTTAACACATGTAAATATTATAAAGTTGATATTATTGAAGAGTACACTTCATACAGATCGATACAAAATAAGGTATCTAAAATGAATGTGACCTTAGAAAGACCTATTTATCACAAAATATTTAAATGAAGTAGTGACAAAAATATATTTATTACAAAATGTTCAAATGAAATAGTGACAAAAATATATTTATCAAAAAATGTTCAAATGAAATAGTGACAAAAACACATTTATCAAAAAATGTTCAAATGAAATAGTGACAAAAATATATTTATTACAAAATGTTCAAATGAAATAGTGACAAAAACATATTTAATACAAAATGTTCAAATGAAATAGTGACAAAAATGTATGCCTCACAAAATAGTTTAATAAAATGCTATCACAGAATACAATGTAAACCAATTATTTTTTATTAGTAATATCAGACAATGGGATATCCAGGTATTGGCACATGATGCAGTCCTGTACTAGTACCTTGTATTCTAGTAGCAGGTAGTGGAAAGGGTTGCCACAAGTGCATCATGAAGCACTTAATAATTTCATATCAGGAATTTTATTTCACAAATGAGACTTAGAATTGCAATAATGCCCCTCCGTCAAAGGACACATTTGTCAATATAAACAAACTTTATATAGTGCAATTATTTTGAGGTGTCAAAATTTACATACCGTATATTCTTGCCCATAAGTCAGGTAAAATCACGTTAAACAAATTCCAAAAAGTCAATCAGATTTTGACTTATGTCAAAAATCCTCTAAAAGAAGTACAACTTATGCCTTATTATGTTGAAATCAAAGCATGGGTCATGGTGAATAAGTAACTTTTGAAAAAAAAATTTTGAAAACACTTTTTACTCGACTTATGGGCGAAGATATACGGTAAATAATTAAATTATAGACCCACACAATAGTTCTACTCCTCACTGACTTATCTATAGTGTGCAGATAACGATAATGTGAAATTACGTATTTATTGACCAACTTGAAATTACGTATTTATTGCCGATAAAAAAATTGCATAATACAAATAGTTACCCAAAATACATTTCAAACTCGGAAGTGTGACATTGACCCGATTGACTAGGCTCTTGCACATGACACATCCTCTTGATATGGTATAAATATCATTTTTGTTCATCAGTGTATTCACTTGACTAACCACTGATGTTTGAGGATGTTTAAATATAAGTGATATTTGATTGAAATACTGGCAGTCATGCATTATAAAGAATCAAAGCATGAAACAAAGTGTGGACGGACTAACAGATGAACAGTATCCCAAGACAGTGGCCAATGGAAGAGGAAAATTACATAGAAAGTAATGAAATACAATATATTGAAAATCTACAAAATAACAAGTTACAAAACATAGTCTGAATCATGGTGCAACAAAACAGACCCCAGTTTATGACCAAAGCTAAAACACTTTGGAGATATGACCATTACACAAAATGTTGAGTCCTAATGAAACACGAATTAATAATGTGTACCCTTATGTAAGACAAAAAAATTGTAATGTTTATAAAGCTATAGTAAATGATATATATAACATTTTATGGACACATAAAAGTCTTTATGTCATTGGAAAGCTTTTTCATTATGTTTAGTACGGTCTGGTACGACCCGTTACAGGTTTTAGCGTTATGCCTATTTTTAGTGTGATATGTCACTAGTTTTAACCAACCAATCAATGAGCTTTTAAGTCATTGATTCCATTATTTTTCGCTGGGTAGAACCCCAGCATTTTCGCATTTTGATCAACCTCCTCCAACGCCTCCTCCTCAAATTTAATTGTACTTTTTCAGGTTACCTTTTTTGACATTTAAGTTGTGTTAACAAATTCTTATCTTTTGGGATTTTAATAAGTATCAACTTTGTTATTGTAGTTATACTTTTGTTATATGTACATGGTAGTTGTTAGGGGCGTTTATTGTCCGCCCAGTTATGTCTTTTAGAACATAATCATTAGTTTACTGTATGTTATGGTTTTATGGCATTTCACCAATAAATGCCCATTTTCAATTCAACACATTGTGTTCTGTTGTTCCTCATTCCATACAAGTTCGACCCAGCCTGGGACTGCACATCCCATCCCTTGAACAATACATAAATATATATGGGTTTATTAGATGATAATGTTAACAATAAGCTTGTTTATGTGTTAACTTGTTAACATACAAGCTTAACCAAATTGCTACCAAGTGCTCGATAGCGCTATGTTAGGAAACGGCATGCATTAAAAAGCGCTACATAGAGGATGAGTGCTAGCGGATAGCAGACCATTGCACGGTGAAGCAGTCCATTGCATAAGAAACGCTTGGTAGCAATCACCTAGTAAATTGCAGAGAAATGGTATGCTATCGGCAAACACTGCTTGCTGGTAGCGTGTCATGGCAATAATGTGGTAAAGCTCTACCAAAAGCACTCAGTAGCACCTTAGTTTGGCAACAGGCTCCTGGATGATCATATATATTATATAAATTGTAAAACATAATGAGTAGACAGTGAAGAAAAACAATTAATAAACATTACCTTAACTACAAAAGCATTGAAAGGACATACAAATATATTGCATTTTCAACAAAGAGAGAAAACAGACTCTGGTGTAAATAAGCATAAACTTTAGGCATTAATGGTCACCATTGAAAATCAATTAAAAAATAGATTGATAGCAATGATTAATGACAATAATTGCAGGTTTCCCAATGCAATGGCTTACAGAATGTTTCAAACTACAACAACCTACATATTGTATCATAAACAATACTAAGCCTAACGTCAGTCAATTATGTTCAGCCAAATTAGTAACAGTACATTTCAGCTGTAACTGAGTACTATTTCCCAGCAATATCTTGCAATTTACTTACATGATTATAAACATCATTTAGCACAAAACCAAATGCTTCAAATTGAATATGTACCAATTTTATTAGAATATTTTGAATATTTCTTAATATCAGCCAAAGCCACAAGCAGTCTTTCTTTATAAACTGTTTATCTTTGTCATCTTAAATTAATTTTGGAATAAAACAAGTGCTGAATCTTGGTTGGTTAATTTGTATGTTCTAGACATATCATGTAGTCATAGTTGGGAACATGTTTTACTAAGGAAATAGAAGCCAACATTAGCACAATAGCTGATAATACAACAAGGTACATGTTTATAACAAAGTAACTACAATAGCATTAAAAACAAAAATACGAAATAAATTGTAACAAAATTATGTTTCACTCGTGCAACCTTACATAGTTCAGCATAACTGACCACATAAAATGTAAGTTTCAATGATTAGAAAAATCCCTGGTTAAGTATGTAGAGGCATAGATGCATGTATAGTCAGCTCCAATGTAGCATTCTCTTGAACACTGTCAGTTTAAAACAAGACTGCGTTCAATAAACGCTTATGCCCCCTGTGGAAGCCTTGTCCATAAATAAGTCCAAAATTAGGTCAAGGTGAAGGTCAAAATGGGGTCAGGTGATACAGGTGCGTGGAGTGTTCATATACAACATCCATGCAAGTATGAAAGCTTTGTAGCAAGCCATAATGATGCTAGAAGAAACGGTCAATTTGGGTTAACCAGGACGGACGAACGGACGGAGGGACAGGTGAATCACTATATGCCTCCCGATCTATCGATACAGGGGCATAAAAACACTGATAATTGTCCTGCAGCAAAATATGACTTTTATTTTAACTTACCCTTTTAGAGCAACACAATATCACAAGCTACCTCAGTAGGAAGTTGCTCTTGAGAGGTTGCAGTTTAACTGGTGTGTACAACTGAATAAATAATATCATTATTTGGTATCCAAAACATAGTTGATACAAAAATACCCTGATTATAGGAAGTAATGAACATACATATAGTATACTTCTACATGTTTAATAACATCAAAGAAAATAAAACAATTTTGATTTAATATGTTTTGAGTGTATATGTGTTGATGATATTTATGTTATGACCAGTATATAGAGTATACAACAGTATAATTCAGGGTGGCCACAGAAAATGAAGAATGAAATTCCCTGATATTTTCCTGATTGTTCCCTTACTGAAAAATGATTTTCCATGATTGTTTGCGAATTTGCAATTCAGATGCAGCCGACAATATGGTCTCCAACCACACCTTGCATCCATGCAAGTACCTTTACTACCAAACCTCATCTTTTATACCTATCTCATGATAAATACATGTTGCTAACAGTACCTCTATTCAATAAAGTCATGAATAGAAGCTGCCAGTAGACACATTTTTTTCCTCCAATTTTTGTAAAATTCCCTGATAATTCCCTGATTGTTGCCAAACTTTGTAATTCCCTGATTTTTCCCAGCAGAGAATTTATTTTTGGCAAATTCCCTGTTTTGCTCGTTTTCCAGAATCTGTGGCCACCCTGCTGATACGATCGGGTGTATATATATGATTGTTGTATAAATTGGACGGATTGTACATGCATACCATGATTGTATACCATTCTACATTTACAGAATTTATAAAAACATAAATAGAGGATATTACATGAGTGTCTTTCCATATTGAATTTATTAAACGAGTTGAATAAAATAATAAAATGCAAGGCTCTGCCGAGCATTTTATCGATTTTTTCATCGAGTTTAATAAATTCAATGTGGAAAGTCACAAATATAATGTTCTTTTTATCACATGTTAGCCTTTCCCGACCGAAACATTAAAAAGCTACTTATTTTTCACTATAATAAACGCGCAACTTTGACGACGTCGCCTATCCTTTGAATGACGTCGCGTGATTGCTTTATTACACTAGTGTATTATCAAAAATAAATAATGGCTTTATTACGCTACCGCGACGTCAAACATGTGATAAAACAATCTATGTACACTATTGTCATAACAGGCTGATGTTACATTCTGGAATGTTTCAAGAACTCTATGAAGCAAAACATGAACTCCAGATATCAATAATCAGTATACTACACAATGACTTCCTGCTCATTTTACTCTCTAAGCAAAACAAAAAGGTATTATGAAGCAAAAATGATTTCAAGATTTTTTTACTGATGTTTTAGGCAAAAACAAAGGGAGGTAATTTGTACCAATTTCTATAGTTTTGGTCAATGTTTCGTGTAAAGTTCACAACAATCACATTGTTTAAGTTATCACACATGCTTTGCTCTTCGTTCCATTAGATCCTGTGCTGCTCCTTTTACTAGCTCTCTTCACCAAATCTACAGTATCGCCAACAGCTTTTAAAGATTTATTACGATTCAAAGGTGGTTTGTCTTTATCCTTACTTCCGCTCGCTCTAGGAGATGGAGGAGGGAGAGCATCGCCTTGACTACGAGCAGACGACGGTTTTGAAGTTTTACCACTGCTACTCTTCAAAGATGTGGTAGACTTGGTCAAAGTATCCTTTTTCTGATTGGTTGATGGGGATGGCTTTGGGGTGGATAAAGTGTTTGTGCCTTCCACATCTTTGTTTTGATTAGATGATTTTTCGGGGGAGTTAGACATGTCTACAGAATATAAATAGAATGTATGAGAATGTGACGAAACCAGTTAATCCACATGATATCAGTTACCATATTGAAAAACATATGTATTTGTATAAACTGACCCACAGGTGCTTGTTTCTATAAGCTACCATTTCACCCTAATAGGTCTCTTATACAATATAATTGGCCTGAAAGGAGTGAAAAAGATGCCAGGTAGCCTTCCAGTGTCCGGATCAGAATATATTTTTAAGGTAAGTGATTAATTAATCTCAAAAGAAAATATAAATACTTTGGCAAGTTGGCAGGTATACCATATACCAGACATACACAGACATCAAACATGAATATTAAAGTATATGTTGCAGTATGCATGGAATCCAATCAGGCATGAATGATTGAACAGAAAGGTAGTCAGTATTTAACACGAGTGAAGACAAATGTTACACATAATCTCTCTTGAATGTCTCAGAAATGAAAGTGATGTGAAATAGTGACAGAAGACAGAAATAATAGAGTTAATATGATGTCTAACTCCCCAAATGCTGAATGGATGGTATTAGTAAATTGAAAGCAAAGATCAAGTGTGCAAAATTATATCAAACAAATTGTGTAAATCTATAAATATATTTGCAAGCATGTTACCATGTTACAGGTATGTATAAAGGCAGAGATGGACTGGATGATGAACCATAGCATACAGGTGAGGGATATGCAGTAAGATATTAATTAACAATTTGGAACAGATCGATTCACCAAATAATTGTATTCAATCATTTGCAACAGACACCTGTCATCAATTATTTAACAATTTTGAAAAGACCAACCAAATTTTATCATTTGCCACAGACACCTGTCATCAGGTTTAATATACAATTAATTAAAATATTAATCTAAATTGTTGCCATGGTAACATATGAGCAATGATAATGGAACAGAAAGAGATTAAAGACATATATAGGGACATCAATATACACACTCCAATGTAGTATTTTTTGTGGCTTGAATGTTATCTCTATGTTGTCTACCCTAATTAGAAAGTTGCTCAAAATAAGACTTCCATACACAGATATTATGACCTCCAGATCAATGTTTGACCTGTCAATGCTAATTAGCCAGCTGCATAGTCAGTGATGATAAAACCTGGATGTGAATCAACAACCTCTAGGTCAATGTTTGAGCTAATGAACCAGTTGCATAGTCAGTGTCGATAAAACCCGGGTGTGAATCCACGACCTCTAGATCAATGTTTGAGCTAATGAACCAGCTGCATAGTCAGTGTTGATAAAACCTGGGTGTGAATCCACAACCTCTAGATCAATGTTTGCCCTTTCTGAGCTAATGAACCAGTTGCATAGTCAGTGATGATAAAACCTGGGTGTGAATCCACAACCTCTAGATCAATGTTTGCCCTTTCTGAGCTAATGAACCAGTTGCATAGTCAGTGATGATAAAACCTGGGTGTGAATCCATGACCTCTAGATCAATGTTTGAGCTAATGAACCAGTTGCATAGTCAGTGATGATAAAACCTGGGTGTGAATCCATGACCTCTAGATCAATGTTTGCCCTTTCTGAGCTAATGAACCAGTTGCATAGTCAGTGATGATAAAACCTGGATGTGAATCAATGACATGAGTCAGCTATGATTGTAAATACCCACTATGGTTCCTAAGCTTGGTGTATATCAGCCATACTACATAGGAGTGTTGCCTAGGGGAGGAAGGGTTTACAGTAAGGTAAGGATTCTAAATGTTACAATATTGGTCACAAACACTTACTTTTCTCAGCTTTACTACCCTTGGCTGGTCCTGGTGGTGGTGGTGGTGATGGTACGGGTGTGGTCGGTTTAGGAGGTACATACTGTGGTATGTCGACTGGTTTTGGCATCTCTGGGGCCACCTAAAATAAATAGACAACATGTCTAACTCACTACATTTATTATTATGCTTTTGATCGGAAGAGTACTAATTTGTACAAAACCGGTCATCAAGAATGTTACGCTCTGTAGACATTTCCTAGTCTTATTGTTACCCGCCCACTTCATTTCAACCCATACAAATCAGAACAAATCAACAAGCATGTGTTTTGTTTTTTTTCATGGCAAACTATGACTACATGCACTTATATTACTATCATATAATATTGTTTTTATTTCATTTGGTAAATATGATTTTATTTTTTATATAGTTTTTAAGTCTCACTGGTTAACAGAATTTTAGTCAGTAAATTAAATATGGAATCAGTAGTTACCAGGAGCTTTTCTGAGTTTCAGGCATTACCTATAATAAAGACTTATCAGTACGATTTTAATGACTTTGGCACGTCACAGACTAGAATTGAACCAGAGACCACCCAAACAAAAAACAAATAAACATCTAAATAAATATAAAACACTCCATTCTAACCTTTGTGGACTTGATCTTTTTCAGTTTATGATAAATAGCTGATTTTTCCAAATTTTCCAGGAATAATTTATCTTCGTTGAAGAGTACTTTGGTTGTGTTATATGAGTTTCCTGATGAACCAAGGCTGAGTTTTGCCACATGTTGATCTTTCTGATGTTCAGGACATAACCAAACAATCTTCCCACTAGGTAATCTGCATCTGATAATATAAGTAAATGACACAATATCACTATAGGGATCATACAAGGGCTGCACCTAAACAAGACTGCGTTCAATAAACGCTTATGCCCCCTGTGGAAGCCTTGTCCATAAATAAGTCTAAGTCCAAAATTAGGTCAAGGTGAAGGTCAAAATGGGGTTAGGTGATACTGGCGTGTGGAGAGTGTTCATACACAACATCCATGCAAGTATGAAAGCTTTGTAGCAAGCCATATTAATGCTAGAAGAAACGGTCAATTTGGGTTAACCAGGACGGATGGACGAACGGACGGACGAACGGACGAACGGACGAACGAACGGACGGATAGACAGGTGAATCACTATATGCTTCCCCATCTATCGATAGGATAGGGGGGCATAAAAACAGAGAGAGGGCTGTTCAAAGAAAGCACATCTGATGTCAGACAGATAACCAATTATATTGCAGTAGCTTTGGGGTAGTGTCCCTTTTTTGGACAATCATTCATGACTGTCCCTTTCCAGATCTAAATAAGCCTTCAAGGTTATGAGGTTTTACTTAATATGCATGAATCATCAATATCTGTTTGTATGTCTTTCATTTTTTTTAACTATATTACTAATATTATAATCTTTAAACACTAGAAGGGCTTTTGATACAAAAATGTATGTCTCCACAAAAAGGACCACAACTCTATCACAAATATCATGAATACAAGTAGTTCTTTAACAGTGTGCAGTTTCTATTGAATACAACAACGCAGTACAAACCTGGCCAAACTTTGAAGGAATTCATCGGAATCATCATCCTTGGCTAAGTGTAAGCGTAGATGTCTCATAGCTCCAACGAAATCTAGATTCTCTTCAGATGCCTAAAAGTAAATCAACAATAAAATGAAGAAACAACAAAATCTACCCTCCAACCTGCCAAGTTAGATAATCTACTATAAACCACTTTGTATTATATTCATGATTTTGATTTTGATTTCATAATCTAAAATATACGAAACGCTTATTTCTCGAATTTATGAATTAGCAGTCAAATTTTCGATGAAAAGTTTTCATGTTATGAAAGAATGGTTACTCAGATTTATCACATAACCTGCCGTCCAGGAGTGCCGTAAAACCGTGCCGTAAATATCGTTCGGCACTCCCAGACTGTGCAATAAATATTTAAATTAGCTTGATGTGACGTTAGCCAATCCATGCATTGATCCCTCAATGACGTCAGGATAATATCAACGTCGGCATGACGACGCACTCATGGTATGGCTAAATTTTGGCTGAAATGCAGCGTACATCATCCTTTTGATCAATAATGTGCATTTTCTAAGGTTATGTGATAAATAGAATCTTTCATTCGTGCTCATTACATACGAGTTTTATTAAACTTGTCGACAAAAACAATATGACACTCGGCAAAGTCTCGTGTCATATCATTTTGTCCACTTGTTTAATAAAACTCGTATGTAATGAGCACTCATGCAAGATCCTCTATATGAATTTGCAAGGAACTCAATTTGCAAATAATAGCAAAAATAAAAATATTGCAAAAATACCTGACATACAGTGTGAAAAACTTTAAACATAGCACAGAAAGCAACATACTGATCTAATCCATTTCTGATAACTTGTTCCTTTGCCTTCTGAGAAGCACTTCAACTTGATAGGACTCTGTCTGAGTATGGTGTATATTCTGTACAGGTATGGTGCAGACTTTGATAGGAACTGTTCCATGGTGTCTCGGTTCCTAAACGCTATTGGATACATCTGATCACATAAATGCCAACCCTGAAATACATAACAATGCATGATAATAGACTAGATACTGACAGACTGGAAGCTAGATTAATAACATAAAGTCAGATCTCGATAGAATGATTCCCGATATACTGACAATCTCAAATACTGACATCATTTTATGGGGACAAATGTTTCAAAACGCTCTTTGCATCCATTCAGTATACTGACATGTTCGTTACAATGACATTTCGATTGGGAACAAACAGTATTGTTGTATTGAGAGTTGACTGTACAACATTTGATGAACCTACAGCCATGGTACTGAATTAAGAAAGGTTAAACCAGAGACTATTGATGATGTTATCTATGTCTCTGGTAAAACTCTAGACTCGTCGGTGAACTACCACAATATGTGGAACTCTGGAATTTTTCGGTTTTCGGAGTCCAAGAACATTTTGATTAAAGAGTAAACTTATTTGTTTGCATGTTTTTTAATGAATCACACAGCATTGAGTTTTGATGCAATATTTGTGGATCATGGTCTGCCAAATGTTCACTTATAAGCACATATGCCTGACCTTACAACCTCTAGATAAGCATTACAGCACTCTTAGCACTCAAGCTAACCAGACATAGCTGTTAGTATAAGAAAGTACAAGTACCTTGTTATAGACTGACTGGTTCATCTTTTGTCTTGATTTAGAAATGAGGATGATTTACCATGCATAAATAATACTTGTTTTCAAAATATGTTGGGTTTATTTCAAATACTAGTCTATGTATACATTGTAAAAATGTCCATATAAAAAATGTATGTATTTTTTTTATTGGCCATGCAGTTGCAAATATGAAATAAAATAATTGTCATTGACTTACTGATTCGTGTTCACACAGTACTTTGATACAGAAACTTTCAGCAGTCCAGTCTTCTTCATCTTCTAGAACACTCTCATCTATCTGGAGACGATCACGTGATTTAGTCGCAGATTTTGGACGGAGCATTTTAAGGCTAGATGTTGTTGATCGTCGAGTTTTATCAGCACGACTGCTTTTTCCATTATCATCATTTTTATGTACTGTAAGAATGAACGTTTTGGATATAATTTTTATGTTTACAATACCAGAAATACAATGTGTAAGTCAGTATGTTTTACACACAAGTTTAACGTGCATCTTTTTTTATTCAGGTTTAACAAAATTTTCATGTACTCATGGTTCATAAGACGGACCCCCCTCATTGAATGTGAATTCTGAGTCTCAAATTGTCTTCTTATAAGACAATTTGTACGGTAAGCAGCCAATTCCACTAACCTGGACTGTAGCCTTACCATGCAGTACTAAACTACACTTCCACAAGGAACTAGCCACTTCTCCACATGCGGAGGAAAATCAAAATTGTTGTCAAGTTTTTAATGAAGTACAGGGTGATCCAAAAAACATGTCCCACAAACAATGAGTAATAAAAACAATACTGTCTTAAATATTTAATTTTTTAACTGCACTCAATTAAAGGACATACATGTAAGTTTTTGTCAAACAAAACTATTAACCGTAGTTTTAACAAACAACTCTACAAGAGTTACGCAAAGTGAACACCACATTTTTCCATACTAGTGTAAGACGACGTCGAAAATTCTGAATGACGTCACTGTACACGCTCGTAGAATGATTAAACCTATTTGTCTACTAATTGATTCTTTTAAATCAGTAAAGTGGTTGGTAAGGGATTACACACTTTCTCCTTTGAGGAACTCAATAAGAAGATGTCCAATGGACTAAGAGCAGGCGAATTTGGAGGCCATACATGCATTGTATTAAAAGCAATCACCGGTTACCAAAATCTAATGTCTGTCGTAAATTGTCCAGCACAACATTTGCTGTGTGTGAAACCATTTTTTCACCAGTCATTTTTACAATTCAATACATTAGATCTGCTGTAGTGTTAGATATATCCTTCATAACACCTAACATAGCATTGGGGTTTCCTGTACAATTTTATGAAAATACTCAACATTCCCATCCATACGTCCACACTACAAGTCTACCATTCCTTCAAGTTATCATGTTCCTCAAAGTCCATTATGACTCCAATTTTGGTACATGTCTTCTAATTTGCTTTATGTATGATACTGATGACTTTGGATTCAGAATTTTAAGTTTTCTTCTATCAAATTCAGGCTATTTGCCTACTTTATAGTACAAATTTACAATTTCTGCGTTTTCACCCATCTTGGAACTCTTAGAATATGATGACATCGTGGATGGCGTTACCATGGTTACTATGACATCATATGATGGTCGTCTTTATATTCAACAAAAACTTATATCAATATTCTTTCTTTCAATACCAAAACAATAACTATACTACCAAAATTCACAAAGATATAGAGCATTGTTTGTGGGACATGTTTTTGGATCACCCTGTATATACACTCTCATGTACTAAAGCTAAGTAACGAATTTGGATCACTGGGTTAACAGATCCAGCACACAAACCACTGGACTATGGTTTTTACATGGATCTACACAGATTGATCCTTCTAGACCACTTATAATTCAATCTGTGTAAATACTTTAATGGCTTTAACTGTTTTTGATCGAAAGGACAAACGGACGTTCTCACTAACTTGACATTGTATGGCTTTCTTTTGTTCATCCTTTTGTTTGTTAAACCCCATAAGCAAAATTTTGCACACCGTAAGCAACGGAATGAATAGAATCTAAATATAGCCTATTGTTCCACACCCCACAACTACATGTGGTTGAGTACGGACGGACAGACAATCACTATAAGCCTCCCGCATCAGTAGATCATAAACCTGTTGTAAGTCGGTCATGCTACAAGTGTGTAACCAGTATAGCACATCCTTGACTGAGAGCTAGCTTATTATGACACTGATAATAGATATATATATTTACCAGACTTGACAAAGTCCACAACAATCAGTCTGGGCAGGGGCATGGTGTCCACAGATATAATAGACCCGATGATGTGTCGCATAAACTTCCTCTGGATTAACTCACACTCTTCCTGCAAAAACAATTAAACAAATCATAAATCATAATAAAACATAACATTCTAAGCAAACATTACTTCAATACATTTCTTTATGCTTATTTCAAAATTTCATTTCAAGGAAGGGTATGACCTGATGTGATGGTGATTCAAATGCTTGGTTACAAATAATCCAAGTCATTTCTCTTACTATTTAGCATATTAATTAAATCCAAGACAGATAGACTTTGTTTTCTACTACTGGAGATTCCATGTGCAGTAATAATGACAAAGATGAAATTACACTATCAACAGTTTAGACCAGCTAAATTTAATGTTATTTCCTTGACTGTAGACTAGCCTCATAAATGAAACACTTTCAAAATAGATTCTTTGGTCCTTTAACATGCCTGGTTACAGCATCAATATAAGTAAGACTACCTATAGGTTACCCAGCAGTTTATCTCGAGTTGAGTCAAAAACACTGGTAAGCTTTTCAGAAACAACCAAATTCCCCAGCAGTGAACCTCTTGATCCGTTTTCAAGAGCTTTATCCACTTGACTGCCTTGTCACATAGTTATTTATTTTCATTAAATGATAACATTCTTTTCATAAAAATTAAATCGAATCAAACCTGGTATGCAATAGACGAGGATTCAGACTTCTTGTTATCTTTCTTCTTGATTATATCTTTGGCCTCCAATTCTTTCCTTTTGGGTTGTAGCTTTACATTCTTCAGTCCATCTGTAATACACAATCATATGCACACAGTTAGTTAAACAATCATGCATTGGTTAAACATGCAGGCAGTTAGTTAAACATGCATTGGTTAAACATGCAGGCAGTTAGTTAAACATGCATTGGTTAAACATGCAGGCAGTTAGTTAAACATGCAGGCAGTTAGTTAAACATGCGGGCAGTTAGTTAAACATGCGGGCAGTTAGTTAAACATGCGGGCAGGAAGTTAGTTAAACATGCATTGGTTTAACATGCAGGCAGTTAGTTAAACATGCATTGGTTAAACATGCAGGCAGTTAGTTAAACATGCATTGGTTAAACATGCGGGCAGTTAGTTAAACATGCATTGGTTAAACATGCGGGCAGTTAGTTAAACAGGCATTGGTTAAACATGCGGGCAATTAGTTAAACATGCATTGGTTATATAAGAAGTGGCCAAGGTGAGGATTGGGTAATGCAGAAGATGGATTAACATATTGACATCAATTCACAACTGAACAACCGGGGATGATATTCAATATTGATCTTACATGACTTAAGGATAAGGGCAACCAATCAGATCACACCATATTAAACTCTTGGAGAGTATAAAAGCAATATGATTGGCTATCCTTATTCTTCAATTAAATTCAAGATCAATATTGAATACCACCCCAGACCTAGGTCTGTGATTGATCCATCTAGTTTGACTGAGATCCCCAGCAAGAGGTTCTATATTGCAAAGAAGAATATCTAAATTCCTGAAAACCTGCATTTGCCTTAGATTGCTGTAAGCCGTATGAAATTCAGCCTTCTGCGTTATTGTTAAATGTGATTAAAAGCTTAACGCCCCTATAAAAGCCACAAATTTTTGTAACATTTAGCTGAGCTCTACTGAAATGCCACAACACAGCTGTGTCCGCAATTCTTAGAAGTTTTTCTTATTTCCCCTAATTAAAAACCTAATGGCCCCATCCTCAAAGTTGGAGAAAAGCCAGGGATATAAAGACTCACCTTTTATAAATTTCACCATGGTATTGACTCCTTCTTCATTTTCTTTCTGTAAGAACACTTCATCAGCTCGAGCTCTGCGTAGTAACATAGCAACCTGCACAGAAAATATGATTGTTTACTAATAGATTAAGCACACAAAAGACAAATTAATATTCCCTTAACTAGTTAACAGACAGGTGGATGTTTATTGAATTTCCGTTTAATGCCATATCTCAACATTTTGTTATATACACCAACCTATTGACATCGCCAGTTTTCAAAGACTGAAATCTGATCAGTACTAACTTATCCTACCAAACCAGGAATCACCAACTTCTCCACATGTGAAGGAAAATCAGCTTTAATGTCAAATTGTCATGGAAAGGTATGACCCGAGTCAAGCACCGTGAATCAAAGCAGGTTAACTAGCTTAGACAGATGGACGTATTACTTACCATTGCTACAGCTCAACTGATTAAGCATCTGAAAAAACCTATTGTAAAATCATTATTTTTTGTGGTGATTGAATTTTCCTTGATTTCGTGGTTTTGCTCAACCACCAAATTGAATTAACATTAAAATACATAACAAAGATCATTTCTTTCAAAATTTAGAATCCATAAATTACAGAACCATAAAATTACCATTGTACCAAAGTCTGCAAAATTTAATGCCCCCAAAAATTAATGATTTAACAGCAATGCCCACAGTGATTTTATGAAACACGACAAGTATACCTCAGTATGTTTCCATCCCGACTTCGTACCAACGACCGCAGCAACCAATGGTAACTCCATATTGATGATACCAAATCGTAACTCCATCATACAATTATCTGAATCTGCATACTGTACGGGGAAAACAAACATACATTTATGACAAGAGACATATTTTATTTATTTTAATTCAAAATCATTCTGAATAATGTTTGAAGCTTGATACATGTGCTATATACTAGGGGTGTAACGATACGCTCACCTTGCGATACGATAAGTATCACGGTACGGAGTATACGATACAATACGTATTGCGATACAAATAGTTTAACATGAAGACAGGATAATGAGCATCTTTTCTGTTTAAACTTTATAACATCACAGGAGTTTCCCCTTATTATCAAGCACAGGCTTTATAAGACCTCTTCTCCAAGAAAAATGCGGTTTTCCTAAACCAAATCAGTTCCCCATATTACATGTATCAATCAGTTCTTAATCTTTTTCCTAATTAAGGTCTTAAATGAAAATGAAGGTAAAAAGACTTCTCATGAATGCCAACAATAGCCCCATTTTAGCAATCAACTGTCACCTTTAGTTTCACTTAATCATTTATTATGCTTCCTTTAAAATTATTTTTAAAACATAAATAACGTATTTGCTGTATGAGCTATCAAGAAGTCAACGTTTTTTGTCTGTCGTATTTCTTAATTTCAGTCCGGATACGTACGGCCCCGAACAGACTTTAGTCATTCCGCATTAAAAAAATGGCTGCCGATGTCGCCGTGAGTTTCACGCTCGACGATAACAAATGCAATATTGCTTCAGTGATGTCGCATTCGGAGTTTATCAATAACGATGAGCGACGTCCTCTTGTTCGATATATATTAATAATGTCAAGCAAATAATACTGACTATTATCATTTTAACTAGAGAATAGGTAGAGGCCGTATCGTAGCCGTACCGTTCCGGACCATCGTCGTACCATGAACCGTACCGAGACCAAACAAATTCGGTATACTGTCCAACGGTATATCGTTACACCCTTACTATATACATGATTCAAATAATGTGTATTTCACGCTATACATGGAGCATGCTTTATTGTCTGATTCTTTATTTATCATAAACACCTCATGGTCAGCGCACTAACATAATATAGGAAATTCTGAATCTTCAGCAGACAACTACATGTATACAACTAGGTATATGCTTCATTATAATACCTAGTAGTTTTCATGATGCAACTTAAGTTTTGCAAAGTTTGCAGTAGACTTAAATATGCCAACATTTGTAGCGACAAATAAGCTGGCAGTCGGTGACACTAAGTTGGTTTTAAAAAACAGTACTTATATGAAAATTGCTATGAAAAAATAAGATGCAAAATATAAGAAAAGTACTTTTTGAATATATTAGACGATCAATATATCCAAACTTTCCTCAAACAGGCAATCCGGTATTTCCGTAGGATCATTCAAGAAATTAGCTTTTAGATTTGTAACCTAAAAGTAAGATCATGATTATGAGTAGACCTACCTCATCAGAAATGAACGCCAGCATTAATTTACTGTTTCTTATACCATTCGCCATATCAGCAAATATTCCTTTCTACAAATAAATGAAGCATTGCATAAATTATTACATTGTACCTAGAATAAATTTAATATGTTCATATTTTTTCCAGTTATGTTCATTTTATTGGATAACTTCAAGGTACTTTTTTATATAAATATGCAATGACATGCAATATGTGGAAATAACATATCTAAAACAATTGAATATTATGTAAGTATGAAAATACTATTGACTGCTAACTGTATATACATAAAATAGGACTGGACAAACAGACAGACAAGGGTGAGTCGAAGACCCTAATCACTAGGGGAGAAGAAATTAACGTCAATTTTATACCAGGCCCCGATCTCCTGAAGCATCTCAAGTAGAAATCTTATCTCAAATTGAGATTTTGCTCACATTAAGAGTCTTAATTTGCGATAAATCGATGTTTGAACTCTTTACATTTTACTGTAATAAACTAAGAATAATTTTTTCTGTTTTGTGATGCGAATGTTGAGTCTAAGCCTCTAATGGAAATTATCGAAACAACACATGGCAATGTTTGAGATGATATTTAGCTTAGATTGAGATGTTTCTAGAGATCAGGGCCTGATTAATAAAATCGACACAAACAATCAAGAGATAGAATAGAAAGAACAAAATGTAACAATTACCTTTTCTTTGCCAACAAATTCAGTATCAATCCAGCAAGAAATACCATTATTTTCTAGAATATTTTTCAAGTGTCTTGGGTCACCCCAGCCTATACTTTCCTCACGTACACGACCAGACTTCTGTGCAGCATTTATTGAATTAGCCCAAGCATAACTCAGAAACACATCAGGTAGTATGACTTCCTGAAAAAGTAAAACTTTTATGCATTTTGACGGAGAGTGAAATCTGTGTTAGCAGACGTTTGCCTTTAATAATACTTCTAGTAAATAAATGTACATGTATCTGCCTCACAGTGTATAAATGAGTCAACTTCCGGTTATCACAACAAGTCATACACATTGAATTATATGGTATCCCAATAAGTCATACAGTGATAGACTATCAATCTGTAAAACCAACAAAAACCCGACTGTAATGTAGCTCTCCATATTTTTTCAATAGTTGAGTTTAAAGTAATGAGACACTCATCAACAGGACAATAAAGAAGTTACAGGGTTCCCACAAATTTTCTAAGAAAAAATTCCCTGACTTTTCCCTGATTTTTCCCTGACCGCAGAGAAGTTTTCCCTGACTTTTTAGAGTGATCGGGCGACACACTCATCTTATCATTAGCATATGGCAATAAAATAGGGGAAATGAGGCTATATTTGCTTTATATGGAACCAAAAAGTTTATGGTAGCAATTTTTAAGGCTGCTGATGGACATAAAGTTATTGTCATTTAGAATTATTCTGAGCGAGCATAGCGAGGGAGGATTTTTTTCAGTCTTTGGTACAATCTTCATAAGAAATGACACTAATCGACAGCTTCAATGAAAAATTCCCTGACTTTTGCTCAATTTCTAGATTTCCCTAATTCCAAAATTCCCTGACTTTTCCATGACCTTGAAAAAATTATGTTTTTCCCTGACTTTTTCCTGACCATGGGAACCCTGAGTTACAGTAGAACTTTGATGCCCCAAACAGTTTTGGCTCAAACACTTCTATAAACCATGAACAGATTCTCAAACAGATCACTGCAAAATGATGATGTACTAGCATACAGTTCATGACTCAAACAGATAGATTAAATATTGCTTTAACTATTTTCTTTGTCTAAAAGCAGTTTGAGGCATCAACTTTCTAGAGTCAGTGCTCTAACTACACTTTTGGGTATTGGGGCTCAGGTAAGAGAATTTTTGCTTTGTTTTAGAAAAAGGGGAATTTTGTCTTTTATAACGATCAATACTTTTATAAAAGTAATACATATTTACTGTACAAATGGTCAATTTCAAGCTTGGATAACAACAGCTACAACAACTGCAGAACAGCATTTACAAATGTTCTTCCCTATTTTCCAAACAATGCTTGATTTTTTTTTGAGGGGATTTTTTCAGAAAATATTGGAAAAAAATTATATTCATTTAAGAGGGGAATGGTGAAATGAGGGCCCTGATTGTAACTACGGAGCTAGAAAGAAGACCAACTTGTTGATGAGATTGAAGTTTCTCCTGCAGCCAGACTTTCAGTTCATCTCTTCTACCCCCTTCAACTTCATAACGACTTTTATTCTTAGCCATTAACTTACGCTGAAACAAAGAATCATATTTTCTTATAATATAAAACATATTATTATAAAGTGTTGGTCAATATTTTGGTATCTTGGTACTTTATAATTGCATTGACAGAAAACTTAATGTTTATAGCTTGTAAAATTTAAAGTCAATTTGTACACTTTCAACGGGCCCTGATCTCCCGAAGCATCTCAAGAAGAAATCTCAGCTCAAATTGAAATTTAGATACATCAGAAGTACCAGTCATAACATTTACTGTTTAGTGATGCCAATTTTGAGTCCAACCTATCATGGAAATTACTTCAAGGATGAATGACAATATTTGAGATGAGATTTCGCTCAAATTGAGATGCTTCAGGAGATCGAGGCCAGGTGCTAGCCTGAATTTTTTCAATAGTTACAAAGAATAGCAGTCTAGAGTCAGTTTAAGTATATCTAATGTACATCGTTTGTGACAGAAATTGAAAGCAGCATATATTGATTGACTCTTGAGTAACTGCATCTAAGATATCTAATCATAACTTCATGCTTAATTAACAAGCTATAGATCAATGCACCTTCTGATCAAAAGTCAGGCACTTTTAATAATCCATTGACATCAAGTAGTATATTAGTACAAAATTGGGGTTGTCACGATAGCCAAGTGGTTTAATGTCTTGGTACTTTGCACTGATAGGCCATGATGCCATTAAGTATATTAGGTTCCAATCCCACTGTTAGGTGCAATCCAATTAAAATAATTAAATCTTTAAAATTCATAACTTGTAGTTTTCAAATAACGCCTCACCTCCTGATTTCCAATTTTCATCCCCAAATCTTTATTTTGCCAATCCATGCTGTCACCTAACACGACTACAACAATATCCTTGTTCATGACCTCTCTAGCGTGGAGAAACATATCTCGACATTTCGAATCTCTCTCAAACTCGTCAGAAACAAACGCTAGTAATATTTTACAGTTTTTGATAGCAGACGTCATGTCCACCACACTGACAGTGTTCATATCTTCAGGAAACCAGCTGTGAAAGTAGAATACAAATCATGAAAGAACCCTTAAATGTTTGTTAACATAAAACAATTATAGATCAATTTAAACATTAATATTCTAACAATTATGGTCACTTCATCAAATGTGCACATTAAATCACCCATCAATCTGATGTGCTGTTACAGTACTATTCTGCCAAGTAATATTCAAACATTTGACCTTCAATTTGCTGTTACAGTACTTTTCTGCAAAGTAATTTGACAATATTTTCAACATTGTTAAGGATACAGAGCAGACACTAACAGCAGACAAAGAACACAGTCATGTTTTACGAACAATTGACCAGTAGCACATTGTTCACTCACAATATAGTTTTAGTTTATACTAATTTATTTAAAGTCGATTGTGAAACAAGACACCTCATTCCTGATGTAATCCATTGCACGAGGGTATGAGAGAAGAGAAGCCAGTTTCCCTTTTATGCTGAGCGTCTAGCAAGGGAATTTCTGGTACCTTTTTTAATTCGTCTTTGGTATGACGCGGCCAGGGATTATACCTGATACCTACCGCACTCAAAGCGAACGCTCAACCACTAGGCTATCGAGGAGGCGGTATATATAGTCAGTATTTGAAAATTATTTAACATTACATCACAGGATTTTCATGTTATAACTTTTACCATGAATATCCCCAGCTTAGTATATCATCTCTGACCAATGCTGGAGACAGTTTGTCAGTTTCACCATCTTTAGGTATATCTGCCATACTGTACAATATTGCTGTGTCAACTACCAGACTATTGTTTAACTCTTCTAATGCCACCACACTCTGTTGTAACTGAAAGTCAAAGTCAGCAACTTCTCTACTGTCAGATGGCATCTTTTCTGTAATATGTATATTCTGATGCTTTAACATTTTTCATACAAAAACTTCAAAACAGAAAACATAGATCTCTACTGAAACTATTACCCTAAATTGTACCCGCCTGACTAGCAAGCACATGTATGAGCTGTATTATATCCCCAGGTTTGGTTAGATTATGTTCTTATATGGTATTAGTTTAGTCATCTCAGAAGATCTGGAGAAGATGCCGATTGTTTACGAAGGAACAAGTTTGTAAAGGTTGATTATAAATTCCAGGGACATTGGATCCCCCAACTGTCAAAATGGTCGGAAGAACTGTGTAAGATCCAATGAAACAGCAGTAGGTTACAGGTTTGATCCCTGAATGATTCATAACAAACTCATTCGAACTGGTACTGCGATAATTTATTATAACTTCCTTGTTAGGTACCCGTTGTACCAGATAAGGGTATATGTATAGTTCTAGGACTGGTTGTCTTAGTGTCAGAATAATATAGCAGGGTAAAGTCTTAATATAAATGAAATATTTTGAAAATGAAAGATTCTAAAATACTAGTATAGTGTGTACTTCGTGTGTTTGTTTGGGTGTGACGGAGAAAGTGTGGTCATTTGACTTTTTCTGCCAGATTGGCCAATTACTTCTGACTTTGAAGGAGCAAATACGTAAAGTAAGTATAAATTTAAACCTACCTTGTAGTTGAGCCATTGATATCCAATGGAAGTATTTATAACACTGTATGAATGGAGCTTTCACGTCCTTGGCTCGTTGTATGAGTTTAGCATTCAATAAATCTGGTTCTGTCGTACCCTGATAAAACAACGTGTATAACATACAGTTAACTATTTACCATTTGGTAAATAAGAGATGTTTACAACCATGTACATAAAAGTATATAAATTGAACATAGCTCACAGGGAAAAACTACTTTTAAATCAAATTATTCATAAGATTAAGTGTGCTCAAAGGATGCAAATGCCATTGCTACTTACTTGACCATAAAAGGTCATTACTACCAACAAAATGTAGTTGGTTCCAACCAAAATCAATGTGACTATGTTTGAACATCCTTAGCTTATATACCTAATTATCAATATACCCAATATTAACTGATTATACATACTTTCTCTCGAAGTTTCACGACCACTTTAAGTTTGAAGTATAAGCTTGTGTAGTTAAGTTACAAAGATATTACATTTTTTCATACTGGGGGAATAAAAGGTCACCATTTTTGATGACAAAATTATAGTACAGTAAAACCTCGGTAATACGAGCAGCGATTATTCGAGTAAATTTCAAAGTCCCGGCGAATTTGCTCTATATTGTACATTAATTTATCCCTCTTACTCAAGTCAATGTATTACGAGCATCCGGTCTAATTCGAGCACAGTTGGTCCATTCAACAATTTTCAACGATAATAAGTTACTTTATCTTTATCAACCGTTAAATGGAGTTTGATATTAATGTAAAAGGATTCATTACGACTTTCATATGCAATTTGTTGAATTCGGCTAATGTCCACACGATTTAAATTGCGTATAGACTTGATAAACAATGAAAATATTCGTAGTTACAACCAAATACATGTATCAAACGTGTTTTCATTATAAACACAGTTACACTTAGTCATAACAGCAATTCATCATCGACTTCGGATATTTTGAGCACCTGGCTTAACTCGAGCACTTGGCTTGTCCCGATGGGTCCTCAAGATAACAAGGTTTTACTGTATAAATGTAAATGTTTAATTACCTCTTTAATGACACAGTCTGGACAGGGAAGGAACAGATCATATGATACTCCATTAAATGATTCTTCTATGATACTTTCAAACACTTCATGTATAAGGAAGAGGATATTGTCTGGTCTCGGACCTTGTACATACACAACCAACTCCTTGTTGTCACTGCAAGTATATGGGTAACAAACATATGAAAACTGTTACTAAAATTCTTATTAGAATATATTTAAGGTTTTCAGCTGGAATCAATCCAATCAACTGGCAACATGCCCTGGCCGGGTCAAGTACTATGTAGAAATCTCAGCTCAAATTGAGTTACACACGGGTAAAAAAATATTGAAAAATGATCTTTAAGTTTGCGACTGAAATCAATCCTAATGATTGGCACCATATGCCCTAGCCCCGATATTCCGAAGCATATCCAGTAGAAATCATAGCTCAAATTAAGACTTTGCTCAAATCAGAGTCTTAGTTAAGTTTAAGATAGATCTTAAGTTCAAGCTCTTGAATTTTAACTGTAATTTATATATAAATTTATAGAATATTACTCAGAATATATATAGGAAGGTCATTATCAGAATGAAATATACCACTTACGATTGTTTGATTAAAGCAAGGTGCTTGTTCTTGCTAAGTAATGAACCTTTTTTCCATAACATCTTCCCATCAGAAAACTGAAACAATCTCACCTGGAACACAATGTTAATACATTTTAAATTAGTTATGTGGATCTTGTAACCTGACTGACCCTAATTTTTTGGCCTGACCCTAAACATTTTATCGCCAAAGGTTCGTTTAATAACCTGTGTTTTCTAGACTCGTTTAAGAAATGTTGATCTCCAAAAACAACTCATTCACAGATCCTTTATCTGTTATTTTGTAAAGGAAATAATATATGTATGTTTTGACCTGATCAGTTATATAAGCAATATTATGTTTCTAAATCACATATCCATATTTATATTACCTGAGCTCTATTGAACAATCCAGATGGAAGGTACGTGAATCTGTACACCATCTTTGTCTCTGTTATACCTTCCTTGTCACGTAAACTTGGCCATTTCAACTGGAAATATAACAATTACATAATAAACAGTACAAAACTCAAACAGAAAGACAAACAGTAACAAGAGATGTTGGTCAAATATGTATATGGTTACATGACAGCCATATTGGGGGTCATTTACTGATGGAGCCCAACTTCTATTTAAATATTTAAGATCCTATCGGCCCAACCATTCTTGAGTAAATGAAGGGAAACCTTGTTGTTTACTACTTTAATGACCAGCCGGCAAGTCAGATGGTATTTGTAACAGCAAGATTGACTCTAGACAAAGGTTATACCAAGAAACAACTGCATATTGGTATGACATATGGTCATACTTTCCATCCTGTATTGTAAATTCTCAGATGCTAACTAAACAAAAGTCTTCACAGTCGTATTTTTAAACTTTAAATATTAAGTTATATGTGTCTGTTGCACCATCAATACAGAAGAATTGTCAAGTACATACATCATCTGGAGGCTCATCGGGTAACAAGCATGGAACAATGTTCACAGGTTCCTTCGGTAAAGGAAACGTCAGATCAAAATCTTCTGTCAATCGTAACAACCATTCGTGTAAATCAGAATCGTAATCCTCCCACACCACGGGTATGTCCTTGTGTAAAAATCTACCATGGTTCTTCTGTACACAAAATACGAAATAAATGTTAATGAACTATAGTCAAAAATATAATTACAGTCAACTCTCATTATCTCGAATTTCACGGGACCGTGGAAATTACTTCGACATAACGAAAATTCGAGATAGAATTTTTGGCATCGAAGTTGCTAGTTTTCCAGTTTCTGTCATTTTACGCCGCCATATGGTTACGGTCGTAAAAGCGACATACTCGTGAGAATTGCTTGTTGTGATATTTATGTACAACATGTACATGTATTCCTCCTCGAGAAAATGCATTTTATTTTAATTATTATTTTTACAAACAATTGTTCGAGATGACATGTTTATTGATGTTAGTACGTAACCCGAAACTTTATGACATGTGTGAGCAAATTGTTGCAAACAAATATTTGTTCAACAATGGAAGGCGCGAAAATTACAGGTAAATTGAAGATTTCAGACTGGCGAAGTGTGAAAAACATTCGACGCTAGTCGAATACGATCAGACTTCGACCCGACTTCGAGATGAACAATAGATTTAAAGTGCAAATTGGTTAATCGGGACCAAAAAATAATTCGACATAATGAAAAATTTGAGCCGAATTCGAGCCGAAACTTCGAGATGGGTCTCGAGATTTCATATAGACAAAGAAGGAGAAAAATCGGGACTTGAAAAAAACTTTGACATAACGGAAAACTCGATATAAGCGAGTTCGAGATAACGAGAGTTGACTGTATGTAAAGTAGAAGTGTTTTAACACGACAATGTATGTCTCTCATAAAGGGCAATAACTCTGGCAAAAATCACATCATATGTGACCTAAACTTCCTGATAATGTCTAAAACTTAGCTAAGTACAAACTATTGATATCAAGTAACTTTGAAATCTGACTACTGATAAAGAAGGACAAGCAATGACAAACTTTGTGGCTTCCATCTAGCCATCCATATGGACAGCCATTCTGCACTTTTGTAAAAACAATGCGTATCCAAAACTATAAGTGGGTGACATAATAAATTTGAACAAGAGCCAAAATGTCACAAAATACGCCCGTCTCGGGGCATGGTGAGTCTCTGGGCAAAAAAAAAAAAAAAAAAAAGTAAAAAAAAAAAAAAAAAAAAAAAAAACATTAACAAAAAAAAATTAAAAAAAAAAAAGTAAAATAAACAAGACTGCGTTCAATAAACGCTTATGCCCCCTGTGGAAGCCTTGTTTATAAATAAGTCCAAAATTAGGTCAAGGTGAAGGTCAAAATGGGGTTAGGTGATACAGGTGTGTGGAGGGTGTTCATATACAACATCCATGCAAGTATAAAAGCTTTGTAGCAAGCCATATTAATAAGGGGTGACTATTGAGTCCAATTTTGACTATTGCAATACTATTGCTATTGCTGAAAGTACTATTGCGATACTATTGTATTGCTGGAAACTATTGCGATACTATTGCAATAGTTATTGCCAAGCTTTGAAAACCAGAGATTAACTTGTAAATGCAATTTTGCACTGTGAGATATCATTTTGTTGTACAACATACAAATCTTTTATTTATGGAAATGATTTAAAATGAATTTGACAGAAATAGATTAATACAATTGAGGCGATATTGGTCCATTGTGGCTGTTTTGATGCGAAAACGGAGTTATTTTAAATTAATAATAAACTATATTTATAAAAAGCAAACTATCGTAACTATCGATAGTTGAGCTAACTATCGGCGATAGTTATTGGATCGAGACTTTTACTATCGATCCATACTATCGGGACACTCGGAATCGCAATGCATCGATATTTCGATGCATCGGCCCATCCCTAATATTAATGCTAGAAGAAACGGTCAATTTGGGTTAACCAGGACGGACGAACGAACGAACGAACGAACGAACGAACGGACGGACGGACGGACGGACGGACAGGTGCATCACTATATGCCTCCTGATCTATCGATACGGGGGCATAAAAAAAAAAATAATCAAATTTGGCCTAGATATTATGCACATAAGCATTGTCACAAAGTTTGAAGATGATCGAATGAAAACTGTTTGCGTTAGAGCACATACAAGGCCTATTTCATACTGATTTGGTAATTAAAGGCCCATAGCCAAATAAGGCCTAGGCCGATTTGGCCCATGATCGAACTTGGCCTAGATATCATGGCCATAGGCATTGTCACAAAGTTTGAAGACGATCAGATGAAAACTGTTTGCGTTAGAGCACAGAAAAGGTCAATTTCATACTTATTTGGTAATTAAAGGCCCATAGCCAAATAAGGCCTAGGCCGATTTGGCCCATGATCAAACTTGGCCTAGATATCATGGCCATAAGCATTGTCACAAAGTTTGAAGACCATCATATGAAAACTGTTTGCGTTAGAGCACAGACAAAGCCAATTTCATACTTATTTGGTAATTAAAGGCCCATAACTAAATAAGGCCTAGGCCGATTTGGCCCACAATCGAACTTGGCCTAGATAGCATGGCCATAAGCATTGTCTCAAAGTTTGAAGACGATCGGATGAAAACTGTTTGCGTTAGAGCACAGACAAGGCCTATTTCATACTTATTTGGTAATCAAAGGCCCATAACCAAATAAGGCCTAGGCCGATTTGGCCTATAATCGAACTTGGCCTAGATATTATGTCCATAAGCATTGTCACAAAGTTTGAAGACGATCGGATGAAAACTCTGAGCGCTATAGTACAGACAAACTGCTGGACGCCGACGCCCGAGGGTATTCCCATAATATGTCCCGTTTTTCAAACGGGCGTATAAAAAAAAAATTACCTGAATAGACGACTCTTGTGCTGACACTACACATGCCATAACATTGACGATCCATTGTGGGTTGATGACGACATAATCTCGTAGGAAATCATTGTCGAAATATTGAACAGTCCCTAGATCATGCAGCAGTGTTACAGCCATTCGAACATCTTTCTCATCATAGATACCCTGTTCCATAGCATACGCCTTTGCTACCTCCCACTTAATGTAACTCTTCTTTGTTAATCGTTCTCTGTAAACAATAAGTACGATTATCAGGGGTTCTACTGAGGCATAATGCCCAATCCTGAGTCGCAAGACTGTTTCCAGTAGCATTAGCACAAACCCCTACTCCAAAACTTACTCCCAAACTAAGTTCAAACATCGGTCAGCTGATAAAATTTCAAATGATTATGACTTTGTCAATTCTTTATAGATTGAGTGCAGAAAATATGGATTTCTGGAAAGACCCCTGAATTATTTATTGTCCCAAAGTTGTCTAATTCAAGGTTATTTACATTTAAATGAGAGATATTACAATTCACAATAAGACCACCTCAAAATTAAGACCACTATATTATGCACATCCATTTTCACATTTTTACTCTTCAATTCAAACCTCAGTATTAAGACATTTTCTCAATATAGCAACCAGTTTAATGAGTACCAAGCTTGCCCTTCTTATTGAGGTTTTCTTATTCAACATACTGGTTGCCCTCACAGAAACAGGGTATACCCGGTACTTAGTAATATATAAATACACATTTCTTTGTTAAAATATTCAAGAGATGTTAGTAAAACATGTGTATGCCCCCATGGCAACCAAATAGTCAATCATGCTAAAGGTCACCATGACCTTGACCTTTTACCTTTAGGCTAAAGATCAATAGGGGTCATCTATTGATGAAAACCAACCTCCATATAAAGTCTCAAGTCTTAAGTTATTGATGGAAACCCTTTTGTCCCAAGTGACCAACATGTGCAAAGCAATCTACTCCCACATCTTTGATGGCAGGGTGTAACTAACAGAACTTTTATTTGACGCATACACATTTTAAATTGTATGATCACATCTTCTTAAAAACATTGATCAACCAATAAAGCATTAACTGGTAAAAACACCATGAATTCTTTAATACAGTCTATTGAATATCCATCTTAAAAATATTAATTTTTTCCACCTTAACTAGCTTCTGAACATAAATAGTTAACTATTATCTTGATGAGCTTTTACACTGATGTTCAGTCTGACACTCAAGGTTGACCTTACCAGTTTACACGGATTTAATTTTCACCCAGTACGAACCAACTCGATATCTTTCCCAATCTACTGACAATTTATCCACAAGTAGAGGACATGGATGAAGCCAATATCATAGAAAAATATATAATAACCTACACAAGGCTCATGGCCATGCAGAGGAACAAGACAAAGCCTTGTTGAAATTTTAAAAAGTTCCCAAAACAACAAGCATTTTTTTGGAAGACAATAATGACTCAAATGTACCCTAGATCATATTTGTCACAGTCTTTTTTTTGTTCCATGGACACAGACCACTTCAAAATACAAGAATCAAACCAAGACCATTCAGGTACTCAATAGCCTAGCACTCTATAATATCAACAGCACTTAAGCCAGGCAGGCTATACTAGTAACTACTACAGCAAACTAATATGGTGACCATAATTATCATTTATTACAAATAACATCTGATTCCAAATAAATTCTTGATACACAAGCATTATACATACATGTATAACTAATAAATATGAAGAAGTTTGCACTTTTTACTAACTTAAAGCAAGAACAGGCCACACAGTACAAAAGGATAAATACAGATATACATATTCTTTGGTATTGAAATAAATTGGCAGCAGACGTATATTTGAAAAATATTAAAGAGCAATCAAAAAAGCTGAATTTTTTACTAACAACTTGGCTGATCAAAGAAATTTAACCATTAACATATAATATGAACATTTCCAGAATGCTCTGCCAGATTGATCTGGCCCCGGTCTCACGAAGCATCTCAAGAATAAAACTCATCTCAAATAGAGGTTTTGTTCAAATCAGAGTCTGAATTTTTAGATGAATATGAAGCTCAAGTTCTCGAAATTTTACTGTAATAAACTCAGAATAATGTTTCTGTTTTGTTATACCAATTTAGAAAACTATTCCGCATGGAAATTATATTAAACGATAGGTGATTAAAAAATTGAGTTGAGATTGAGCTCAGATTGAGATGTTTCGGGAGATCAGGGCCTGTTCTTTGAAAATATGGTGAAACAACTAAACATAATTTATATTAATATACAAATGTCATTCAGTTTTTGTAAAATGACAAAAAAAATCAGGGGTTATATTACATTACTGTAAAGCAATTGTACTAACACACAATTAGGCACTTATCAGATATAAACATTTGGCATGATAATTACTATTAATAACATCTATGCGATAACAATGATGATATAACATTATCTAAATATATAAGCAAAGCCAACTACCAACATTTGGTTATCATACCAAGCATGAAAACAAGCAGTTAAACATACACACACCATGCAAAGAAGTGAATTACCACAGTTAATATTGCTGAAACTACATCAATGATAATGTAAACACTTCAGTCAAAATCACATGATATAGAGAATAATAGGTCAGGAACTTGTATAAGGAAAGTTTTTTTCCGGCTTGAAGTGCATGCAGTATAGCGTTATACTGTTTCCTGTGTGTTTGTCCTTGAGATTCGTTCTTGTCTGCTGACTCTAGTGCTCCAGATCTGTTTGACTGACTGATGCAGCAGACTGTCAAAGAGCGAGCTGAGCTGACTAACGAGGGTAAACTCCATCAACTAGAGTTGCAGCAAAACGAGTTGAGTTTCAACCCACGAGTGTACTAGAGTTCAACCCTGCTGCGAGGCTGGGTTGCTCTGGGTTGCTGTAGTTCCAATCGGGACACCTCGAACAATTTCTTAGGAATCACGTATAAATGCCGTACAGACCATTCCAATTGCTGTAGTTCCATATGTCCGCCATGTTTGTTTACACTGTAGTTTAACTCTTTTCGTTTTGCTGAAGAGCTCCAAGAGTTAGTTTATTTTTAGATTCTAAAGCCACTAGAGTTAACTCTAGTAGGACAGCTGAACTCGCTCAAAGTAAGGTGTCATATTTTGAAGCTGTTCAGTTTCACTTTTTCTTGCTCATTTTCATGTTAAACTTTGTCCTAGTGACTTGTACTTAAAATCTACATTTTTGCTTTTTATCACCATGTTCTTTTTTATGCTTCTCGTGGTCTGCTGTATGCATGTGCTGCCTTCTCAGTACAATTTGATATCATCTTTTTTATCAGCCAGGCCCCGATCTCCCGAAACATCTCAATTTGAGATACATCTCGGCTCAAATTTTGTCGATTGTCTTTTGAGTAAATTTCCATGCAAGATCAGACTCTAAATTGGTATCTCCAAAAGGAAAACATTGTTTAATGCATTATATCAGCAACATTTCAAGTGCTTAAACTTGAGATTGGTCTTAAACTCAGATTCTTATTTGGGAAAATTCTCAATTTGAGCTGAGATTTCTCCTTGAGATGCTTCGGGAGATCAAGGCCTGGTTCACATTCTCCATCCTTGTCACTGAGCCTATCATTCTATTCATCCAGTCACTTAGTCGGTTTATTAAGGCATGGCGCATTGGCATATTTCCTTTTGTTATTATCATAAAAACTTGCCAAACGTCACATTATATAGTGACGTCATGTAGACTATAACAGCATAACGTCTTGATAATTAAATTATAGAATCTCATTTTTCTCAAAAATATGTGGGAGAAAAACAGTAAATCCAGTGCCCATTCATTTATTACCGGTATATATATTATAGGGTTGAGATAAATATCTGTCAGAGTCGGAATTTCAACCAGCTGCTTTTGACAAAGAAGCAGTCTGGCTGATCATGTGGTTAAGAGATCAAGTAAATCAAAGTTTATCTGTCACTGTGTTATACAGGGCTGAAATAACCCACAGATAACTGGATGAAACTGTGTTAATGGTCAAAACATGTGACAAACAATTGATGTCATTGGTACTGTTATATAAACACAGGTAAACTGGCATTAAATAATGGCCCTATATCTCTCCCCCGAGAATCATTACCATATGGAAGCATGTACGAACAAGCCCCGTGCCCGGTGGCCATGTTAAACGAATCAACATGGCTTAGACAAACACCCCTACTAGACTAAGTGTTGTTATATTTGCGATAAAATGAGACGGACACATATGTGTGGTCATTTGTTTTTCCCCAGCCATATTGGCCAATGACATCTGACTTTGTGACAACATCTAGTAGTGCACACTTTACAAACAACTATTCTATGTTATCTAAATACTATCCATGGATCCATGATTCAAAATGTCTCAATCAAAACAATTTTGTTTAAGGAAAAGTCCCACTGAGACAAATTCTCCAACCAATTTCACTCATGTCATGGAGTATCGACTGTCTTAGTTAAGATCTACCTGCCATACAGCTTGACTTCTAGAGCAAATCATGGATAGGTACATGATGAGACATTAGAAATTAGAAATAAAATTTCCAACATTTAACAGGTTTAAGTACTTACGCAATGATTCTCCTTTCAAAGTTGAGCCAAACTTGAGGAATCTTTTCTCCCATATATCCTTGGCTTAATGTAACAGACAATAGATTCTCTTGCAGTTTCTCAATTCCCTGTTGAAACAAATAATACCATGCTCAACATTTACCATGCATACTTTATTACACAAGTAATTAAGAATTGCAAGCAATACAGAAGTCCCCTACCGGTTTGAGGCCATTTTCAATGATTCTGTTGCCATAGCAACCACAATTTTTGTCAGAATCAAAATTTTAGTTGTGCATAATCCCCTTATTGCCCCCTTTCCACATATCAAGTTTCATAAACCTAGCTTGAAAACTGTTTGAGTTATGGCAGGATCCAGATTTGGGCATATTTTCACTCTTTCTGTTGCCATAGCAACCACAAATTTTGTCAGAATCAAAATATTTTTAAACGTGCATAATTCCCTTATTGCCCCCTATCCACATATCAAGTTTCATAAACCTAGCTTGGAAACTGTTTGAGTTATGGTAGGATCCAGATTTGGGCATATTTTCACTCTTTCTGTTGCCATAGCAACCACAATTTTTGTCAGAATCAAAATATTTTTAAACGTGCATAATCCCCTTATTGCCCCCTATCCACATACCTAGCTTGGAAACTGTTTAAGTTATGTCAGGATCCAGATTGTTTGACGGACGGCCTGACTGACTGACGGACTGACTGACGGACTGACTGACGGACGGACGGAGGGCAAACCTATAGTCCCCTCCGGTCAAAAACCGGTAGGGGACTAAAAATCATATTATGTGCATGTCGTCTAATCTGGCCACCCGGCAGGCTCAAATACCGGTGGAGGTACTCATATGCCTGCCATATTTCAAAGGCTATGCTCTGCATGACAAGAGCTAAATTTGAGGACTACAGCACAAATATGTTTCGCAAGGAGTGAATAAGTTTTTGTCAATGGTTTGCACACAAAATTAATACAGAATATACCATGTCATTGATCAAATAAATTATCTTGTAATTAGTTATCAACTTGTTTTTCCACAATCAACTGACAACTTCTCCACATGTCGTCGCCCGAGAACCATAGTGTTCTATGTGTCTTTTTCTTGTTTTCGAGAAAATCAGGTTGTAAGATTCAGGGCTTTAATAGCCTTTATAACTTTTTTGTTTGTGAACGAATTCTAACAAAAATTGGTATGTGTATTATTTATGTAGATCTCAGTAACACTTGAAATCGGTCTACTGCAGATAGAACATTATACAACCATTTGAGTTCACATCACGTGACTTGATTGGAGCAATCCATTGGTCAAACAAGACTGCGTTCAATAAACGCTTATGCCCCTGTGGAAGCCTTGTCCATAAATAAGTCTAAGTCCAAAATTTGGTCAAGGTGAAGGTCAGAATGGGATTAGTAGATACAGGCGTGTGGAGAGTGTTCATATACAACATCCATGCAAGTATGAAAGCTTTGTAGCAAGCCATATTAATGCTAGAAGAAACGGTCAATTTGGGTTAACCAAGAATTAGGCCCTTCAATAAGTCTAAGTCCAAAATTAGGTCAAGGTGAAGGTCAAAATGGGGTCAGGTGATACAGGCGCGTGGAGAGTGTTCATATACAACATCCATGCAAGTATGAAAGCTTTGTAGCAAGCCATATTAATGCTAGAAGAAACGGTTAACCAGGACGGACGAACGGACGAACGAACAAACAGACGAACGGACAGGTGAATCACTATATGCCTCCCGATCTATCGATATGGGGGCATAAAAACGCAGATAGAACAATTTGGTTCTAAAAAAAAACATGAAAAGTGCAGATAGAACAAAATGGACCTGTTGATATCTAAATATAAAGATGTTCCCGAAAGAGGACAGTGTCACTGTGACATAGCTCTCATCGTGAGCTTTCCAACGGTATATAATACTTATTTTTGGCAAAAATGAGGATAGAACAATATGGTTCTCAGGCGATGATGTGCAGGACATGACTGAAGTTGCATTATAAATGCTATGGAAGAATTTACCCAGTCAAATTTGGGTATAAAACCAAGGTCATCTGGGTGACATTGTAATAACAAATGACGTTAGTCAGAGGGAATAATTATGCTGTGTAGTGAATATGTGTATGCATAATTTGAATTCAGAACAGCAAACAATAACGGTAGACTATGCACAACTTACAATTCCTTTGATGGAACTGACTTGATGAAAACTGGCAATTTGTGGATACCTCTCCTTCAACTCTTTGATTGGAATCTCAGCTTTCGGAATCTACAATAAACATAATTCAGTGTATCAATTGAACACAAAAATTTAATGACAACAGCTGTAACGAATTGAAGAGCCCAAGATGGCCTTTATTGGTTTTGACCCCTGGAGGAACATTCTTTGAATAAAATATTACGGTTGAAGATATATCTATATTGTTATCCATTCCAAATGTTAAAGCTCTAGACCTTGTAGTTTTGGTCAGGATGAGTTTGTAAGTTTGTGCCCGCGTAAGCTATTGACAACTTTGATTGTGTACTTTTAAGTGTTTTTTTAACAAGTAGTCTCCCTTTGTCATCTTTAAACAAAGGGAGAGAACCAAATATGAGACAATTTTCTAATACTAGCCAGAAGGAAACTAGAATGTCTGAAGAAAATCATGAAGCTTTCAACCATAAGCTGATAGTTTTCTACATGAATCAGAGAGGTATAGCCAGAGTGGCCCTCTGTAGAGCAACAACCTCCCTATAACAACAAAATTTTCCCTTAAGTGATATTTACTTTAAATTACATGTCAGTGTAGAGCAACAACCTCAGTACAACGACAAATATTTGCAGCTCCCAAAGGATGTTGCTCAACAGAGGTTGTTCGATTATTACACATTCAAAGTTTGAGATATGAGATGAGGTTAATACATACCAGATCACACTGTGTACCAACCACTATGATTGGTGTACCCGGAGCATGACAGCATATAGAACTCAACCAGAAATCTAGACCAGCATGTTCATAACCTTGTCGCATACTCCACAGTAACAAATATACAGCTCTCTTAGACAGGAAAAACTGAAATTACAAATCATCATATTATGTAAATGCAGCCAAATTAACATTTGTGGTCAATGTAACCTCATGACTTAACCTTTGACCTGCTGTCTTCAAAAATACAATTATTTTATACAAGTCATGGCCTTCCTCACTAGGAACGAGGACTGAATGCTCAAGTGTTTGGTTGTCTTTTTTCATCATCACTTTAATTGAGCCTACTTGTAATAAAAGGACTTAAAGTGAAAGAAGCATTATAACTTCAGATTACTCAAACAATAAAGTGGTGTCAATTGAATCAATGTAATTATTTCAAGAACTAGAACCAGGCTCCAAACATGAAGAGTCAAAAATTACTCCAGGCTCTCAATTTTTTCCGAGTCATCAAAATATTGCAAGAAGGTTTGTGTTATAACTAAAAGTAGATTTGACTCTTCAGCTTTAATTTCCAAGAGTGAAAACTGGCCCCTTTGTCCAATTAAATAGTCCCAATGAAGTTTCAAGAGTTACCGTAAAATCATTAATATTTAAGAGAGATTTAATTAAGTGGATTTCATGGATGACCAAAATAAGAACTTAAATCCCCAATGATTAATTATTATACCAATAAATATGTCAAGTTTACAGTGGCTGCCATACTGGCTTTCAAGCTCAGTCAGGTATAAGACCGGGATTTTTGGAAGTTTACTTGCATATATTAACATGTAATAAAACAATTATGATATATGTTTGATTTTTGAATGATTTCAAAAATATTTGTGTGAAATTTGATCTTGCCATTTCTAATGAAATCCAAAATCCTTATAATTATGACCCCATGAAATGGTCTCTTTCACTTTCACAAAATTTTGTCCATTTGAAATTTTACGATTTAAATGATTTTACAGTAAATAAAAGGTGTATAGTTATTACCTGATGTGTATTATAATAGACTGCCTGTCCAGCAAAGTCCCAGGTGCTGTATGTCACTTCATGTCCGTCAGCACTTTTCACTGTCCACGGTACAATATCTATACCATCAGTAGGAATCTCTGCTTCTGTACCCTGTGTTTGTTTCTTATCACTCATCAATGCTCGTAACAAACTGAAACATAACCATCACATCATATAATTGTATTACATCTTTGCACTTCAACAAATGGATTAAGAAGTAATAATCATGATTCTCTTTTTTAAACTGCTTCCTTGGGTCACTAAAAACTTGGTACATTTTGTTAAACATACTAGATCCACAAAAACGTTCAGATGTATACATGTGCACTGCAGCTTCCTGTGCTTTCCTCACAGTTAAGTTGTGTACACTAAACATAAATTATTATACTAATTTAACACTTTTCAGTGTTTCCCACTAAATTAGAGATTAACTGGATGGTAACCCAAAGGTAGTCTCATGTGTATCTGTGCTACACACCCAGCTTGAAAAATAACCAAGGAGTCTGTTTGGAAAGAGTTAGGGCATCGCATCCAGTTTCCTTGTTACCTTGTTCTATTATCACAAAATTGTCTCTTTTTCTAAATCAGACGCCATTGGCCAATCTGGCAGGGCAAAAAACAACCATGCACTTAGGAATGTTTCAGTTGAACGCAAACAAACTAATATGACAAACCTTGTTTTACCAGCTCCTCCAAGACCAACAACCATGAGTTTAGTACGTCTGCACGCGGTGAAGCCACCAGCAAGCCTTTTCAGATAGGCTTTGACAGAATCAAATCCACGACTTACTACTTCAGTGGGTGGGGTACGTAACATCGGACAGCTCTGAACGTGTATCTCTGTAACATTATATACTCTATATTAGTCTGTCAGTATATCTCTACCTGGTAACTTAACACATCTACTGCTTGTACAGTATGCATGAATTTGTTGTTTGGGTTAGAAGCATTTTGGAGATAATATGAATAATAATTAGAAATGGCGTTCATTGAGGTCATCCTAATGTGGAGCCTGTTGCCTAACTAAGGCGCTAGCGAGCGCTTTTTGGTAAAGCTTTACAATGACAACTATATCTATGCAATGACATGCTACCAGCAAGCAGTGTTTGCCGATAGCATACCGTTTCTCAGCACTTTGCTAGGCAAGCATACCACATTTGTGGGACATGAAAGTAGCCAAAGGCACAGGAAAATGTTACCTGTCTGACCCAGTATTGCAACACTAAGGTTTCTATGCACTGCATTAACCAGGTGGGCTACAGATATATATTAATTTATCTACTCAGAAACAACTGACCAAATAGAGAGAAAACTTACCATGTATATTAGGTAAATGTCCGAGTGATCCTGGCAAGGACTCAAGTAATGGATTGCGACTGAGATTGAGTTCTTTCAGATTCTGTAGATTATTGATAGCCTGTGGTACCATGGTGATGGCATTGTATTGAAGGTTTAGCTCTTCAAGATTCTTCAATTTGAAGATCACAGAAGGTATACCACCTGTAACCTCATCATCTGAAATAGAAATGAGTTTGTATGCTACTAACCTATTACTCATTGTTTATACAGAACATCGGTACATCGGAAGAAAAATTCACATACTTTTTAAGGAATTCTCAAGTACATTTCTTCCATTTTCAAGGACTAAATATTGGGTTTGTCATGTAAAATTATGCAATAAGTGAATTAAAATCAAATGAAGCAATGATCAAAGCTTGAGTAATCAGATGTCCACATGGTCATTTGCAATGATATTGGAGAGGAATCATATGAACAAATGCACTGCATCAAGTAGGGAATTTCCCATCAGGTCTTTGACACTATAGTCTTTGGCTCCCAGACAGAAGGCACGTAGAAGGCATAGCGAAAAAATGCTTAGTCATTTATCATTTTTGCTTTAAAGTTCAGATGCGAAAACTTTAAAAGGATTTCAGTCATTCGGACTGGCAGAAATAAAAATGTTGTCCGAATGAACATTTGTCAGCCCGATCAAAATGAAAATATATTTGTCTGTGGATAACGCATGTTTTTCAATTTGTTTAATTCTAGGTCTACTTAATTCAGGGGTTACTAGTTTACATATAATTAGATATAAACACATATATAACAACTGATTTCAAATAGGCCTAATTTGATATTTTACCTTTTTATAATGGGTTGCATGAGCATATCAGACAGTACTTTTGTTCCAGAGAAAAGGCTATTTTCATTTCAATTAATCACATTACGATTAATTATCAAACATCTTTAATCTTAATCACCTTTTCTTGTAAAATAAACTCTGTTGCAAATCATCAAAACATAAAAGATATTCTGACGGAAATTCCAGGTTTTATTGTATCCAATCACAAAAACAACAACATTTAATTAGTTTTTGCGACCTTTATCCCGCGAATATTTTTACATTTTTTGACGATTTTGGATTTTACATCTCGGCGAGGAATTACGAAATGCATTCGTGTTACTCTCTTTACAATAACCTACAACTACGATGTGGAATTATCACCATCCAGTCCGGATACGTTAAGATCCGAAACGGACTTTATATTAATTGTATTGCAAAGGGAAGTAACCGCTTTGCAAAAAGAAGTAGCCTGAACATGTGTCGATTGGTGGATATTTCGCACATTTGAACGATTCCCGCTTGACTTACTTCGTAATCTCAGAGTAATCATGAGTCTCATAACAGTTTGAAGCATCGTTTATGCACTGAAAATGTTAAAATTGCCTTCCGAAGCGGGCAAAAAAATGTTTCTAAAACCGTATGGAAAAGAGTGTCTTCCATCTAGGATTACTATGATTGTTCCACATTTAAAAAATAAAAATAGAATCAAGAACGGTTATCGATTTCTCGATATCAAATTCCTGCTACCGGAAGTCGGAAGCAAGAGTCCGTCTACCTAGTGACCATAGAGATCCGGTCTGTCAAAAAAAATAACGGCGTTAGCGAATGCAAAACTACAACAACAACAACAATCGTGCGTTTTCGCATGTAATCGTTACTGGGGATTCCCCTATCAATGATTTAATACAACAGTGTTTCATCGACTTTATTACCAAACATTTAGTTTGTTTTTGCAAAATTCAGGTACTTTTCAAGTACTTTTTGGCAATTTAAAATTCAAGTACTTTTCAAGTACTTTTAAAGACCAGTGTAAACCTTGTTACTGCATAAATGCCTGAAATGTCTGAAAGTAGACTTAGCAAGAGCTGTCACTGTAAGGGATATATGCCCCCGAAGTGCGATGTTGATAGTACACACAAGTACTTTAAGTACCAATATGTCTAAGTTAAAAAGGGCCATAACTCCTTACAAAATCATCCTAGAGTTATGCCCCTTGTCTAGTATGAGTGTCTTATGATAATAAATAAATGTACTTACAGTTTGAATGCAATAACATTGATAGTAAACAAACTATTGAGCTTCATTAATAACTTTAACATGAATGCCTGGACAAACAGATGGACTGACAGAAAGACTTTTCAATTTCAATATGCCACACTTCGGGAGCATCAAAACATTACAATTAAAGTGACACATGTTATTGTCGAATTGTTCTGTTTGAATATCGACTTAAAATTTTGATATTTTTTCTTCTCTATCTCGGGTAATTGGGAGATCCATACCTGCATGCTGATAGGTGTAAAAAGATGTTACAATGGAGTAATGGGTTAAGGTTTCAAAAAGAGGGTAGAATAAATATCTTACTTATATCTGTAATTCCAAGCCTTGGAATGTTGAAGAATAGTTCATGATTGAATCCCACCATTTCATCCTCATCCAGGCTACCATTGTGGTTATAATCATATTGATGGAAGAGTTTCTGCACTTGCTGTAAATAGATTGTATGTGGTATATAGGGCATTATATATATTCCTGCATACTATCAAACATGATGTTTCTTTTTTTTTCAAAACGAACACATGGTCACTTTAAATGACAAAAACATAATACCTGTTGTGTGTTTCATTAAACAAGTACTAATAAGTCTATGCATAAGACTGTAAAATCTTGGGAGTTTATTGTTGGTTGATTTTGCTGGTGAACACAACAAGGAAATCTTCCAATGTACATAATCGATCAACCAAGGATAATTTCTCTTCCATGTTTTTTATTCTACAAAAGTGCAACTCAACAAAATAACTTTTTTTTAAAAAATCCTGAAATTTAATGCCAAGGAAACAAGAGATGTTTGTAAAACATTTATGTCCCCATTGCAGCCAAATAGTCATTTATGCTAAAGGTCACAGTGACCTTGGCCTTTGATCTACTGACCTCAAAATCAATAGGGGTCATTTACAGGTGTTGACCAACCTCCATGTAAAGTTTAAAATCCTAGGGCAAAGTGTGTTTAAACTATTGAGCGAAAACCACTTGGTCTACCGACCAACCAACAGACGGACCATCATGTGCAAAGCAATATACCTCCTCATCAAAGATGAGGGAGGGGGCATAAAATGTAATTTTACAGACCATGCAACATGTATTACACTAATTCTAACCTCCATGGAAGACATCTAATGGGATCAGGGACCTGACAATATTATAAACACATTATAAAAACAGAATAAAAGAAATATAAGAAAGTAAGTCATACATCTTCCCCGAGGTTATAACCAATGTATGGATTTGTTGAACACCACTGCTGGAACTGTGTATGAGTCATCTGTGTCCTTGTACCCTCTAAACCAAGCCATGGACAGCCTGCAATATAAAACATGCAATTTTGTAAGTCAACCCCTTTTATTTATAGGCCTCTAATATATTGACTACCTCAATGTGGTATCATACAGAGATAATGACCTGATCCTGAACGTTTTGTTCTTGCGTTGAATATATTTCCACAAGTAAATTGTGCAATATTGATCCTTAAAATTTTTGTTTGTATTACACCTTGATCGTCCTCACTAATGAGCATACACTTGGGGTATATGTATAGACAATATATCAGCTGTTAAATTATACTAATAGTAGGTTGAACTATTCAGTGTTTGCTTCGGGTGTGGAGTTTGGTCTCAGGCTGTGCCATACCAAAGACGCTTTCTACATACAGGTAGCTAAGAGCCAGGCATTCTTCACATTCAAGATATAATCAACTTTGAGTTTTATTAGTCTGCTTAAACATAATTCAAAGACCTGCATTTCTATAAACTAAAGTTATTAAACAAGACTGTGTAAAGTAAACGCTTATGCCCTGGTGGAACTCGTCAACATTAACTAGCTAAGTCAATCAGGGGCCATAAGTATGTAGAAATGTTGGGTAGTATGTGTTACATGGCGTTGACAATGTATGTAATGTATTGCTGATGGTAAATAAGTATGCCAAGTTTGAAAGCAATAATTAATGCCTTGATGGACTTCAAAATTATTTGAATTTTAAGAATTTGAATGTTTTGGTTGACATTCGCAATGGTACAACAAACAAACTGACAGTCTGATTGACCAACAAACGGACGTACAGGGCAATCACTATATACCTCCCGCATCAGTAAGTGCCGAGGCATAAGAATTAAGATTGAACACCTTTGACAATACATACCTTCTAAGCTAAGTTTGGTAATTTTGGTGCATTCTTTGAGACTATCAGGTAAATCAGTGATTGGGTTATGACATATATCTAAGTCTTTCAACTCAGACAGTTTACTGATACCCTCAGGAACTTGGTTAATCAACAATCCACTCATCGTTAATTCTTGTATCTGTAATTATCAAATATATCCTGATTTTAGTATATACAACATTCATACAACCTAAATGTCTGCATAATATGCAGAAAAATTTTGTCGGGAAATCTCCATTTTCGTATTTTAGTCATACCCTTGATTTTTAAATTTGTGCATATATAATTGTATGAGTTATGTATATTGTTGTAACCATGTCTTAATTGTGATTGTACAGCACTTTTGAACATGTATATACATGAAAAAGGGCTATTTAAATATGGTATAATAAAATAAAATAAATAGGCTTTGTACCAAGTGTTCATGTCAAGTTTCATTAGATTTGAACCAGTCTCAGTGGTTTAATCAAGGAGTCTATAGAACAAGTTCAGACAAACTTTGAAACATTCATCCAGACAGAAAGACATCCAGCATAGAATCAATATTTAACACATAAATACTGTGATCTTCCATGTAAGAACAAATCACAGAACAATGTTCTCCAGATAACAAATGCGTGACAACATCAGCTTTACTAAATAACTCTTAGTAACAAATATTATTGTTTGGGATATTTAAACAAGATAAACTTTAACCTGACAGTGTGTTTTCTAGACTAGTTTAAGAAATGGTGATCTCCAAAGACAACTCATGCAGGATCTATAAGTCTCGCCCAATAAATAGTTATGCCAACATACTACAGTTTGAGAAGTGATCAAACTTTACCTTGCTATTTTCGGGCCATTTTGTTGACAGTGTTTTTATAGGCATGTTCACTAATAGGACTGTATCCAGCAGTTTTCCCATAAATATATCATCTGGTAGCTTCTCCATAGCTGTGTTCATAAGTTGTATCATCTACAAATTCAGCATGTAACAGTTACCATAAATTGGACATGTGACATAAGGGTGGTCAGCCAGGATTGTAAACTGAACATTTAAGTGAAGAAACTTAAGTATCCCAGAAAAGTATCTCATTTGCCATATTCACATCCAAACAAAACTGCCAAAATAAAAAACAGCGAAATTTTGTTTTACTAGCAAACTATCATAACTGGAACACTGGTATAATGCTGTCTGGTAGCTTCGGTAACATAATCCTGTTGGAAAAATTGCCTTCGCAAGATGGAACAGATTAAAATTGCTAAAATTTGCCTTGCTAAAATTTCATTTTGACCAAAATTGCAGAATTTGCTGTACACAAAAATGACCAATATTATGGAGCATGTACGTGATTTAGACAAATAAAAAACATGTTAATACAGTAACTATGCTATCCATACCTTAAGTTTCTTAGCATCAGCAATTCCATTCGGAAGGGCTTTAAACTCTGACATCATCACTCCTGGATAACCCAAGTGGAAAATCAGTAGGTTGGAAAACCGCTTGAAGAAATCTTCAGGTAGCTTTTTCAGCTTGCTGGAATTCCAACTAACAAGCTGTACAAGGTCAATATATGGTTCAAAGTAATCATACTTCAGTTCTAACTCATCATTATCAGGAGGAATGAATTCGTCGGAGCAAGTGTTCATGTAGTGTGCTTTACACACGGAGAAACCAAACCGATCCAGCAATAGATGAGGGTTCAGGTAATTCTCCTGATCTGGTGTCACCATGTGGGTATCTTCATGCTTGATAGCTTTACGTATAGGTCTGACATCATTGATCTGGGCGTATTTGATGCCGCCCCATGAAGCAGCGTATATACCACACAGTGAGGTATATGTCTGTAATGTACTGTAGAGTAGATCTTCTATCTGAGCTCGAGACAACTTTCCAGTATGATCTGGTATCATCCTCTTGTATGAAGGTAGATAAAGCTGCGAAAATAGAAACATAAATACTTTAACCCTTTAAAAAAATAAGCCCCATAAGTCATTTACATACACTTCAACCCTATACCCCTTTACAAAATAAATAAAATTTACAACACAAGCATCTAACCCATTTACCTACACTTTAACCCTTCACAACACAGGCATCTAACCCATTTACCTACACTTTAACCCTTCACAACACTGGCATCTAATCCATTTACCTACACTTTAACCCTCCACAACATTCTCTCAAGTGGTCAGCAGAAGAGACAGTAAGTACTGGTGAATGATAAATTCAAGGAAACTAGCTGATAATGTTTGTTGTTGTTGTTTGTAATCCACTGAGACATGAATGTGACTCGTAAGTTTGTGAAGATTTCGATTCTTTCCATGCAACATCAGCCAATGACCTCCGACTTCCAAGAAATAGACAGTTGTGTGATACAAGAAATCAGCAAAACACTGAAGTGTTTCTGAAATTTCCAGTGTCCCATTAAGATTCAAACCTTCTTTGACGTCTTTGAGAAATTGACATTTTTGTGTAAAAATTTCAAAGTCAGAATAGGGAAACAACTCTTGGAACTAAGTCAAAACAATGACAGATAACTCTAGAGATATGTCATAGGGTTACCAGCCTTATCAGCATGGACTCCCTTGTGATGGTGAAAAACTATGTTGAGTTTCAAGTGAATACCTTCGATAGTCTTTGAGAAAATGACTCTGACAATAAACTAAACCAACGCACACGCACTAGATCCTGTCACGACAATAGCTCGACTACTTTTCTTCGAAAAGTCAAGTTCAAAATCGGACAGACTTGTAATGACTTATACTATAGTATAATTACCTTGGAAGCAATGAGAGCAACATATGCCCATACGTTCTTGGCTTCACCAAACAGTAGATCCACAGAAAGGTGTGATTCTGGTGGAATACCAGGTATATCAGCAAAATGCATGGCATAGTTTACAGGCATTTCAAACAGTGTTTTCTCATTACCATAACTCTCAACCATCAACATTTCAGCTGTGAATCAAAGAAAGGCATTATATATAACATAAACAACTGAAGCTGTCTGCATTACGCAGACTAATTTACCCCTGTCTGGCAAAAATCTAATGAAAAAGGGTCGCTTTTGTGGCAAAACTCATTGCAGTGCAAATTATTTCCTTTATGCGCATGTAAATGTTAAGGCTGTTCATCTGTGAAACTTTGAAGGAAAATTCTACTAAAACTGTAGAATCCAATATACCATTTGGGTATAAATAGTATGTAGAACCTCCTTGCACTGGGTCATCTGTAACATACTGAATAACTTCCTTAATCAGACATTTTGCACAATGATTATGGTATCAAAACATTTTCAACCTGCAGTCACCTCAAGATCATCATGTTTAAAATGAAATCCTTTTGACATCAAGTGCCTCTTCAGTGCTTGTTTGCAAGAGTTTGACAAGATTATTTAAAATTGATGCCAATGCAAAGAACGCTCTGCTCGTTTGCTTGTGAAAGGTTTTGTCCAAGGCTATCAATCAAATAATATCAATAATGATAACTTTATTTATTGTGGATTACATATTTGACAGCAATATCAATTTTCAATATGGTCAACTGGAAACCATTGGATTACGCAAGTTTTTGCAACCAAAATTAAATAATTTCATTGGTCAACTCAATTCTCCCTTTGCATAAACATGAAAACATCTGGCATACAATCAGGGACCTCCTGATAGGTAGTTGAGAGCGTTAAGGTAGTTGACCATGACTTACCTTGTGCAAAACAAAGTCTATGTACAGATATATCACTGAACATTTCTGTAGGATGTGGAAACAGGAGTTTCTCCTCGGTAAGCTGACTGGGTAAGAAGGAGAAATAGTGCCAATCCTCATTGTAGTATGGTACCCAAGACATCAACTTTTTCGCAGCATTCCAAATCATACGTTCTTGCACTGTAGAATACAAAACATCATGAGCCTGTTGCCTATCCAAGCCGCTTCCAAAAGTTGCTACCGAGTGCTTTCCTACGTCTATGTAACAACACGCTACCAGTAAGCAGTGCTCACTGATACCATTGCACAATAAAGCGCTTGATAGCGCTTTGCTTAATAACAGTCTGCTATCCGCGAGCGCACGCGGGTTATAACCCTTAGAGCTTCAAATATTGACCGTTGGTTGCTCTACAGAGTTGAATTTAGAATAAGTATCAGCTCAGGGAAATTTTGAAGGTGTTGTTATAGAGAGGTTTTTGCTCTACAGAAGGATGTTTCAGAAAGGTTGTACTGTACTTATTGTTAGGGCTCAACTTATCATACAGCAACATTTTTACAAACCTGTCACTCTTGAAAGACTTTGAGTGCAGTCAGCAAAAGATTTCAACATGCTGGCTTTCCATTCAGGATTCATCATAGTCATGGCTTTCTTTGCTCCCTAAAACACACAACAGCAATGATTTAAGTTAATAACATAAAATATAGAAATCAAAGGTCATAGTTTATCAGACCTGACAAACAAGAGAAGCTTGTAAAACACGTATGCCCCCATGGCAGCCCAATAGTCAGAAATGGCGAAGGTCACAGTGATCTTGACCTTTGACCTACTGACCTCAAAATCAAGGGGGAGGGGGGGGGGGGTCACGGTGACCTTAAACTTTGACCTACTAAGCTAAAAATCAATAAACCTCTATGAGGATCCAAGGGTCAAGCATTCTCGAGTTATTGAACGGAAACCATTTGGTCTACCAAACGACAGACAGTTGGACCAACCAACGGGTGCTAAGCAATATACCCTCTCATCAACGATGGGGGCATTATAAGTTGTATATGAACTTGATCAGACCAGACAAAATTTGTTGAATATGTATGGCTTCAGACCGGACAAAAAATGTCGTACAGAGCATTTTAATGAACATGTATATATATATTACATCTTACCTCCGACAGCAGGTATGGTGGGGTTGTCACAAAGGTTCGGGTAAGACTGGTCGGTGTATCTAAACAAAAGAAGAATGAACAAGATATTGTATATCAAAGCGCCGAAAGCATTGAAGTTGTTCAAATGAATGCTGGGGAAGTATAAATTAAAGATGATTTAAAGCTGTCAAGTTCATCCACGAAATCAATGAAGTTTAATCCACAGCAAATATGAATCATTTTACAATGTACAGTAGGAGACACAATGAAAAGAGCAGAGGACTTACTGCGAGATTCGTATCTTAGTATAGCAGCATTCTCGTCAAACTCCTTGAAGTTAAATGCCGGCGAATGAGTCATCATACAGATAGTCATGTTAGAAGTTTGTCTATCCTTTGGTGAATATTCCAATGCTATATTCTTACCACCAGCATAAACATCAACAACAACACATTCAGCGTATGCTTGTTCACTGAAAATGTAATATAATACGGGGTGTTAAAAAAGTTTGTTCTCATAATTTAAATTCATATTAAATTTTATCTGAGCTATGTAGGAAGTGTACACTTTTAATTTCTTATACTAATAGCTTCATTTAATGCTTAAACAAGACTGTGTTCAATAAATGCTTATGCCCCCATGGAAGCCTTGTCCATAAAAAGAACTAAGTCAATCAGGGGCCATAATTCTGTTAAAATTTTGGATAGTGTTACATGGCTTTGATTATGTAAGGGGTCCTTAATTCCATCAGTTTCTAATTGTAGGTGTAGATTGAGATCACCAGTTATACTTGTACAAAAGACTACTAGTCTCTTATCAGAGTAAATAGATCAGAGTACTTACAGTTGTTTTAAAAGAGATAAGATATAGCTTTAAATTTGAAAAATATAACATTTAATGTCAATGGGTGTTTCTTGCCATATTGCAACAATTATAGATAGTTAACTTACCTTTCTAGATATATATACAATTTCATGCCCTTCTGGTACCCCTTTGGATATATAAAACCCTGAAAAAAAAACATTTAAATTTAATTCTTAATGTTTTTAACATACAGTACAACCAAGGTAGAACAAACCCTTTCGGAGCTGCAAACATTGGCTGTTGTACAGAGGTTATTGCCCTACAGAGGTTAATGTATAGTAAATATCAGCTTAAGGAAATTGTGATGAAGTTATTTTAGAGAGGTTGTTGGTTTACAGAGGGTTGCTCTGGAGAGGTATTACTGTACATGTAATTATACTTATTTTGGCAACGTATATAAAATATTGGGTCGATGATATTGAGTGCAAACGAGATGTAAACAATCCAAAGTATTATGATTCTGAGATCAAAAATGTCACATGAGTTACATTATCTGTTTCCACTATAAATTCAAGCAGCAGTGGAAATAATTCATAGAACATTAAATCAAAGCTATCAGCTATCAAACTAAAGTTGCCAGGAAGTTGTCACATTATAATCTGGTAAAGTATAGAACGGAGAATTAGACATGATTCTCATCCTTCTATTAGCATAATTTAACGGCTGATATAATACCTTTATTCATAATCCCAGCTGTATGTTTCCATTAGCGGGAAGTTTCACAAAGACGCTCAAGGAGTGATACCAATACAAATCTAAAGAACCAATATTGCATGATTTGCTCTCAGAAATCTATCTATTCAACGCAAAAGCCTTGTAATATATTCATGCATAAAGGTCAGGATCAGGTCAAATTCTCCATGCTATATGTATATATGTTTCCGGAAAAAAATTACTACATTAAGTTTCAGACTAACCTGACTTCTGGGATACCTCAAGGCAAACTTTGCTGCACTGGCTGTAGTTTCCACGGACACCTGGTAATTACCGTATTTCAGCCAATAAGCATCAACCAACTTCAAATTCTTGTAAACTTCCAAACGAAGCACTTTCTACAATACAAAATAAACCTTTTATTATATTAAAATGTCTAGCCAATAGCTGGGAAGAATAAATACAGAGGGAACGGAAACACGGGTTTTAAGCGTGACTAACCTGTCGGCCAATCACCACGCTCCGATAAAAATTGCTCGATATCTTGAAAAATCCCGCGAAAGCGTAGACACAAAAATGCATAAATCTGTCGTTAATTAACGGTATCAAACATTGTAATTGCACTGTAATGAAAATTTAAACTTATGAATTGAATTTTTATCCGATGAAAAGACGAAATTAGCATATTCAAATCATATACCATTCATTGAAATAAGTGTGAACAACACGCTAATCGCTCTTTTGTCTCATTGTCCACGATACTAGCCATTTTGCAAGTTAGGGATCTCACAATGTATTGTAGTGAATTATCTTAAACTTGTGTTTACCATTAAATAATACATCCCTGCTCGTGATAGGCTCAGTTTTATGCACAATTATCAACTCATTTTTTAATTATTTGAATTCAAAATACGCCGAATCGCCATGTTTTCAGCAACCAGTTTATTATTTCTCAACAATTATAGTACTTTTGAAACTTAAGGATCTCGAAATGTATTACGGTAGATTATCTAAAACTTATGTTTGCCATTAAATAATACATCCCTGCTCGTGATAGGCTTAGTTTTATACACAATTATCAACGCATTCTTGAATTATTTGAATTCAAAATACGCCGATTCACCATGTTTTCAGCAACCAGTTGATTATTTCTCAACAATTATAGTACTTTTAAAACTTAAGGATCTCGAAATGTAGGAAGGTAGATTATCTAAAACTTAGTTTTGCCATTAAATGATACATCCCTGCTCGTGATAGGCTTAGTTTTATGCACAATTATCACCACATTCTTGAACTATTTGAATTCAAAATATGCCAATTTTCCGTGTTTAAAGTACATTTTTTATGTTAACGTTTAGCAAATTTGGTTGCTCTATGTCCGCCATAAATTATTATAGATAAACAATACTTTTGAAATTTATAAATTAGGGTTAACTTATATACAGTTGCTGTCTAAGTTTTACGTAATTACAGTATACAACCGGAAACTCCCCGCTGAGACTTCTTGAGACAATATGAGATTACTGTCTAGATAATGTACCTATCATAAGTTTAATACAATTATACCACCCCTCCCGTTGTGTAATCTACATAATGTTGTCTGTGACAGTAATTAAATCATTGTTTTTGTTACACCTCAGGAACTTGCATTCAAATAAATAAAAACATTACTACAACACAGTCTACACTATTAAATTATAATTAACTACCATTCATTGAAATAGGTGTGATCAACACGCTAATCGCTCTCGCTGTCCACGATACTGGCCATTTTGCAAGTTAATGATCTCAAAATGTATAGTAGCAAATTATCTAAAACTTGTTTTTACCATTACATAATAATTCCTAATCGCGATAGGCATAATTTTATGTATAAATTTTAAATAATTTTGGAACTATTTGAATTCAGAATACGCCTAGCTATTCGTCATGTTTTCAGTAAAAAGATTATTATTTATATAGTTATTTTGAAGCTTAAGGATCTCGAAATGAATAAAGATAGATTATCTAAAACTTATTTTTGCCATTACACAATACATCCCTGCTCGAGAAAGACATAATTTTATGCCCCAATTTTTACATTTGAATTATTTCACTTCAAAATATGCCAACTCTGTGTGCTTTCAGTACACTTTTTCATTCCTTCACGTTAGTTATAGCAAATTTCCAGCTCCAAGATGTCCAAAATGATTGAAAGCAAATTATGTCTTATTTATAATATCACATAATAAATCCCTGTTCGGAATAGGCATACTTTTATGCACATTTATTTATACAATTTTGAAATATTTCAATTAAAAATATGCCAATTCTCTGTGTTTATAGTACATTTTTATGTTATAATGTTTAGCAAGTGTGGTTGCATTTATACTATTATAGAACCGTGTATGATAAACACTATTTATGAAAATTATAAAGCAGTCTTAATTCATCTACAGTGGCTGTCTATGTTTTACTAATTAACAGTTATTACCGGAAACTCCCGCTGAGACTGAGACAATATGAGATTACTGTCTAGATAATGCACCAATCACGAGTTCAATACCGCCCTCCCGTAGTGTAATCTACATTTGTGACAGTAATTAAACCATTGCATCTGCTACACACATATTAAGGGAATTTATCAGACCTAGGACCTAGAATATTTAATTGAATGGAATCTGTTAAGTATATATTATATATATCGTAACTTTGTTTCATTATACCGATTCCCGACAATCACGGATAAAATTAATGTTGGAATGTACAACCATAAAACACAAATATAGACAATAATATTATATATATTTAATTAAAGCGTTTTATTCTAGGACGAAATATAGATCATATATATAGATCGCTGTAAATTTGAAACCTGTTTCTGGAATTTAAACCAGGGCTGGTATTCACAAAGCATCTTAAGTGAAAACTTATTTAAATTTATTAAAATCATAAAATTTTCTTAAGCGTATCAGCTAAGCAAGAAAATCAAGACGACCAATATTTTACATAGTTTTGAAGCATTATGTAAACAGCTACTATAAGAACTTAAAGAAAAAAGGATTATTCTTTAAATCGCGGGACATATGAGCTGTACAAATTTTTAACTTAAGTCAAATTTTTAAGATTTATTTGAGAGACAGAATCCTTTATTGGAATAAAATTATATGACGGATTTAAATCGGACCGTATAATTGACCGTTTTACCTACCGCAATCGTCAATCCCGGATTTATTTTGGACCGTACAGAAAGAAAATACTACCGGACCGTATAAGCGGCCGTTATACACTCCGCTTATCGGCCGACAGGTTAGATATAGATAACGCTATATAATGTCATCGAGACACTCGATTAATCGTCCATCTCTTGTACTGTCCCTGCCAATAGCATTAACAGTTCTGCATTAAATGTAAGAGTTGTTTAATAATATGTATCTGTACAAACTTTAATGGAGGGTTTTTTAGCGGGACTATTTGAATAATATCGAAAGCCATTGTATTCACCCATGAATCAACAGCGCGCATTTGGTTAAGGTTTTTTGTACAAGTTACTATATGAGGCCATATCCAAGTGCAATTACTCCATTTTGATTTTAAGTGGAGCTATGCCTCATTTTAACTGGACTTTATGGTTGAAGTTTTGCATGAAAGTTACATTTATACCATATCTCATAAACTATCAATTATGTAGTATTGAAACATACAACACTTATCTATAACCCATTATTTTATAAGGAAATTAATCAAACAACACTGAGGAAGGTTTTACACGAATATTTAATGCTGTGACTAAGCATGAAGTAATCATAACACAGTTTTAGTTTCAGCTATTATCACCAGCTTGGCTCAATTTAGATCGACATGAATGTATCATACACAATTTGTAATTAAAGCACACAGTAAATAGTTTGTAATTAGTGAGTGGAAAATATGGCCGCAGAAACAGATAGGTGGGTCGCCTAGAATAAATTAACGAGAAGTTGTAACTAGGCCCAAATCTATCTGTTAAATCCAACCAGCCGAGAGATAGGTGTTTACTGAGGTTCTATTATGAGGTATTAGACTTGCCAGACGCAAAATTCACGTTACAATTTGGTAATTGCTATACACCACGCAACTCCTCATCAACTGAAGGATTTACAACATGTGTCCTTGGACGCAATGAGACTGGACGCAAAACGAGGTGTTCCCTGTACACAAAGGGAGACAACCTCGGCCTGTATAGACGCAACATGAGGTGTTCCCTGTACACCAAGGGAGACAACCTCGACCTGTATAGACGCAAGACGCAACATGAGGAGTTCCCTATACACCAAGGGAGACAACCTCAACCTGTATAGACGCAAAACGCAACATGAGGTGTTCCCTGTACACCAAGGGAGACAACCTCGACCTGTATAGATCAGATCTATACTTTGTAACATGAGACACAGTATGTCTGAACGCAACACGCAAAAACCTGCAAGTACACGCAACATGAGGTGACACCAGTACACAAAGAGTGACAACCTCGACCTGTACAAATTAAATATAACTCCACTTGCAGGAACACGCAACATGAGGTTTTACCAATCCACAAAGGGCAATAACCTCTACTTATGAAATATGCAACTATGTGAATTGCGTCGAGCTATCCTAAATTAGAATTTAGTGAACATGTCAGTGACCACCATTTCACTGCAGGGATTGGGGTTAGCTACATAAATTTGTAGCCAGGCCCCATCGACAGCTGCAAGTTGGCCACAGACTTAAACTATTGTAAAATATTGCAATTCACCACAAATGGTGGATTAGATCTGCATTAGAATAAATATAAAGGAAAATATTGGCCTAATCTCTCGGCCGGTTGAATTTTTCCGCGACTAGAAATTCGAAATATTGTTTAACACGTATAGGAAAGTTCCATTGATGACGAGTTAACTTAACTATTGGATACAGTTTGTGAATGAATAAATTATCCCACTTCGATGTCGACTTGACAATAGGATGTCTTGAGCCTGATGTGAATATGTTGAAGCAGCCAGCTGGAACTTTATTTCACTAGCATAAGCGGCATGGGCCTGAAATATATAATATAAAAACCGCAGCAAACAAGTATCACAAAACAAGTCAGTCGGCAATAGACCCAGCATAACCATAGATTCCGCCAAGCACAACACCTAACAAGCTGACAAGGGGTCTGGGAGGGCGGGTGATTTTCGTGATTATTAATTTTATCGTGTGTTCGGCTACTGCTTGGCGTAAAAAGGAAGTGGTACAGACTGGTATACAGGTTCCAGTGCCGAATGACTAAAAACGAATCCTTTCAAGCGAAAAAGTGAGAACCCGCCAACCTTACTGACTGGGTTACCGACATCACACAGGATCTGCGATTTGCAGAGTTAAACACAGCGGAGCCGTCTACCATTTAAATTCGGATGCCTTTTGTTTACATCCAAAAGCTGGATAAACACGGAAGTAATTTGTGTAGAGGCAACACGAGCGGAGACACAAGTAATTTGCTAAAAATAAGTGTCGTTATGTTTATGCAATCATAACGAATATTATTTTATAAGGAAATTAATCAAACAACACTGAGGAAGGTTTTACACGAATATTTAATGCTGTGACTAAGCATGAAGTAATCATAACACAGTTTTAGTTTCAGCTATTATCACCAGCTTGGCTCAATTTAGATCGACATGAATGTATCATACACAATTTGTAATTAAAGCACACAGTAAATAGTTTGTAATTAGTGAGTGGAAAATATGGCCGCAGAAACAGATAGGTGGGTCGCCTAGAATAAATTAACGAGAAGTTGTAACTAGGCCCAAATCTATCTGTTAAATCCAACCAGCCGAGAGATAGGTGTTTACTGAGGTTCTATTATGAGGTATTAGACTTGCCAGACGCAAAATTCACGTTACAATTTGGTAATTGCTATACACCACGCAACTCCTCATCAACTGAAGGATTTACAACATGTGTCCTTGGACGCAATGAGACTGGACGCAAAACGAGGTGTTCCCTGTACACAAAGGGAGACAACCTCGGCCTGTATAGACGCAACATGAGGTGTTCCCTGTACACCAAGGGAGACAACCTCGACCTGTATAGACGCAAGACGCAACATGAGGAGTTCCCTATACACCAAGGGAGACAACCTCAACCTGTATAGACGCAAAACGCAACATGAGGTGTTCCCTGTACACCAAGGGAGACAACCTCGACCTGTATAGATCAGATCTATACTTTGTAACATGAGACACAGTATGTCTGAACGCAACACGCAAAAACCTGCAAGTACACGCAACATGAGGTGACACCAGTACACAAAGAGTGACAACCTCGACCTGTACAAATTAAATATAACTCCACTTGCAGGAACACGCAACATGAGGTTTTACCAATCCACAAAGGGCAATAACCTCTACTTATGAAATATGCAACTATGTGAATTGCGTCGAGCTATCCTAAATTAGAATTTAGTGAACATGTCAGTGACCACCATTTCACTGCAGGGATTGGGGTTAGCTACATAAATTTGTAGCCAGGCCCCATCGACAGCTGCAAGTTGGCCACAGACTTAAACTATTGTAAAATATTGCAATTCACCACAAATGGTGGATTAGATCTGCATTAGAATAAATATAAAGGAAAATATTGGCCTAATCTCTCGGCCGGTTGAATTTTTCCGCCACAGGAACTTTAGTTCCCCCCCAAAAATTCAACTATATTTCATCCCATTTCAACCAAACTCACTTGACTCACTTGAGAGGATATGGAGAAGTACATAATCATTCAGAAGATGATATGAGACCAGTTTTAATTCACTTATACTAGGCTTTCCTTAAAAAGATAATCTAAGCTTAACTTAGCCGATGTCTCATGGCATGTGGTAACAAGCCATTACTTGACAACTGGTACACCAAGGGAGATATAATATAAAAACCGCAGCGACAACTGGTACCCCAAATTGGTCTCTACAACTCATCTATTGTTTCTAGCAATTATAACACAACCACAAACTAACCAACGTCTCCTACCTGGATCATACACTTTAGTCCAACCAGGATCATGTGATATTTACAAACATGAATCGGCTTCGGTCAACTGACAAAATTGGTTTTACGAATCACTTAAATAGACATATAAGGCCAGCACTGTACTCAAAACATCACTGATAATTGGTGCACATAATTGTAATCCACCTTTGTGGACTATACCAAATTTGCCCGCCTTTCACACCATACTGGGCGCACTAAACCTTGAATCGACAAATTTTCTTACCGTATTAACTGCTCATCACATAACTCACCAGTTTCGCTTAGCACATGTGCAAAGTACAGAAATAATTAATTGAACATCACATGTACTTTAGACCAGATACATACCCTATTCTAATAATTTAACACACCGATGCCGAAATAAAAATGGTATCAGTTATACTTCTGCACTCAGCAAAAACAGGAAAGCTGACTTCCCTCTCATACCCTCGTGTTGATGGCTGTTGCCAAGAACAAAGTGCAAAGAATGATTTTAACCCAGTGTAAGAACTTGCTACACTTAACTAAGCATTTTAGTATAAGCAAGCACCAAACCAGAAACAGTTTAGTCATCCCTCCTTAGATACACAGGAGACTTACAACTGCATTTATAATTGGAAGTTACACTAAATAATATAACACTATAACAAACCTCCTTTTTATAAAATTACTGCAACATCAACAGCTATGTAACTAAATAAAATATGCTGACAGATTGAAATGTGGAATATTACCACCTAATAGGCAAAACACACCCAATAAATTTCAAATTCCAGTATATGAACTGCTTAACAAGCTAGAATTTGTGATGGAGTTGGTACATGTAATAACCCCTTGCCTAACATTTATCACTGAAATACACCTGTCCCATTCACACCTAAGAGTAGTGATGATTTCACAACAAAACATCTTCAATTAATCTTTGAACTCCCATTCACAACTTGATTCCATCCCGGCGTAGGTCAATATTGACTGCAAACATCATATACTGACAATTAACCCTGATTGTACTGGGCAACATTTTGAGTAAAACTTCCATTTAAAGACTTATTTGACACTCCTATCACAATTCCGAATAGGTAAAATAAATAGACAAACATGGTGAACTAAACTGTTAATACTACCTGATAATCTCCTGACTGACTCAAGCTATCCACACTTCCTGCGCATACACACCCTCAAACAGTCCACACTGCTTTCTGGCGACTTAACATGATGCGTCACACAAGGAGTACTTTAACCCATTTCCTTAGGATTGTGATTAGACACATTCGTGACATTCCCGTCTTGTTTGTGTGTTCCACATTCCCACATTTACTTGTCAGCAACTAAATGGTTAGAACAGATACAGAATGCCATGAAATTTACAACAAACATAATGGCGTTAGATTTTGAATTACGATCATAAACGTCAAAGTATACAATTTAACAAACTCAAAGCAGGAAAAAGGTTTGTTAATTAATCCTGCTGTCTAATGCATGGCTGCAAATTGTCTCAAACAGCCACTCAATGATGTGTGTGTATATATTCATCAACTTTGGTCTAAAATACAAGGATAGATACCCCCGACTTAATGCGCACAAGCCAAGGCTCTATTTTAGCCAACAATACAGGATACACAAATTATACAACCGACTCCAGCCATCAAAAGAATAAAATTATACACCCTATCCTTCAATTTCATAGATTCTATTCTCCATGATGTAATATCTCCACATTCCGTGTTTCCATCACAATCGTGGTGTCTCAAATACAAGTGTAGATACCGCCAATTTCATGTTCTCAAGCTAAGGCTCTATTTCAGCCAACAATACAGGATACACAAAACATACAACCGACTCTAGCCAGAAAAATAATAAAATTATACGCCCTATCCTTCAATTTCATAGATTCTATCCTCCATGATGTAATAACTCCACATTCCATGTTTCCATCACCATCCACAACTGTTACAATGACTCCCTTCAGTATGTCACATAACCTTAAGTGACTTCGCCAAATTTTGACAGAAGAAAAAATATAACGAGATATAAAAAGTATAAATAGAATTCTAACAAAATGAATACATGTTTTAAAGTTATTTCTCTTCATGTTTAATAAAACGAACACATTATGGATTAGGTGGCTGTGAAACTAATGCTACGAGTCTAATGTCTAACACAGACCTGTCAAAATCTTGTCAACTTTTCCAAATTCGCCTATAGCAATGCTCAGTGTAAAGGCACTGGTTAACACGAACCTATACCTGGCTGCTGGCACTACATCTACCCTATGCACTCGGGTTCATGACATGATTAAGCCACTTAATCAACTGTTAATAGGCCAACAGCATTCACTTGATTGAGTAGGTAAACCTTACTGTCACGCTTGAATGGTTTTAAATACCACGCCGAACTCAGAATATGGCCCTACTGTGGAAACCAATATATTGATATTACTGCCGACAACCTGACCAGGCTAACTACGAGTAAATTTATAATGGGGAACATGCGCTGTATACTTGGCCATCTGTTATTTCGCGGTACTAACAGTTAAAAATAATATTCAAATGCAATAATCAACGTACATCTGTTAAAACTGTATATCATCATTTTCTTCCATTCTTTCTACGATGAATACATTACAAATAATTCATTAAAGTCGCAAATCAAGGAGTATTGCAACTTTGTTTATGATAGGTATCGGCCATGTTTAGTCAATGACGTCATCATTCATTGGTTTCGCGGTACGGGCTAAATTCCAAACAGTAAATTGAACACTAAGGTTAAACACCACTAAATGTTAACCACGCTGTATTTTAAACTATTTGTGGTCGATTACGAAATTTAGAAGTTAAATCTTAAGATACGGAAAATATTGGCAGCAGTTAAAATACTTCATGCTGCCAAAAGATAGCCTTCGTGGAAGTGCTAGCAATAGTTTGACTGACCAATAAGCATTCCCGATTCAGTTTGATTTTTCAAATTCTCAGAATGTGTGCACCATAAAAAATCAGTTTTAGTGGCCTTTGACCTATTTCAACAACAACAACAGGAAGTTAACTGTATTAAACACTCTTAGGATTGAGTTGTAGAAATTACCGCGACTCCAATGACAACAAGAAACCAGTGGTATTGAGTATAAGGTATAACTTAGTAATTACTTACGAAATAGTTATATGACGAACAACTTGCGAAACATTGCGATACTTAGTGACGTCATAAATCAGTAAATGACATCATCCCATATTGATCATTCAATTTCAGGGGCGCAGTTAGTGATTGTGCTTAAGAGCCCTCAGATTGTAAGAATTCCTACTTTAAAGCCATTGTGGCTGAATTTGTATCTAAATTCTAAACAAATTTATGGAATCACGTGTGTCAATTCAACTGAGCACAAAATTTACAAAACAATGGAGGGCTCGTCCGTGTCGCTGGCTACGCTCCTTAAATTTTTTTTAATAAAGACAATTCTGAAATATTCTGTATAATAATCTGCCGTACTTAGCAAAGCAAACTGTATATAAACATGCCCACAACTAGAAACTACAGTACTTGTCAACTCCAGCCATCTAGATGATGCAATCGCATTTCGTCTGTTCGTGTAGGCCTACACCACGAATGTTGAAATCCTCTTAAATCAGTTATAAAATAATACCATCCGGACCTGATACCTAGCCGCAACCCGACACATCAGTAGTAATCAAAAGTACATCTATCAACATCCGCAATAAATACCACAATTTCCAGAAACAGACATGATTTTCGTGATTATTAATTTTATCGTGTGTTCGGCTACTGCTTGGCGTAAAAAGGAAGTGGTACAGACTGGTATACAGGTTCCAGTGCCGAATGACTAAAAACGAATCCTTTCAAGCGAAAAAGTGAGAACCCGCCAACCTTACTGACTGGGTTACCGACATCACACAGGATCTGCGATTTGCAGAGTTAAACACAGCGGAGCCGTCTACCATTTAAATTCGGATGCCTTTTGTTTACATCCAAAAGCTGGATAAACACGGAAGTAATTTGTGTAGAGGCAACACGAGCGGAGACACAAGTAATTTGCTAAAAATAAGTGTCGTTATGTTTATGCAATCATAACGAATATTATTACAATAAAATTTATCTAACTATCAATTGCGTATTCATATAGTCAAAATGATGAACCTTGAATATGCCTACCTTGTCTTGAGGGGGATCAGTCAAAGCTCTAGCCAGCTGTTCAATTGACGTGTTAGCAACCGACTCAATCACAGTCAATCTGAAATAGGGATTCAAAACCATCAAAAGAAACACATTTAATGTGTTAAACCTTTATTACCTGCGAACCTTGAGCGAGCAGGTATATTGGATAGCATAAAGTAAAAAGTTCATGGAGGAGCACGTGACCTGTTCTCGATGGTTTACGATTAAAAAAAAATCCAAAAAAGATGCATTTTGTAAGAATGTCGTGAACCAGACTAATTTCATTATTCCATGCGGATAACATCTGTCTTTGTCGCATTGCAATAGTTTATTTACCGAAGAAATCAGAACTGTCCGAAATTTCAGTGAGCGCTAGGCAATATTGTGACCATGGATCTAAACAGCAGGTGACTGCAGCTGCATAAGCACAGCGCTTCCCAGTCAATTGTCATTGAATTATCGGAATTGGTTTATGATCTTTGATATTGTTGAACACTGAAAACATGTCTTATGATAATACCTTTCAATGAACTGATACGAGGTTTTATTTATAAGCATATAAATATTATATGGAACAAGGGAGTCATAATATGCAATTAAGTGTCTTGAAAATTGGTTTGTTATTGAAATTATTTAACAATTTGTTGATAAATTTCGTATGTCAAATTATCGTGCATATAGTTTTCCCAATTTGAAAGCTACTGGCCTATCGCGCTTATTTTTTTCTCACAATTTTGAGATTTTCATGTTTATTGTTATATACACATCAGCTGTTGAATTATGCAGATAGAAGGTCGAGGATCCTATCAATTCTCTGTCAAATGAAGTCGGTACATCATTTGCTCGCAGGAACTATTTGACTTGTCTACATTGGTTCAGCTCTTGTTTTCTTTGATCATGCCTGGGTTTTTATGTTATTACTAAGGCTCGGTGATAAGCATTCATGTCAAATAGGACCAATCGTTAAGGACAACAAGCACGGACAAACTTCGTGACAGACAGACAGCAAGATAAATGTCCACCACAAAATTAATATATCTCCCCGCTATAATATATTACAAGTGAGATATAAATATCTAATTTAATGTTAATTGAATAATAAAGATTTGAATAATTGGAGTATTTTATATATGTACTTGTGTTCATGGATACTCTGGTTGATTTTTTCAGTATCTGGTTGGAACAATATTTTAATCTCCTCATCCGTATATGTTCTGCCTGTCTCTAATGCTGCCCACTGTACAGTTAATGATTTTGGAATTCCATCTTCTGAAATTTCAAATTAAAACAAATTTTAAGCACATAAATAATATAGTCACAGAAGATACAGTTGAATTTCAAATCATTAGGTGCTATGTGGGTTCTGACCCCATCTGGAACTGAGGATTTGATATGTAGCTTCCCACGGGCTCACATGAATATCATGGTCAAAACAATCAAGGTGTCTGTCAAAGGATCTATATACACTCATTAAAAGCAGTTCTCTGAGAAAACCAAAATTTTAAAGAAGGGCTGCAGCATGCATAGTCACAGATTTTTTGGAAACTTTCAGGACTTCATGCACACATACAAAGTATTGAGGTTCATTTTATTCCTAACACTTTCAGGTCACCATGGTTACGGATGTTGAAAATTTGGGTCAAACTCGGGCAAATTGAGGCTGAAAAACTTTCGTAAAACAGCTAGCAGTTTTGTATAACCCTGCTGGAAAATAGCTAAAGAAAGATGGCCTTGGTATTTATATTTTGCACAATAAGCTAGATTGCTATAGTGTGACGTGGTAACCTACTTTTTTACCTATGTGATATTTATGTGATGTATACATTTACAAAATTTAATGATTTACCTTCTTTAAAGGTCAGATTTCCTAGCCAATCCTTCTTGTACTCAATCTTACCATAATGTTCAATGCTAGAGTTGTCTTCACTGCTTACCTAAAACATGAGTAGCTGTGTAACAAATATCACAAGAAAGAAGTCTTCTAGTTGAAAAGGGGCATAACTCTACTTAAACAAAAGGGGCATAACTCTGCATCAACATGAGATCTGTGTAACAAAGAATACATGCCAAGCATAGCCTTTATTTGCCAGTCAGCTTTCTGCTAAAATATGGCTGGCATATGAGTGCCTCCACCTGTATTTGAACCCGGGTCGTCAGATTAGACGACAAGTGCTCTAACCACTGAGCTAAGGAGGCACAAGAACCATGCCCATCACATCTTTGTAATCCTGGGCTCAGAACTATGACCAGTACTTACACTCCGCACTCAAATCTCAAATAGAGGATATTTGTGTTTTTTGGTGTAAGTTCAAATGTCATTTAAGTGAGAAGCTGACATAATATTTTAACAAGTGGCATACCATGAAATATAATGTGATACAATATGGAATACAATATGTGATCAATATATGAAATTGGATCAATGGTTAAAGACAACAAGCACGGACAATATATATTTTATACAGGATTTCAGGGGTTTATTATACCGAACCATTTTAATGTTCAGGGCAGGTATTCGATATTGATCTTATTTTATTGGAGAATAAGAGAATAACGGAAGCCAATCATATTGCCTGGTGTGATCTGATTGGTTGTCCTTATCCTTAAGTCAAGTAATATCAATACTGAACACCGCCTCTGATGATTATAAATATTAACCTTTATGCATTCACTAAGTTAAATGTTGATCATGACCGACATTATTTATATTATATACAAACCAACTAACAGACAAACTAATCGCTTCAATTAACGGACAATGGTACAAACACGTACCAGGCATGTCTCCTACAAAGGGCAATAACCCTGGCAAATATTATCCAACCTTAAATTCCTGATAACACGGACAAACCCTTTGACATCGATCAAGGTGTCCATCACAAATCAATTTGTCTCCCAGATAAATGTGGGAGACATAGTAGGTGTACAGAATCAAAACTTAATTTTTCTTTATTTTCTAGCACATAGAGATGTACGTTTCAGACAGTACAAAGTCCATACCTTAAATCCAACAGGATCTTTTATAGGGTTATGTAATACTACCCAGGCAAAGTACTGGTTTGCTTTCAGTTTCTTTATAGTAACAACATCCCCAGGACTGAAAAGATCAGAAGTATTGTTCAATATTATTAATATTAATTATTCAACATTTCATCATACATAATACATTTTAAGTAATTTACTTAAAACACAAAAATACATCCTTTGTACTATATGAAATGAGCTTAGTAGTAGTGTTTGTTCCAAGAGTGGTAGGTCATACAGCCAAGTAGTAGAAGTGTCTGATACAAGAGTGGAAGGTCCGACAGCCCAGGAGTAGAGCATCTGCTCCAATAAAGGAAGGTCCAACAGCCTAGGAGTAGAGTTATTGCTCCAAGAGTGGAAGGTCCCAAAGCCTAGTAGTAGTAGTCGAGTCTGCTCCAAGAGTAGAAGGTCAGAGTAGCCTAGGAGTAGAGTTATTGCTCCAAGAGTGGAAGGTCCCAAAGCCTAGTAGTAGTAGTCGAGTCTGCTCCAAGAGTAGAAGGTCAGAGTATCCTAGGAGTAGAGTGTCTGCTTCAAGAGTGGAAGGTCCGAGTAGCCTAGGAGTACAGTGCCGCTCAAAGAATAGAAGGTTCGAGTAGCCTAGGAGTAAAGTGTCTGCTTCAAGAGTGGAAGGTCCGAGAAGCCTAGGAGTAGAGTGTCTTCTTCAAGAGTGGAAGGTCGGACATCCTAGTAGTAGAGTGTCTGCTCCAAGAGTAGAAGGTCCGAGTAGCCTAGGAGTAGAGTGTCTGCTCCAAGAGTAGAAGGTCCGAGTAGCCTAGGAGTAGAGTGTCTGCTTCAAGAGTGGAAGGTTCGACAGCCTAGTAGTAGAGTGTCTGCTTCAAGAGTGGAAAGTTCGACAGCCTAGTAGTACAGTGTCTGCTTCAAGAGTTGAAGGTTGGACAGCCTAGTAGGAGAGTGTCTGCTTCAAGAGTGGAAGGTCGGACATCCTAGTAGTAGAGTGTCTGCTTCAAGAGTGGAAGATTCGACAGCCTAGTAGTAGAGTGTCTGCTCCAAGAGTAGAAGGTCCGAGTAGCCTAGGAGTAGAGTGTCTGCTCCAAGAGTAGAAGGTCCGAGTAGCCTAGGAGTAGAGTGTCTGCTCCAAGAGTAGAAGGTCCGAGTAGCCTAGGAGTAGAGTGTCTGCTTCAAGAGTGGAAGGTTCGACAGCCTAGTAGTAGAGTGTCTGCTTCAAGAGTGGAAAGTTCGACAGCCTAGTAGTACAGTGTCTGCTTCAAGAGTTGAAGGTTGGACAGCCTAGTAGGAGAGTGTCTGCTTCAAGAGTGGAAGGTCGGACATCCTAGTAGTAGAGTGTCTGCTTCAAGAGTGGAAGATTCGACAGCCTAGTAGTAGAGTGTCTGCTCCAAGAGTAGAAGGTCCGAGTAGCCTAGGAGTAGAGTGTCTGCTCCAAGAGTAGAAGGTCCGAGTAGCCTAGGAGTAGAGTGTCTGCTTCAAGAGTGGAAGGTTCGACAGCCTAGTAGTAGAGTGTCTGCTTCAAGAGTGGAAAGTTCGACAGCCTAGTAGTACAGTGTCTGCTTCAAGAGTTGAAGGTTGGACAGCCTAGTAGGAGAGTGTCTGCTTCAAGAGTGGAAGGTCGGACATCCTAGTAGTAGAGTGTCTGCTTCAAGAGTGGAAGATTCGACAGCCTAGTAGTAGAGTGTCTGCTCCAAGAGTAGAAGGTCCGAGTAGCCTAGGAGTAGAGTGTCTGCTCCAAGAGTAGAAGGTCCGAGTAGCCTAGGAGTAGAGTGTCTGCTCCAAGAGTAGAAGGTCCGAGTAGCCTAGGAGTAGAGTGTCTGCTCCAAGAGTAGAAGGTCCGAGTAGCCTAGGAGTAGAGTGTCTGCTTCAAGAGTGGAAGGTTCGACAGCCTAGTAGTAGAGTGTCTGCTTCAAGAGTGGAAAGTTCGACAGCCTAGTAGTACAGTGTCTGCTTCAAGAGTTGAAGGTTGGACAGCCTAGTAGGAGAGTGTCTGCTTCAAGAGTGGAAGGTCGGACATCCTAGTAGTAGAGTGTCTGCTTCAAGAGTGGAAGATTCGACAGCCTAGTAGTAGAGTGTCTGCTCCAAGAGTAGAAGGTCCGAGTAGCCTAGGAGTAGAGTGTCTGCTCCAAGAGTAGAAGGTCCGAGTAGCCTAGGAGTAGAGTGTCTGCTCCAAGAGTAGAAGGTCCGAGTAGCCTAGGAGTACAGTGTCTGCTTCAAGAGTGGAAAGTTCGACAGCCTAGTAGTACAGTGTCTGCTTCAAGAGTTGAAGGTTTGACAGCCCAGTAGTAGAGTGTCTGTGTCAAGAGTGGAAGGTCAGAGCATCATAGTGTGGAAAAAATGGTGTCTCTCACTCTCATAACCTCTTGGTGATGAATACCATCAACAATGAGGTGTCAAGAGTAATAAGTGAACGTTGTACACCATGTTTCATAATCAACTTACAATAAATAAGTATAATATACCAAACTCATCATTATAAGACATTTACATTTTTATTATGGTGGATGGCTCAGTATCTGCTGGAGACACCCCCTGTAACCTAACACAAGAAAGGGTTGCTATATTATGAGAACAATACCGGTAGTTGAACCCCAGAGCAAACAGACTAACTTACCTAATCCATAAGTTTCCATATTCATATGTAGTTAGTGCTGGTGGTGCGTTGGTGGCTCTCTGAAATAAAAAAAATATGAAATAGATGTTGATCATACTCTTTTTCACTTACCACTGACAGTGTCTTACTTCACCTAACATAACAAGATGACAATAATGACCCAATATTGCTAACTTGAGAGTTGTTGCTCAAATTTCTAGAAGAAATTTACCGTTTTTTATATAAACATATCATAAATACCTAGTAAGTAATATAAGTATAAACAGACAGCAGGCAATCAGTGACTATAAAAACAGTGCAGAAACCCTTCCCTGCCATAGAGACGGGTATACCAGTCCATTTGCTGATATGACTGAAAATCTACCAGGTCATCAAAGTCATTGAGCTGACCTTGCCAAGTACAGTTTCCTAAAAAAGGAACAGAATACAGTGACGAAAAACGTTCCTTAAATGTGATTAGCTGCATAGAGAATGTTACCATGACATAATTTGTACTTAACACACAGTGGAATGATGGGTAATATCAGGACGGCAAACAGCTGGAATGTTACGCAGACGGGTATACCCCCCGTTCGTATGGCAGTGAAAGGGTTAATAATTAAATTAATTACTACATCCTCATTAGACACATTGTGAAAGAGAAATTAGCTTTACTTACATCTTGCTCCGTCTTTGGAGTCCAAAGATCTTTCTCTAAAAGTTGAACAGCTTCACCAATAGAATGAAATCCTAACATAGGATAACATGCCAGCTTATTGAAGTTCAAATTCAATTCTATCACCTTTTCACCATTTCTTCGAAAAAAGCCTTTTTTCTTATCAAAGTTCACATAAAATGACATAATATCACCTTCTTTACACTTCAATGTTTTTCTTGTGGCTGACCCAGACTCCAGGTATATTCTGAAATAATAATTAACGTATCAAGAGCTCTAATATAGAGGGATGCTATTTAAAGAGAGAGTATCTTTTATTTAATATACTTAATAAATGGAGATTACAAAACACTTCTGATATACACTTGTGGACATGCCAATGATATTTCATGCTGGATTTGTGCTTGATAAAGTAGTGGCTACACAAAATAATGGCCACAAGATGGCCATTATCAAATTCCTCGGCAAAAAACTACACTTAGAAGTTACCATGTTGATAAACCAAATGAAATTTTATGAAAATCTGTCACCGTATGACATTTTATAAATCCAAGATGGCTGCTTTTTCGGCTGTCTTGAATTCCAATGGTGAAAAAATTACGTCACACACCAATAATAATCATGCTATGAAAAGATTCATGAAAACTATACAAGTAATTCACTCAACTACATATAATCCAACATGGCCGCCATTCAGCCATCTTTATCATTGACCAAAAAGTTATGTCATACGCAACTACAGATCATCTTGATCAAATTGATGAAGTAACAGTATTCCAAAAGGTTGAGGAATATAGTTCACTCCACAAAATGCTTACAGACTAACCAATGGACCAACCAACATGGTGACTCCAGTATGCTACCTTTCAAACTTTGATTGCGGGGTATAAAACTACCTCACTCACAATCTCATGGCATATAGGCAGAAGCTCGACACCTTGACCACAAGATCTAAAGCCTAGGGCCCACTGAGGAATTCCTCATCAGCTGCAGATACTCACCCGATTTCTTCCAATACCACATGATTCATCACAATTCCTTCCAATATCACAAACTATCTCATGACTTCCCCAAAGCTTCCCCTAGACCACGAGGAACCTGTTCCTAAAGTACTGTTAGCTCATTAATTTCAATAGGGAGTACAACGCCGAGGCAAAAAAATGCTCAGTGGGACCTAGGCTTTACACCTAGAATACACTTTAAGACATGAAATAATGATATAAGATAAGAACTCTACCCTCCATCATCAGCATGGTATCCTATAGACTGTGTATTCCAACCTGGTTGTCTATTGGGTGCATAGTTTTGTGGTCCAAGTCCCATAGAGATTGTTGCTTGCTCTCCTGTGGCCAGAATACCTACAATAATGAAATGTTCAATGTCATCGCACACATTCACATATAAGGCATGAACAAATTTTAAAGCTTGTGTAAGTACTCTAAATCCTAGAAGTTCACAAAACCAGATTATAGAGGTGGTGTCCAGAACGGGTACAGATTTTTTGGACTTCATTTAGAGGTAGTGTCCAGAATGGGTACAGATATCTTGGACTTCATTTAGAGGTAGTGTCCAGAATGGGTACAGATCTTTTGGACTTCATTTAGAGGTAGTGTCCAGAATGGGTACAGATCTCTTGGACTTCATTTAGAGGTAGTGTCCAGAATGGGTACAGATCTCTTGGACTTCATTTAGAGGTAGTGTCCAGAATGGGTACAGATCTTTTGGACTTCATTTAGAGGTAGTGTCCAGAATGGGTACAGATCTTTTGGACTTCATTTAGAGGTAGTGTCCAGAATGGGTACAGATCTTTTGGACTTCATTTAGAGGTAGTGTCCAGAATGGGTACAGATCTTTTGGACTTCATTAAGAGGCAGTGTCCAGAATGGGTACAGATCTTTTGGACTTCATTTAGAGGTAGTGTGCAGAATGGGTACAGATCTCTTGGACTTCATTTAGAGGCAGTGTCCAGAATGGGTACAGATCTCTTGGACTTCATTTAGAGGCAGTGTCCAGAAAGGGTACAGATCTCTTGGACTTCATTTAGAGGCAGTGTCCAGAATGGGTACAGATCTCTTGGACTTCATTTAGAGGCAGTGTCCAGAAAGGGTACAGATCTCTTGGACTTCATTTAGAGGCAGAGTGCAGAATGGGTACAGATCTCTTGGACTTCATTTAGAGGCAGTGTCCAGAAAGGGTACAGATCTCTTGGACTTCATTTAGAGGCAGTGTCCAGAATGGGTACAGATCTCTTAGACTTCATTTAGAGGCAGTGTCCAGAATGGGTACAGATTTCTTGGACTTCATTTAGAGGCAGTGTCCAGAATGGGTACAGATCTCTTGGACTTCATTTAGAGGCAGTGTCCAGAATGGGTACAGATTTCTTGGACTTCATTTAGAGACAGTGTCCAGAATGGGTACAGATCTCTTGGACTTCATTTAGAGGCAGTGTCCAGAATGGGTACAGATTTCTTGGACTTCATTTAGAGGCAGTGTCCAGAAAGGGTACAGATCTCTTGGACTTCATTTAGAGGCAGTGTGCAGAATGGGTACAGATCTCTTGGACTTCATTTAGAGGCAGTGTCCAGAAAGGGTACAGATCTCTTGGACTTCATTTAGAGGCAGTGTCCAGAATGGGTACAGATCTCTTAGACTTCATTTAGAGGCAGTGTCCAGAATGGGTACAGATTTCTTGGACTTCACTGCATTATAACTACATGTATACTTTTGTGTAAGAAAACATAATTGCACAACTGAACTATTTTAAATTGCTAACAATTTAACTTGAAGGAACATGACTTCTGTTATCGTTTTTACAGACTAAGAGTCCCCCCACACTATCAAAATTGAAAAGATACAAGTTGGTCACCTTTTCAAACATAAATATTATTCCATCAACTGTAATAGTCCATAGCAGTATGCTTTCTTTTTCAGGTAAAATGTACATGTATCTTGTAGCGATAACTTTAGCTAATGTCTTTTCTCAATGCATTTACAATTTGTAACTTTTACTGTACCCATATTGCTTTTAAACCTTGGATTAACAAGTCATTAAGAATTGCAAGCAATACAGAAGTCCCTTACCGGTTTTAAGCCATTTTCAATGTTTATGTTGCCATAGCAACCACAATTTTGGTCGGAATCAAATTATTTTTGAACGTGCATTATCCCCTTATTGCCCCCTATCCACATACAAAGTTTCATAAACCTAGCTTGGAAACTGTTCGAGTTATGCCAGGATCCAGATTTTTTGACGGACGGACTGACGGAGGGCAAACCTATAGTCCCTTCCGGTCAAAAACCGGTAGGGGACTAATAAAGAATCTTTCCTGTTCCACTGAAGTTTTTCAGTTGTAAGGCCTGGTCACAACTAAACATGGGTGCTTTCAGCGTGTACGTATTTCATTTGTACTAGTTAAAATAAGTAAATCCACTACGAACATTTTATTACACAAACTTACGGATAGAGAAGTTGTCAAATGTTTTGTTCATTGGATTTACTCCAATCAATTGTCCGACTGGTATGTGACTAGATGTAGTATCATACCTAAAAGTAATAATACAAAACATTAATGTTATATATAACGTAAACAAAACATGGAAACTCAATGAAAACCAAACAAGGCCCTTAACTCTTCTGCAATTAGGCTTCCAATAAATAAAAACCTCAAGGGCTGATTTCCAAGCAGTCTTGGATACAGGCATGTAGACTGATGTAGTTCTTCAATATATCTCTGATGGCTTTATTCATTGATCCGCCATCAGTTGTCTTTGGAGATCAACAATTCTCAAACAATTTAGAAAACACAGGTTATTTTTGGGTTTTGTGAGGAGTTAAGGAAATGTTGATCTCAAAGATTAAGAGTGGCAGATTCTTTTGATACCATAATTCATAAAGTTACTGGGTCAAAACAACACTGGAAATCTGACAATATATAAAACCTTTCTGCGCCAAAATTGCAGGCAACGTCATCATTTGCCATCACACATGTTGGAGAACACTATTATATCACTTTTTTGTCTTATCACATGAAAGATAAGAGTATCTATGTGATAAATAATAATATATTATATAGTTTATTTTTGGTTTAACCAATATTAATTAAACTGTGGTGTTTACAAGTAAGATAAAAACTATTCAAGCTTCTCTTTAAAATTGTACATTTGATATAATAAATACATACATTAGCACTTACAAAACAATGCCCGACTCATGAATGACCTTAACTTCACGACCTAGACTTGCAAAGTACTGTGGATATATTTGAAGTTTTTGGTTTTTGACCTTGGAGTCTTCTGATGCAGCCAATGAAGCTCCCTATAAAAGACAAAAACATAATCATCACCCTATCATAATAAAATACTGTAGCGCACAGACAACCCAAAGCCAAACAGAAACGACGGCAGCGCCAAGCCAATTTCACGCAAGAGTCAGACATAGAACATTCCATCCACATCCCCAACAAGAGCCAAAATGTCACAAAATACGCCCGTCTCGGGCATTGTCAATGAAAAACCCAAACAATCCAAAATAAATTTTAATTAAAGGACCATAACCCAAAAAGGCCTTGGCTGATTTGGTCTATAATCAAACTTGGCCTGGATATTATGCCCATAAGCATTGTCACAAAATTTGAAGACGATCGGATGAAAACTCTGAGCGTTAAGTACAGACAAACTGGGTTTTTCTATGATTTGACCTATAATTTAAACAAAATCTTTTGGAAAAAAATATTTGTCTCCATATAACTGTACAAATACATGCTTTAAAGACAAAACATTACCTAATGGTAGGGTGACAATCTCAGGGAAAAAAAGTTGGGGTAGGACCGCTCTGTTAACAAGACATGTCATATACCAAAATGTTCGGTATAGTCGGTAGTATCTGGGACTGCCGGCATAAATTGCCAAATGTGGTGGCGTTCCGAGAAATCCAAGATGGCGTCCAAAATGGCCGCCATTTTTGTCATTACTAGCTCTGCATAAACAATTGATAATTGCAGGAATATGATACTATTCTATGAAATAACTTTCATTCATTATTATAGACATTACCCATGACTTTACAAATACACCCTGTTCAGAATCTTCAAAGGTCAATGTCAAGGTCATTTTCCAGTAAAACCACTGAAAAAATAGCAAAAAACACCGTTTTACTTGATATCTGTTTTATTTATTTAATATTCATAAGTTACAGCTATCTAAAACACATATTTTAATATAGTTGTATGTTCCCTTGATCAAATAAAACTGATTTGGAACACTTTGGAGATAAAATAATGGAGATATACCGCTTAGTAGATCATATATGAAATTCATACCCCACCCACCAATTTTATACAGGGAATCTGAATCAAGTATTTGGAAAGTTTCAGAGAATTAGTATGTCATTATTAAGGGTAGTAATGTCATAAATGGAACTTATTATGCATTCATGGATGTGTATGTCTAAATTTGTTCAGAAAAAAATCAAGATGGCGTCCAAGATGGCGTCCGCCTTAGTATGAAAAGTCCCTTAATAGGCCAGTAGAATAGTTGAAATTTTGAGAAAAAATTCTGATGTTAACAAACTGTTCGGTTTTCTACTCTTTAAAGGTCACAGAAGACCAGAAAAAAGTCCCAAAGAATAACTCTTAGGGAAACTTTTTGACGACATTTTTTTAACTTTTGCATAAGAATAATTAACGCGTCTAAAATAATGTTTGGGGATTTTTTTTTTAAAAATGCAAAAAGTGTCACAAAGTGTATCATGTAGGATATCAAACTGACCAGTGAGAAACCAGGAACTTTATTCAAGTAGAAATATTAATTTATATGCAATACTTAAAGATACGCACACAAATGTATATTTTTTGCTTTAGAATGGCCATTTTTTCACATCTCGTTCAACTTACCAATTAGTCCTGTCAAATTAGCATTTAATGAAAACTAAATTGCAACAGACACTTGTTTGTGTTTTACAGAAAGGTAACCATATGCTGATCAACAGAAACAAGACTGCGTTCAATAAACGCTTATGCCCCCTGTGGAAGCCTTGTCCATAAATAAGTCTATTATAAGTCCAAAATTAGTTCAAGGTGAAAGTCAAACTGGGGTTAGGTGATACAGGCATGTGTGAGTCTTCTTATACAACATCCATGCAAGTATGAAAGCTTTGTAGCAAGCCATAATGATGCTAGGAGAAACGGTCCATTTGGGTTAACCGGACGGACGAATGAACGGACAAACGAACGAACAGGTGAATCACTATATGCCTCCCGATCAATCGATACGGGGGCATAAAAAGTCCTCAAAAGTATGAGGGGACAGGTCTAAATCCAAGATTGCGCCCAAGATGGCCACCATGTATTGCATAATAAATATATACATGTATACCATATTTAAATATCACCCTTTTCATGCGAACGCACGTTCAAAGGCCCGTCACATAGGGTGTTACAGCCACTAGGACACAGGTGCATCCTTTACAAGTGCAGTCTGCAGATACAGCATGCTCTGACCAGAGGGACAGACTGAGAGAAAGCCCCTGAAGGGAGAGACATCAGATACAGGCATGTCCAGCGCTGAAGAAGTGCGCCTAGCTCTTATTTCGTATAGACAGCTTAATTCTTTAATGTGCCCGGTGAAAAGCATCGATATGTTCACAGCTTCCTGGCACCTTCCAACAAATACTTAGCATTCCATAGGGTTAAATATAGCGGGCAATTACTACTGACAGAATTTCAGAAATGTAAAGTTCCAATGCCGACAATTGAACCCACGACCTTCGGGTTGACAGTCCAGTGCGTCACCACTGAGCTATCTCCGCGTATATAACTACATTTTGTACCAAAAATCAATGTGGTACTTTCATACTAGTATAATTATAGATATAATGATGCTTATGGAGGATTCCATAGCATTGGGAATTGTTATCCTTAGGTCCCTATCGGGGACCCACCAGTGTGTATGGAACTGTCTTCCTAGACCCTATCGGGGACTCTTCGGTATAGGGAACTGTTATCATATGCACTTTGGGGGACTCACAAGGGTAGGGAACTGCTACCCTTGACCCTATGGAGGATTCATCCAGGACCCTATGCGGGACTCTTCGTTGTAGGGAACTCAATCATCCTAGACCCTATGGATGATTCATCAGTGTTGGGAACTGTCTTCCCATGTACTATAGGGACTCAACTATGTAGGAAACTGTCATCATATGCTCTTAGTATGGAGGACTCATCAGGAAACAGTCAGCCTATGTCCTATGGAAGACACACTAGTATTTGGAACTACATCCTTGGTACTATGGGGGGACTCACCATTGTAGGTAACTGCCATCATAGGCCCTTTGCGGACTCTTCATTGCAAGTATCAGTCATCCTTGGCCCTAAGGGGGACCCGCCAATGTTGTGAGCTGTCATCCTAGGCCCTAAGGGGACCTGTCAATGTTGTGAGCTACCATCCTAGACCTTAAGGGGATCTATCAGTGTTAGAAGCTATCAGCTTAAGCCCTGAGGGGGAGCCATCAATGTTGTGAGATGGCATCCTAGGCCCTATGGAAGACTAACCAGTGTTGTGAGCTATCATCCTAGGCCCTAAGGAGGACCCACCAGTGTTGTGAGCTATCATCCTAGGCCCTAAGGAGGACCAACCAGTGTTGTGAGTTATCATCCTAGGCCCTAAGGAGGACCCACCAGTGTTGTGAGTTATCATCCTAGGACCTATGGAAGACTCACCAGTGTTGTGAGCTATCATCCTAGGCCCTAAGGAGGACCCACCAGTGTTGTGAGCTATCATCTTAGGCCCTTAGGAGGACCCACCAGTGTTGTGAGCTATCATCCTAGGCCCTAAGGAGGACCCACCAGTGTTGTGAGTTATCATCCTAGGTCCTATGGAAGACTCACCAGTGTTGTGAGCTATCATCCTAGACCCTAAGGAGGACTCACCAGTGTTGTGAGCTATCATCCAAGGCCCTAAGGAGGACCCACCAGTGTTGTGAGTTATTATCCTAGGTCCTAAGGAGGACCCACCAGTGTTGTGAGTTATCATCCTAGGCCCTATGAAAGACTAACCAGTGTTGTGAGCTATCATCCTAGGCCCTAAGGAGGACCCACCAGTGTTGTGAATTATCATCCTAGGCCCTATGGAGGACCCACCAGTGTTGTGAGTTATCATCCTAGGCCCTATGGAAGACTCACCAGTGTTGACAACTGTCACCCTAGTCCCTATCGGTGACTCTTCGGTGTAGGGAGCTGTCATCCTAGGCCCTATGGAAGACTCATTAGCGCTGGGGACAGTCAATGAAGGTCTTATGGGAGACTCGTCAGTGCTGGAAGAAATCATGCAATGCTCTCTCAGGGACTCACCACTGTTTATAGCAGTTGTCTCATGCCCCATGGGATACTTTTCAGTCGTATTTGGGTATATTAAGGACTCATAAGGGTTGTAAGCAGTCATCAAAGATCCTTTGGGGGACTTATACGCCATGGGGATAATCAATGAAAGCCATACCATAATGCTTATGGGGATTCTTCAGTGTTGGGAGAAATCATACATTGCCCTCGCAGGGACTCACTAGTGCTGGAAGCAATCGTATTAGGGTCTATGAAGGACTCATCAGTGTTAGCTACATGCACAGCCATGCCCTTTGCCATATGGATGACTCATCATAGTTGGCAGCAATCATCCCAGGCCTTATGTGGGACAGTAATCCTAGGTAATATGGGGGGCTCGACAATGTTGGACCTGTCATCCTACGTACTGAGGGGACTCACCACTGTAGGTAAAGTCATCCTAGGTCATATGTGGCACTGTCATCCTAGGTTTTATGGGACTCGGCAATGTCGGGAACTCGGGGATCAACAAGCATTGGAGTTATTAACATATAGTCATCAGTGCAGGGATTAGTCAACGGGTGACTCGCATATGTTGGGAATAGTGATCATAGACTCTTCTTGGGACTTACCAGTGTTTGAAACAGTCATTGTAAGTGCCATTAGGGATATACCAACTGGTGTTGGGAGCATTCATGTTAGCCGGCCATATTTATAAAGGACTCATAAAGAATAATAGCGACAAGTCCCATAATTATCATATAAAACATATACACATATAAAATCAATGGTATACATGAATATTTTGTCACATTATAACATCACCTTATCTCGGAAAAACAGGGGAGGTCCCGTAAGGATAGTACAAGTACTTACATAGAAACTGCAAGGTAGCTAGGTATTATCAAATCATAATACATTGTTTTGTTTGGCCTTCAGTTGTTGCACTGTAGGTCCTTATTCAAAACTGAGAGTCTTTATACGGTCGTGTGTTATTTTACTAAAATATGTACTTTGCGCATTATGATTTACAGCACGTATCAACGTCATGATGAACTTATTGAGCGAAATAATGCATTAGGAACTATGTTTTGTTCTTGAATGGCAATACTGTATAAGTATGCAAATTACAAAACCGTGTACATTAAATTTAGTACATGCATATTTTTCCGTTTTAAAGTACAGAGAAAAATCAATTTATGCTATTAATAGACATGGGGTATCTTTATATTAGTTGTTAAAAAACGTGATTGATGATATACCCGTCGCTTTGCGTTTACGGAATCATTTTTACACCACCCACTTTTGAAACATTGGAAACAGATTGAACAAATTAAAGTAGTTATAATTAAAGTTACAAAATTTCCTTAACATTTTCTGCACAATCATGTACATTTTTCTTGTTTATATACCCATGCTAATAAATCGCATATGTATGTCATGTTGCGAGAAATTATTAAATGATAAAGATATATTCTACACTCAAATGCCTCATTATAACATTGCTAGTAATTAATTATTCGCACTATTTCTGCAGTAAGATATAATAATTCAATACTAATTCAATTGAAAAAATATGTGTAAATGTAAATATTTGCAATTAAAAATACTTAAAGATGAAATAAGTGCAAGTGTACCATCTTATACATGTATATTATAGCTACTTATAGGTACTTTTTATACTATGGCGGCCATTTTGGACGCCATCTTGGACGCCATCTTGATTTTTTCTGAGCAAATTTAGACATACACATCTATGCTTGTATACTAATTTACATTTATGACATTACTACCATTCATATTGACATACTTATTCTCTAAAACTTTCCAAATACTTGATTCAGATTCCCTGTATAAAATTGGTGGGTGGGGTATGGATTTTATATATGATCTACTAAGCGGTATGTCTCCATTATTTTAACTCCAAAGTGTTCCAAATCAGTTTTATTTGATCAAGGAAACATTCAACTATGTTAAGATATGTGTTTTAGATAGCTGTAACTTATGAATAGTAAATAAATAAAACAGATATCAAGTAAAACGGTGTTTTTGCTGTTTTTTCAGTGGTTTTACTGGAAAATGACCTTGACATTGACATTTGAAGATTCTGAACAGGGTGTATTTGTAAAGACATTAGTTGTGTCTATAATAATGAATGAAAGTTATTTCATAGAATAGTATCATATTCCTGCAATTATCAATTGTCTATGCAGAGCTAGCAATGACAAAAATGGCGGCCATTTTGGACGCCATCTTGGATTTCTCGGAACGCCACCACATTTGACAATTTATGCCGGCAGTCCCAGATACTACAGACTATACCGAACATTTTGGTATATAACATGTCTTGTTAACAGAGAGGTCCTACATACTCTTAAAATAGAAGACTTTTTTGGCAATAGTCACCCTACCATAAACACTTAAAAAAAAAAAAAATAGTGAATGCTTCTTTGGTTATTAAAGGCCCATAACCTAATAAGGCCCAGGCCGATTTGGCCTATAATCGAACTTGGCCTAGATATTATGCCCACAAGCATTGTCACAAAGTTTGAAGACGATCGGATGAGCATTAGAATACAGATAAACTGCTGGACGCCACCGCCCGCAAGCCCGCCCGCCAAGGGTATTCCCATAATACGTCCCGTTTTTCAAATAGGTGTATAAAAATGGATATTTCAAGCAACCCTATATACTCACTCCGCAATGAATGTCACACTGTGGACTTCAAATTATTTGCATAATTAGCCATTAAGGCCGGTAATTATAAATGATAACTACACTACATTCAATGCATAGCGTATTCTTCCAAGTTCCTGTATTGCCCTGCTATCTCATCAACCCAGAAGTCACAATAACCAAGCATTGGTTATGTCCTTTACACAGCTTCAGACAATTTCCAAGTCTAATACAGGTAAATCAGGAATGGACATTTTCTTTTGTTGTATTTCCAAGATTTTGTGCCACAGACTTTCTTTGAATCTTTACAACTTTTTCTTTGTACCCCATCCAATACACAGTCATGTACAATACGTGGACTAATACAGTATATCTAAAAGCCAAAATCGTAGCAGTCAAAAGTGAGCCTGTTCCAGTGACTATCTCACAAATTTGTCAAAGTAAAAACAAGAAATATCACTGAATGTGATGAATACCCCCAGCAACTGCTTGACACAGTCAGATATGCACAACTAGACTTGGTACTGATCAGTCATGCAAAAATTCATTGAAATCCTACAATTGGTTGCTGAGAAATAGCACAGACAAAATTTATAAGTGTAAAACAACAAAGGGCTATAACTCCCTTAAAATTGATAAGACCAATGTGTGTCGACCATATGCACAACTAGACTTGATACTGATTATCCATACAAAGTTTCATTAAAATCCGACCAATGGTTACAGAGAAATAGCGCAGACAAAATTTGTAAAAAAAAGTGTAAAAAACAAAGGGCCATAACTCCCTTAAAACTGATCTGACCAACATGTGCCGATGATATGCACAACTAGAAATTGTACTGATGAGCTATGCATAGTTTTGATGAAATACGACCAATGGTTACAGAGAAATAGCCCGGACAGGATTTATAAGTGTAAACAAATAAAGGGCCATTACTCCCTTAAAATTATTTCTATGGACGTCTGCGGACAATATGCACAACTAGACTTGGTACTGATCAGTCATGCAAAGTTTCAATGAAATATGACCAATGATTGCAGAGTTATAGCGCAGACAAAATTTATAAGTATAAACAAATAAAGTGCCATAACTTCCTTAAAAATAATCCGACCAGCATCCGCCGACGATATGCACAAGTAGACTTGATACTGATCAGTCATGTAAAGTTTCAATGAAATACGACCAATGATTGCAGAGAAATAGCCCGGACAAAATTTAAAAGTATAAAAAAATAAAGGGCCATAACTCCCTTAAAATTAATCCGACCACCGGCCGCCAACGATATGCACAACTAGGCTTGGTACTGATCAGTCATGCAAAGTTTCAATGAAATACGACCAACGGTTGCAGAGAAAAAGCGCAGACAAAATTTATAAGTTTAAAAAAAAGGGCCATAACTTCCTTAAAAATAATCCGACCAGCATCTGCCGACGATATGCACAAGTAGACTTGATACTGATCAGTCATGTAAAGTTTCAATGAAATACAACCAACAATTGCAGAGAAATAGAGCGGACAAAATTTATAAGTATAAAAAAAATAAAGGCCTATAACTCCCTAAAAATTAATCTGGCCAACGTCAGCCGGCGATATGCACAACTAGACTTGGTACTGATCAGTCATGCAAAGTTTCAATGAAATACGACTAATGGTTGCGGAGAAATAGCGCAGACAAAATTTATAAGTATAAAAAAATAAAGGGCCATAACTCCCTTAAAATTAATCCGATCAACGTCAGCCGACGATATGCACAACTAAACTTGGTACTGATCAGTCATGCAAAGTTTCAATGAAATACGACCAAAGGTTGCAGAGAAATAGCGCTGACGAAATTATACGGACCAACCAACCAACAGACCAACCAACCAACCAACCAACCAACCAACCAACCAACCACAAGCATGACTCCAATATAGCCCCCATATACTATGTATCTGGGGGTATAATGAATGAAAGAAAACCATGAGTGATCAGTGACATAAAATATATAAAAGTAAAAACAAGGCATAAATCGGTGTTTAAAGTGGAGCCGATTTATGCCTTGTTTTTAACGCCTGTAGTAGTGCCCAAGGCTTATCCCTCAGTGTAAGCCTTTGATATTTGAGTTTCAACTATTTGAAAGTTTTGGTTAACATTTTCAGATAAACGAACGGACAGACTAACAGACAGACAGGACAATCACTATATGCCTCCTGCATCAGTAGATGCAGGGGCATAAAAACTTTAACATATAGCCAAGTACAATAATATTCATTCTCTTTGAATACTCTTACTCATTGTGATAAAAGACCATGTATTATTAATAAGTTACACCGCCAGGACAGTATCTGTAAAATTGGTTGTAGTCTGCCTTAGGATTTTAAAACTTATATTTCCATGACTACACAATCAAAACATGAACTACCAGACGGGCATGATCAGCTCTAACCTACAATATCAAAACTTGTATTCATACTGTTGCATATTCCTAACTTACCAATGTGTCGGCCAATTTCAATTTAATTTGATCTCCATGTTTCAAAGTGAGCTTTGGCACTTGGCTTGTTACAGCAATCTTTAGTTCTGATATTCTGGCAGCTATTCCTGGAAACACTCGTGTGATACTTCCATCAGATTCCCTGAAATACGGAAACACTTATTCCTCATTGTGCAAGGAATTTGACAAGATTGATTCCGGGTCCCAGAAAATAGACTTTGGTCTGATTTTAGATCCTGGTGTTGGAAAATTTAGACGCCGCAAAAAGCAGACAACCACTTAAAGACGGCGGCATTTGATACACCAAGCATCTTCCATTGTGGGGATTTAGACAATATGTTTGGCTCTGGGATTCCCCTTAGACCCAAAGAAAGAAACAAATCTAATTCCCTTGCCTCAGCCTGCCGCAACCACCGTTGAGGCAAAATATTGATGGGTGCATTAGTTCCCTATTTCTATCATCTCTATCATATACACTGCAGCTATTGTTTAACATGCTGGCCTACATCAATGCTGAATCCTACCAGGATTTAAAATGTTATAAAGGACAATGCTTCCACCCCCAATAACTGGAAATCTCCTTAGATGTGACTACTAGAAAACTAAGCTTAAGTAACTTATAGCCCCAAATACTTGTGACATATAGCCCTATTATGCTATGTGACTTATAACCCCATTATGATACCGGTATGTGACTTATAGCCACATTATGCTAGATGAAATATAGCCTCAATAACTCTTTGTAACTTATAGTCCCCATATTTCATGTAACTTATAGCACCCTTTTATGTGTGTACCTTTTATGTATGTAACTTATAGTCCCCTTTATGCTCTGTAACTTATAGCCCCATTTATGCTAGGTAACTTATAGCCCCCCTTTATGCTAGGTAACTTATAGCCCCTCTTTATGCTAGGTAACTTATAGTCCCCTTTATGCTAGGTAACTTATAGCCCCCCTTTATGCTAGGTAACTTATAGCCCCCCTTATGCTAGGTAACTTATAGCCCCCCCCCCCCCGTATGCTAGGTATCTTATAGCCCCCTTTATGCTAGGTAACTTATAGCCCCCCCCTTTATGCTAGGTAACTTATAGCCCCCCCTTATGCTAGGTAACTTATAGCCCCCTTAATGCTAGGTAACTTATAGCCCCCTTTATACCAGGTAACTTATAGCCCCCCTTTATGCTAGGTAACTTATAGCCCCCTTTATGCTAGGTAACTTATATCCCCCTTTTATGCTAGGTAACTTATATCCCCCTTTATGCTAGGTAACTTATAGCCCCTTTATACTATAACTTATACTTTAAATCCTTTACTTAATGTATCTTATTAAATTGTACTCACTCTCTCAAACAAAGCATCTTTTCATCACTGGACAAGTTGGTGAACTCCACTTCATTAAACATATGAGGGTCCAGAGGCATGATTGATTGTTTTAATGGATCTTTTTCAGCCTGTTGTTGAGTATTCTGCTCAGCATCAGTTGGTTTCTTCTTGGTGTTCTTTTGTGATATCGTCATAGGAACACTGGTTATAACATTCCCATATGGTCGCAATCTAGATCGAATCGCCTACAATTAAAATTGTTCATTCTATATACAGTACAACCTCTGTAGACAAGATTTTATTATTGAAAATAAGATAAGATTTTATTATTGAAAATAAGACAAGATCACAAAAATTTGTAACTTCGAGATACTCAAACTAAGCTGAAGATATATAGTTTTAAGTTTCACTCATTAACTTAAGTATTGTCCTCTCAAAAAGTACAAATAGCACAGATAATTTGACACGACTCTTGACCTTCTATTAGCATAACTTAACAGCTCATAAAAGAATTATATTGTCTATATTCATTACCCTGGTTGTGTTTTCATAAGCTGAAATTATCATGAAGGCGCACGAGGTGTAATACCAACACAAATCTTAAGGACTGATATTGCACGATTTGCTAACAGAAATTTATATATTGAATACACCGACCTTGTAATGTATTAAGGCCAGGATCAAGTCAAATTATCCATGCTATAATTACACAGTAGCTGTACACTGAAGATTAGTTATCTTCACTTTTCTGGAGAAGACTAATCTGTAGTTTGCAGCCAACTTGTACATTTGTAATCATGTACTTTTTGGCAGGTCAATATAACTACAATACTGGTAGTGCTCTCATTTTAATATAAACAAGCAGACGGATAAACAAAATATTACCCATAATTCCTGAGCACACGATATACAGATGCCACATCCTTGACATCCAGAAGTTAATGTACAGCATCCACTCTGACGTAGATATTCTGATGTGATACCATTCCACTCACATTTATCTCCACCAGAACAACATTTGTTACACAGTGTGCAGACGGATTGTACAACAGAATGACCAGATTCACTCATCCATGTGTGTTTGCAGCCAACAGATATATTCACTAGAAAATAATAAAACAGTATATTTCCCTGTACTAGATTCTTCACAAATCATGTATCTCGTTAAGAACAAAACTATATGAGTGTTTGACACAAAAGCATAATTATAAATTACATGTCTCCCACAAAGGGCCGAAACTCTGGCAAATCATCTTATCTCTAATTCATGACAAAATGCACAACCAGACTTGGTACCAAGTATTCATATGAAGTTTGACTAAAATCCTACCAATGGTTAAAGATAACAAGTGTGAGATTGGTGATGGAAATGTAGGAGATTTCATTAAAATGCAGGAGATTTTCCTTGCTGAAACTTTAGGCTTAAAGTATTGAAGTTTATATGCTGTTTTCACTTATCTTAATTTGATGAAAATACCATGCATGCTTCATGTAGCAATGTAAACTAATATTTGTCATCATTTTCAGAATGTAAACAAAAAATGTCAGATTCCAGTTTGTCCATGAAATGCGTGAGATTTGATAAATTGGCCTCTGATCATGCAGGAGTAGAGTCTCAAATGCAGGAGACTCACGCATGATGTAGGAGATCTGGCATGTATGTGTCCCCCTACTATAATGTGGTACACATACTCATAAAAAGGTGTTTGTTTGTTTGGTTGTTTTAAAATTTGAGCATGATTTTAAGTTGAGCATGACACAGCTTTATAATCATGGGGCCAGGTAAATTTCCCAAATTTATACCCTTAGCTCACACTTTGACAAAACATTTGGGTCAATGTAATAAACTTCCCTTACCCAGATCATTTGGCATGTCTTTTACAGTTGAGTAGACGATATTTGACCTTGATAAAAGGTCATCTATGATATCTGTGTATATACAGAAGATGTTCCATACATAGTCTTGTACATAGGATGGTGTCAGTTTGGATAATCTACAATCTTCTATAGATTCTAGATCAGGCATAAAGCACTGAGACTCTATGAAGATCTCATCTGAAATATAAACAAAATGAAATTGTAAAAGAAGAGATGTTTGTAAACCATGAATGCCCCCATGGCAGCCAAATAGTCAGAAAATGCTAATGGTCAGACCAACAGACAATATACCCCCTCATCAAAAATAAACTGTGGATTATATTTATCTTTTACTACATGTATTCATATCGCAGACCAACAACACACAAGCATATGGACTCCATTATAGCCCCTTTCAACATTTGATTGCAGGATTATAAATATGATAAATAAGTCTTTGACTATGAATGAAACATGTTGCAGTTGGATTCATGAACAAGAAATTATATATTTTTAAGACACAAGATGGTCTTGACTTTCGATCGCCGTTGCAAACAAAATGATGAGTTGATTAGAAAATTAGAAAACTATGTTTTAAAAACACCCAATAAAAGAACGCATGTGGTGCGCCATTAAAAGTAAAGCTACTGACTGCACATGAGAGGGCTACAATACCAGCTACATCTCATTTCATTCACAAACGAACAAATATTATTGTGAGAACGGAAAAATGATATTGAAGGACTTAACTTACCACAATCATCCTGTTTCATGATTACAGTCTGTACGGCCCCATTCTTATAGACCACGCCTTTAGGTGACAGCAGTTGTATATGTCCATACTTGTTACTATTAGAGATGATGAGCGGTAGGACACAAACGGGCAATGATAACAGAAACTTATACGTCTGCTTCATTACAACAAAATGTGTCTTATCTTTGTTGCCCATCCAATAATCAGCCTAAAAATCAGACAACATCATAGATTTGGTAACAGAAACAACATTATAGAATCAACAAGAGATGTTTGTAAAACACTTATGTCCCAATGGTAGCCCAATAGTCAGAAATGGCAAAGGTCAAAGTGACCTTGACCTTTGACCTACTGACATCAAAATCAATAGGGTCTTCTAGTCTGTTGATGACCAAACTCTATGTAAAGTTTGTAGATCCTAGGGTAATGAGTTCTTGAACAGAAACCATTTGGTCTACCTACCGACCAACCGAAATGTGCAAAGCAATAAACCCCTCACCCAAGATGGGGTGCATAATAACACAAACCAAACAACTCACTGAAGAATTGCAAGCAATACAGATTTCCCATACTGATTTGAAGCCATGATTTTATACCTATTGTCACAATTGTACCCTCACTCACAAATGCAATTTTAAAAGTGCATAAATTCCTTATTGGTCCCTATCCACATACCACGTTTCATAAACTAAGCTTAGCAACTGTTTGAGTTATGTCAGGATCCAGATTTCAGTGGACAGACAGACAGGAGAACAGAGGGAGGGCAAACCTATTATAATAAGACTAAAAGTCTATTCAATATATATTGTAACAGACATAACATCATAGAAAATACAACTATATTGCAGAGTGTAATCACTTGGCTATGGTGTTTTATTCAGAATATTGCAAACAGGCAAATAACTCTACAACTCACCAGTGTTTTCTGTGGTACAGCAATATTCTGATGTACGATGAAGACATTTTGTTCCTGATCAGATTGTGACCTCAAACATTGAAGACGTATCAGAGCCATACATTTCTCCAACAGTAACATTAAAACCTTCCTCTGTAAAAGAAGACATTTAAATATAATTGAAATGTTTATGTTCATAAAGTAACACATTTAAACTTATCAAAAAATAGTGCTCAAGTCTCACTGGCCAATGACCCAATTTTGAATTTATCCTAGATTTTGTTGAGATGATTATTGTGAGTTTTATAACGATAAGGTCAAAATTATGACCTATAGTGACAACACAAGAGTGTTCTATGATTTGACCTTGTGACCTAGTTTTTGATACCGGATGACCCAATTTCAAGCTTGACCTAGATTTTGTTGAGATGATCATTGTAACCAAGTTTCATAAAGATTAGGCCGAAATTGTGACCTCTAGTGTCTACACAAGCAAATGGTTGATAGATGACGGACGGACGAAGAGTGATCATCAAAATGACATTATACACTTACCTCCTCTTTTTGTGTAACATCTGAGAGAATTTTCTTGTTGATTGTATCCAGTAGCCAGACATGACTGGTTCCACCGATATAAGGTACCAATGTATCCACTCGTACAAGTTCTGCTGGAGCTAGACTCCAAAGCTTCTCCTCCAAACTGAACAAAAATTCAGCATCAGCCACTAACATATCTGATCCAACGTCTAGAAGGACTAGTTTTCCCTATGTTAAAAAAGCAATCATAAGACAATAATGTCATACAACAGCACAGTTATGTAAAATATCTTGCTTTTATCACTATATAATGAATAAGTGTATATTTTAACCTTTTTTTCTATTTTTAGTTACAGTGATCTTGACCTTAACCCCACTGACCACAAATACAATCCCAAGCTATGTCTCCATGTCAGCTTGCTATATACAAAGTTTCATGAAGATGTGTCAATCCAAACTAAAGTTATTGACTGGAAACCCCTGTTTGATGTTGCCGCCCACCCACCAGCCACCCATACTCCATTCTAATAACCAGGATTTTCGTTAAAAACCTGCTTAATAAACTTCGAAATATCAGGCAAATTGGTTTTTTTTTCCTGTTTTTTTTTAAAAGAGAATTAACTCATGTATTTTCTGAGACATAAAATGTACATGCATATATCAAATTCTCCATGGGTAATATAAAAGATAGGTATCGTTTAACTGTGACCCATGACCTTACCATTTAGCCAATACAAATTATCACCCACCTTGGACTGCATCAAGTGTAGTAAACTATTTAGAGCACGCCCATCCAGCTCTGACAACGTTGGAATTGCCTTGACAGAGGATAATTCCAATACTATTGATGACGACAGTTGTTTTAATATTGCTTCTTCAGCACTTTTTCTCAACATATACTTCATGGGATGTAGGGTCTTCAATCTTTTCTCAGCTTCCAACAGTTCATTTAAAAGGGCATCTCTCGCCTAAAATAATAAACGGCTTGTTACATTTTGTTTAACATTTACAAAAATGCCAAGTTTTGCAAAACTTTTTGCAGGAGATTGGTGATGGAATGCAGGAAATTTCAATAAAATTCAGGAGGGATATTTCTTGCTCAAACTTTGACTTAAATTAATGAAGTTTATATGCAGTTTTTACTTATTGTACATATCTGATAATACCTGACCACATGCTTTCATGAAGCAATTTGTGATCATTTTCATATTAATGTTAACTACAAATGTCAGGTTCCAATATGTCAAAGAAATGTGTGATATTTGAGTGCGAGCATGCATGAATAGAGTCTGAAATGTGTGACACTCAAACATGATGCAGACAACTTGGCATGTTTTTCACAAGCAGGCTAAAGCAGACCCTCAACTCTGTGAGGTGTACTTTAATAATATGTACCTCTCTATACTGTTAACCTACAAATTATTTTGCGTGATTTACTTTCACAGAGTTTGCGAGTGGTAGAATTTCGCGAAATTAAGTCGCTGCGAAAGTGCTAAAATCATTAGTATGGACATTGCGGGAAACTTAAAAATGCGAAACCTGGTAATCGCAAATATGCTGACGATCGGCAAAACACTAAAAATTAGTATTTGCAGAAGTAAACAGGTTTACAGTAACTATATGCTGAGCTGCTAAACTGCAAAAATACAATGCAGTCTGCTTTCATTAATCCGATTAAACTTTCACTGAATTTGTCGTAACATTTAACTTTTGGAAAAGTCTTGCTTTTCCCCTTCTTTGTCTTTATGAAATGTTGCTCTTTCTGTTGACTTGTGTAAAGTCTGATAGGAGTTGGCAGGCAGCACATGTTATTCACACCTAAGAGCTAATATGAACTCTTTAAGTTGGCTGTATTTTTACACATTCAAATGTTGATTAGTTAAATGCTAATTAAGTGTTGATCAATCTAGACAAACATCATGTTCCTTTGAGTGCTCTTGTAGCTCAATGGTTAGCGTGCTTGCCTTTTAATCTGGCGACCCTGGTTCACCTACGGGTGGGTGCACTCATATGCCTATATGCCTGCCATATTTCAGCAGAAAGCTGACTGGCAAATAAAGGCTATGCTCAGCATTTTTCTATTAGAGAATTCCCAATAGCCTTAATTACCTGTTTAGATTTATCGTCATCCTCCTGTTTACAGTTGACAGGAAAGTACCTGACCCTTGTCTTCATGTTTTTCTGGAACAGTTCCATATTATCCCTGACACCACACAACTCACCATATTTCTGTTGTTCTTGTAAATCCAAAGTTGCAAAATCTCTGAAACCATGGTAACATCAATCTCAATGAGTCAATGCTATTTATTTTTTGTTATTTACTGAACTACATACTACAAACCATTACAAACAAGAGGCTAGCTATTTAATGGACAAAGTTACCTACCGGAAAAGACAAATAAGTTAATCAAAAGGTGGTTAACAACTGTGCTAGGTTATCTTAGAATCCAACAAAAGATGACAAAGGTGAGAGTTCTGACAGACAGATGAAGGGTAGACCTATAGTCCCACTGGTAGCTGGTACTCCAACATTGTATTACAAAATCAGCATTCCGGGAATTGTCTACAAATCTATATAATTGTGCTTTCAACATTTTCTATTTTATTGAATGCATAAAAAGGTTTTGCTTTTATACATATCAATTCGAGAAAAATACATAAAATTGAACCACAATGCTACTGACAAAAAAACATGTATATGACCGGCCACCTATAACAGTACCCTTAAAAATTTCAATTCACTACATATTTAACCTTTGTTAAGCAATAGCCTTAAAACAACAGAAAATATTTGTAGCTCACAAAGGGTGTTGCTCTGTACATATTACTTACTTTTCCAAGTCTTTAATTGCGTTACTGACATCAGATAACTCCGGCCAATTTGTCTGAAGTCCATCAATTTGCTGTTGTATAATCTGAAGTTTGCCTGCAGGATCTGAGGAACCAGCAGCCATTCCTACTACAAGGAACTCGGTTCCCAGGAAGTCAAACTCAGCCTTCTTCGCTTGTTTCAATGTTTCTAATGTGTCTACATTTTCTTTAATCACTTTCTTTGCCTAAATAGTAATAGTACAATATTGTCAAATCATTATAGTCAACTATTACATTAATATAAAATTTTTAATTAAAAAAGTACCAAGTTAAAGTATATTGTCAGACACCCCATGGTTCATACAAAGTTCTCACACCAAAATTCAACGACAATTCAAGGACTTTCCAAGGTAGAATAGGTATTTTCAAGGCATTTTTGAACCCATCAACCAAGGTTAAATTGTACGAAAATTATTCACTGCCTTTTTATACACTTTTTCTAATGACATCATAGTATTACACAAGAATACCCAATTGTTCTCAATTCATTACATACTCGCACCTATACATTTATGTAATTTAGGAAAAACAGTGTTTTTTCATTTTTTAGTTTTTATGCAGATATAATGTGCCATTTTGACAACGTCCATACACTTTTATGGATATTCGAGGCTGTTCGTCTGAATTCAAGGATTTCCTCTTAAATTCAAGCAATATTTTGGCATTTTTTTCAAGGTAGCACTAAATCCAAGTACTTTTCAAGGTGGAACCAAAATTCAAGGCCTGTGTGAACCTTGCACCCATCCATTCAGCCCGCTGTGCATTTACTCCCCGATCATTGAGTCGTAAGTGATCTGTTACACATTGCACTGATGTCAGCCACAGCACATTGGCTTTGGACCCTCTCAGGTACCCGTTCATACACATGAGTAAAGTGCATTATGCATAAAGGTCAATTTGTTTGGACTATAGATGTACAATGCTATATATAATTTGTTTGGACTATAGATGTACAATGTTATATGTAATTTGTTTGGACTATAGATGTACAATGTTATATATAATTTCTTTGCACTATAGATGTACAATGTGATATACTAACCAACTCTTCTTCGAGTGCAGCAGTTTCAGGATAGAAGTTTTGAATCAAGACACGTGATTTATGTGTGCTGAATGCTGGATGCACTGCCTCCCCTAATGGTAGATGGGTAACTTCATACACCTAAAATATCAAATACTTTTCATATAAAATAGGTTTTATTTAATGCTTATCAGTGATTTACCGCGGAATAACGATGAATTATTATCCGATAATTTCACTGTAGATAATTTCACTCAAACAGACTATTTTAAAATGCCCGTGGAGAGCTCTATTTTGGTTACGCCTATTGGCGTCTGTTAAGCGAAATGATCCTGTCTGCCGTGTACTCTAAGTGGATAACTCACAAAAATCCCAATTTAGATGCAATACAGACTAATAATAATGTTGCATGGCATTGATAGTAATTTCAATTTGCAGTTAATACTTTGAATAATGTTTAATACAGGATCAATTTCAAATACTTACACAATTCGTTCATTACTCAAATTGTTAATGGCTAGCTGCTTTCAGTGGCTGCTATATAAGAAGATCTAGATAGCATATGTATGCAAAATGAAAATCTTCCACCAGAAATTCACTTAATAATTTCATCCATATGTTTACCTACACTACAAGTAAAACAATTTATTAAGAATTGCAAGCAATACAGAATTCCCCTACCGGTTTGAAGCCATTTTCAATGTTTCTGTTGTTCTGTTGCCATAGCAACCACAATTTTTGCCAGAATCAAAATATTTGTAGACGTGCATAATCCCCTTATTGTCCCCTATCCACTTATCAAGTTTCATAAACTTAGCTTGGAAACTGTTAAAGAGTTATGGCAGGATCCAGATTTGGGCATATTTTCACTATTTCTGTCGCCATAGCAACCACAATTTTAAAAATATTTTTAGACATGCATAATCCCCTTATTGCCCCCTATCCACATACCAAGTTTCCGTTATGTCAGGATCCAGAATATTTTACGTACAGACGGATGGAGACTAACTGACTGACGGACGTTCTAACAAAACAGTATTTATGTGGCTACAATACGGAATGAAGGACTGACGGAGGGCAACCCTATAGGGCCCTCGGGTCAAAACCGATAGGGGACTAATAACCATATGAAGTGTACATTTACGTCAGAAATCAACTACTTTTTGAAGACCTACCTATTCGAACGTCAGCAAGCACTTCGAAAATGATGTCACATTATCATGTTAAGGCTCTATACGTGTCAATAAAATTCAATGTGTCACTAATTGGTTTAGAAATCTCAAAATAAAGCATGAAATAAATAGAATATTCGTGTTTTTCTGATCGGTAGTTATTTCACCTTGTGAGCAGCTGACTTATATTTTTACAAGTGACAAGTGGAAATATTACTTCAGCTGCTCACTCAGTGAAATTACACCAAAAAACACAAACATCCTCTATATATTCTCCCCAGTGAATCTGTTAATTTAAAAATATATTTTTACCCTTCATTACAAAAGAATGCATTTTGATACATCTATTACAGCAGGACATAAATAATAGGGGCTATTATATTATATGAAGTTTGTTTTATTAGTCCCCTACCGTTTTTTTACCTGAGGGGACTATAGGTTTGCCCTCCGTCCGTCAAAAAGTCTGGATCCTGACATAACTCAAACAGTTTCCAAGCTAGGTTTATGAAACTTGGTATGTCGATAGGGGGCATTAAGGGGATCATGCACGTCCAAAAAGGTTGCTATGGCAACAGAAACATTGAAAATGGATTCAAACCGGAAGGGGACTTCCGTATTGCTTGCAATTCTTAATGACTTGTTTAATTAGATATGCATGTAATAAGGGCTGCGTACCGGTTTACGATATGAATCGAATACCGGTATTTTGCGTTCGATCGATACATCGATCAAATGTTTCCGTATCGATGAAATAATCGGTCAACAACAAATACACATGAAAACCATTAATATCCCCATTCAAGACGAGTTTTTTCGATGTCCACTGACTCAGTGTTTCGTCACAATATTCAAACAAAAACTGCTGTGAAATTAACCGCTCGTGGCTAAGCAATTGATACCAAATACTATAAAACATGTGTAAACAGAGTAAACCACAAACCATTGTGTTACGTGTCTGTGTTTAATTGTGTTCTGCAAGTTAAATAGATATTGCAAGCTAATACATTTCTATTTAGACGTTTTATTGCTTAAAGAAAATATCATATGATGTATCGAATATCGATCATTTTGTATCGATACAAATATCGTATCGATCATTCTAACCGATACGCAGCCCTACATGTAATGACATATCAGGTCCATACAAACCCTGTCTGTATGCCAATTTCACACAATTTTTTTTATAAAAAACCCTGATAAATAATACAAGAGGGTCCAAAGGGCCCTAGGTCGCTCACCTGTCAAACTTGACCTAGATTTTGTTGTGTTGATCATTGTGACCAAGTTTTATACAGATTAAGCCAATATTGTGACCTCTAGTGATTACACAAGGTTTTTCTATGATTTGACCTAATGACCTAGTTTTTGACCCCAGATAAACCAATATCGAACTTGACCTAGATTTTGTTGAGATGATCATTGTGACCAAGTTTCGTAAAGATCATGCCAAAACTGTGACCTCTAGTGAATACACAAGATTTTTCTATTATTTGACCTTGTGACCTAGTTTTTGACCCCGGATGACCCAATATCGAACTAGATCTAAATTTTGTTGAGACGACCATTGTGACCGAGTTTCATAAAGATTAGACCAAAATTGTGACCTCTAGTGACTACGCAAGGTTTTTCTATGATTTGACCGCGTGACCTAGTTTTTGACCCCAGATAACCCAGTATCGAACTTGACCTAGATTTTGTTATTATGATCATTGTGACTAAGTTTCGTAAAGATCAGGCCAAAACTGTGACCTCTAGTGACTTCACAAGGTTTTTCTATGATTTGACCTTGTGACCTAGTTTTTGACCCCGGATGACCCAATATCAAACTTGACCTAGATTTTGTTGTGTTGATCATTGTGACCAAGTTTCGTAAAGATTATGCTAAAACTGTGACATCTAGTGACTATACAAGGTTTTTCTATGATTTGACCTTGTGACCTAGTTTTTGACCCCAGATGACCCATTATCGAACTTGACCTAAATTTTATTGGGATGATCATTGTGACAGAGTTTCATAAAGATTAGACCAAAATTGTGACCTCTAGTTACAACACAAGGTTTTTCTATGATTTGACCTTGTGACCTAGTTTTTGACCTCGGATGACCCAATATCGAAATTGACCTAGATTTTGTTAGGATGATCATTGTGACCAAGTTTCATAAAGAATAAGTCAAAATTTTGACCTCTAGTGACTACACAAGGTTTTTCTATGATTTAACCTTGTGACCTAGTTTTTGACCCCAGATGACCAAATATCAAACTTGGCCTAGATTTTGTTGAGATGATCATTGCGACCAAGTTTCATAAAGATTAGGCTAAAATTGTGACCTCTAGTGTCTACACAAGCCAATTGTTGACGGACGGACGGACGGACAACGGACGAAAAGTGATCACAAAAGCTCACTCTGTCACTTTGTGACAGGTGAGCTAAAAAGTAGTTTCATTTTCTTGGACATAACAGTAAGAATAATGATATCTATTTACCAGCTGTTTATTCTTATAAAACTGAACCAACATCGTCTGTCTTGTTGCTAGGATACCATCACTATAAAACTTGAGCTCATTGTTCTCATACGGTGCAATTTTGACGGAGACAATATCGCCGGCGTTAAGCTTAATATCTGTTATCTTAGCATCTTTATCAGAACCGGTCCCATCGTTATGGTAAAATCTGAAACAAAACCATAGTTTACAATGTATCTAACTAAATGTAGTTCAATAATTGTGTCCTGAGATTACAGAGCCAAATATAAGGTTTTTGTCAAATGGGTATTTTACCCCCCCCCCCCCCCCCCCTGTCTGTAGCTCTGCAAGAACATTGGCCACCTACAAAGGAACCAAAACTCTGATAACAAGAGCCATCAGAGACAGCTGATGCTCCCCGTTGGATGTTTGTCACAAAATAATTACTACAAAAATATGTTAAAGAAAATTATGGGTCTTTGGCACTCCACTTTCAATTAATGAGATTTATTCAACTATGAAGTTTCAAATTGATATCTCCAATACTGTAGAGTTATGGCATGGACAAGAATTTAGTATGAGAACTTACAAAGGGAATAACTCCAAAATATGCAATAAAGAGTTATGGTTCTTGGGCACTGCACTTTCCCTCAATGAGATCTATTCATCTATGTACGTTGGTTGTCCCAGAATAGCGTATAATCGTGTTATATCATGAGAACTATCAAGAATTGTATGTCGAAAGTATAATAAACCTCTAGGAAATTTATTTCTTGACAAACTAGCCAAATTTCATTACATATTATCTAAAAACCTTTAGCTTTAGCATAGGTACTACGTAAAATATGGCCTAACATAGTAAATTGCATCAAAAACCTTATAACCAAAGTGTGACACTAATGTAAGTAAGTAAGTAAGTAAGTAAGTAAAGACATCATTTAACGAGGCTACACATTTGGTTTCCCAATCTTCCATGCCACCGCCAATGAATGGTTGAGTACAATAGCTCTCCATTTTCTTCGATAAATTGAGCTAAAATTAGTGGCGCCATAAATGTATCTACCTACATGTATTTAGGTAATACTCACTTCCCATTATCAGCATGGTATCCGATCTGGTCCTGTTTCCAGCCAACAAAGTTTGACTTTTCTACAAAATCTGGCTCAACGAGACCAATGCCAAATAATTTGGAGGGATCTAGCTCTAGAATTTCAACAGTAAATTCTAGCTGCTCCTTGTTCATTGGTGATTTTCCCATGAACCATCCATATGCACGTCCTGATTGGTTGAATGGATCACTGAAATAGCATTACACATGTGCTGAATAATATTCAAATATTATTTAGTCCTAGAAGTACATGCAATGTTATGTCACATTTTTCATGGCAAATAATAATAGTGCAAACAAATTAACCAGGTCTTCAAACTTTCTATTAGCATAATTTGACAGTTTATTTCTTGCCTGTTATTCAATTGTAGCGTTTGTTTTAATAAGCGGAGGGTATTCAGGGCTCTTGCTAGCCTAAGATTTTAGGGAGAAGTGACTTCTCCCTTGAGAAGAAATCATGTGAATTCACGGCATAAGATGGCGCGTGACAATGCGTTGTAACAATTTTTGATAGGTTTATATAGGAAATCAGCAATAAGTCAGTATATGGACACTAATCTAAAGGATAGATAAGTTGTTATGGTTATTAATTATCATTGTTATAATAAACAAGACTGCGTTCAATAAACGCTTAATATGCCCCCATGGAAGCCTAGCCCATAAAAAGCTAAGTCAATCAGGGGCCATAATTCTGTAATAATGTTGGATAGTGTTACATGGTTTTGATAATGTAAGGGGCTTATGATGGTAAACAAGTATGCCAAGTTTTAAGGCAAGGCCATGATGGACATGATGTAAAACGAAACTGTCAATTTGGTTTAACCAAGAATTAGACGCTTAATAAGTCTAAGTCCAAAATTAGGTCAATGTGACGGTCAAATTGAGGTTAGGTGATATAGGTGTGTAGAGAATGTTCAAATACAACAACCATGCAAGTATGAAAGCTTTGTAGCAAGCCATATTAATGCTAGAAGAAACGGTCAATTTGGGTTAACCATGAATTTGGCCCTCCAATAAGTCTAAGTCCAAATTAGGTCAAGGTGAAGATCGAAATGGTGTCAAATGATACAGGTGTGTGGAGAGTGTTCATATACAACATCCATGCAAGTATGGAAGCTTTGTAGCAAGCCATAATAATGCTAGAAGAAACTGTCAATTTGGGTTAACCAGGACGGACGGACGAACGAACAGACAGGTGAATCACTAAATGCCTCCCCATCTATCGATAGGGGGGGGCATAAAATTATGTGCTTGTGATGGCAAGGTCAAAATTTAATAAAAGAAATAATAAATGTAATATTTTTTTAGTTGTCTTCACTTCTTCCCTGGACCCTACTAGGGCGAAATTATAGCCCCTAGTGTGAATATATCTCCCAAGTCGCAACTACTGAGAGCCCTGGTATTACAAATTTGTACAAGATGTACTATAAATACTGATCTTTAAATCACCTACAAGGCATGACTTTCACACAGAAATTGTTATTTTTGCAAAAGAAGCTTATAATATATAAATGGTTGCAGATGAAGTTAGTTTGTTTGTACTGCAAGTATAATACAATGGTTGAATGTTCTTATCAATATACAAACCTGCTAAAAATGGTGACATCAAAAGAGAATGGAAATTGCAATGTTTTAGTGGACAATGTTATGTAAACAGATGAATAATTGAGTTGTAGCTATTCACTTACTTGTAAGTACATTCTCCATTGTCCAAAATATCTAGATAATGAGATCTTCCGACTGTCACATTCTTCGGAATAAGCGCCTGCAACAAAAACATATCTGACAGATGGCTGACCTGAATAATCAAGTTGTAGTTTATCAAGTGCCTGCAACAACAAAAGCTGTCCACAAACAGCGCCCTCAACTATTCCCAGCGCCATCCTAGGATAGTACAATTATTATATATTTAAAACAAAATGCTTCATAACAGCAGCATTACCCTCTGCTGTGTAGAGGTTAGGGTTTCTAAGTCGAAAAAGGGGGATATTTCGGACAAATTATGCAGGACCGTTACCTACTCATGTGTAGGTCCTCTTGGTCATGAAGGTAAACAAATAAGCATTTCTTAGTCCAAAAGGGGGCATAATTTTAACAAAATGCTAAATAGTTATCTTCTCTTGTGTAGGGGTTGGGGTCATGATGGTGAACAAGTATGCAAAGTATCAAAGCAATATATCAATTCACTTTGAAGATATTAGAGGTTAAAAAACCTGTACCTAAACTTTTAACATTTGCATTTCCAAGTCCAAAAGAGGGCATAATTTGAACAAAATGCTTGATAGAATTACCCGCCCCTGTGTAGGGGTTGGGATCGTGATGGAGAACAAGTATGCAAAGCAATATGTGAATACATTTTGAAAATATTTGAGGTGAAAAAACCTGTACCTAAACTTTAACATTTGCACTAAGTTGAAAAAAGGGGGCATTATTTCAACAAAATGTTTGATAGAGTTACCTACCCCTATTTAGGGGTTTGAGTCATGATAGGGAACAAGACCGCAAAGTATCAAAGCAATATGTCAATGCACTTTGAAGATATTAGGGGTTAAAAAACCTGTATCTAAACTTTAACAATTGCATTTCCAAGTCTAACAGGTGGCATGATTTCAACAAAATGCTTGATAGAGTTACCTAACTCTGTGTATGAGTTGGGGTCATGATGGTGAACCAGGTATGTTAAGCAATATGTGAATGCACTTTGAAAATATTAGAGGTGAAAAAACCTGTACCTAAACTTTAAAATTTGCACTAAGTTGAAAAAGGGGACATTATTTCAACGAAATGCTTGATAGAGTTACCTATCCCCGTTTATGGGTTGGGGTCATGATGGAAAACAAGTATGCATAGCAATATGTAAATGCACTTTGAAAATATTAGAGGTGAAAAAACCTGTACCTAAACTTTAACATTTGCACTAAGTTGAAAAAAGGGGCCATAATTTCACCAAAATGCTTAATAGAGTTACCTACCCCTGTGTATGGGTTGGGGTCGTGATGGTGAACAAGTATGCAAAGTATTAAAACAATATATCAATGCACTTTGAAGATATTAGGGGTTAAAAAACCTGTACCTAAACTTTAACAATTGCACTATTTGCACTTATAAGTAGAAAAAGGGGGCATAATTTCAACAAAATGCCTGATAGAGTTACCTTCTCCTGCATATAGGTTGGGGTCATGATGGCGAACAAGTATGCAAAGTATGAAAGCAATATCTCAAAGGACTTAGAGAATATAAGTGGTTAAAAAACCTGTATCTTAACTTTAACAAAAGTGTAACGCCAATGCCGACGCAGACACCGATGCCGAGCTAAAAAGGAGAAACTAAATACATACAGGTTTACGGTAAGTAGGTCTGTAGTTTTTTAGTTTAAGAATTCCTCTTTCCAGGGGAGGACTTGTTTTTGTGTCCTTCGGCACACTGATATATGGTACAAGTTTCACTCTTGAAGAAAGCTTTGGCTTGACGGAGCATGTATATATCTGCAAAAGAGACATGATAAAATCATAATACTATACACCCACAGCAGGCAAAAACTAGATTTGCAACATATATATGGTAACGAGTAATACCCCAACAGCACTGCCTTGTCACAGAAAACATGTTCGTGAATGCTAAACAACCGGAACTAGTACAAATGGCCACATGCTGCTTAATCTCACACAATCTACCTTTACAGCAAATGTCAACAAAATATCTTGTTCATAACATTGTTATTCCTAAGTTTTTAAGCAAAAACTAATATTCTATTTTTAGTTACAGTGACCTCGACCCTTGACAATCAAAATAAACGAAATGCAATGCTTTGTGTTAACAAGCTGACAAAAATCAGTTGTTTAAAATGTATTCTAACACAACAAACAGTTTCACCTAAATACACATAGGGGCTGTTTTCAAAAAAATGGCTAGTTTAGGATTTTCCGCAATAAAATATATTCTAAACAAGTTATTCTTATATCTTTTACCCTTAAACATATCATTCGATGTCATGAAACAGTGTGTGAAGTTTGAAAGAAATTGCTTAAAAGAAAAAGAAGTTATGCTGAAAAAACAGGCCAAAAATGTCAGGAGGGAAACAAAAAAGCGTGACAGTTTTCAACAATCACATAAATCAAACCATTCCCGTGAAATATATTGATGAGTTTCAAAGTTACATTTGTTTTTAAGAATAAGTTTAATATATTGCCTTTAAAATGGTGTATAATTTAAAGCATTATTGTCATGTCAAGACATAAAAAATAAGAGATTACATAAGTGGGTGCTCAAAAAAAATCACTAAAAAATTTAAGAAAAATTTGTGTATTGAGATACAGCCTCAATAACATTTAAATGATTAACATTCTATGTTGTTCAGAGTTAAGAGAAATTTGTCATAATGAAATTGGTAAAATATTTTTCTCATGTTATTAATGTAACTATTCATTTGCTTCATAGAAAGCAGTCGGCCTGAATCCGTCAGGAGTGAAACATTTGGTATAAAGGGAGTAATAGTAATGCCAAAAACTGTACACATGTACATTTTATATGCTTTTTCTGGAAGTCTGAGTCTGAGAGTGATCACAAAAAACAATCATGAGTTAAGGTGTTGTTTGTGTATTGAGCGCACGGACATCATGTGATTGTCAGGAGTGAAACACAGTTTCGTCATTTTATGCATATTCTTTGTTCAGCCTTGTTCAGATGTTTTGCGCTGTGTTTTTAAGTTATAATAAAGTGTGAATGATAATTGTTTGATCTGGTGCAAATAAGGTAAGTTTAATTTGACAGAAGCCCTTAAATTGTGTCCATTTTTAATTAAATAAATAAATACATTTAAATAAAAAATGCAATTTTCTTTTCAAACTGCTTGTCATTAATCAACAAGTATTTGTTTGCTTTGCTGTACAATGTGATAACCATTTTAGGATAGAAATTTATATAAAAGACACCAAGTTGTGCTTCTACCATAGCTGTTTATATGTACATATACGTGTTACACTCCTGACCAAAAATGGTAAGAAGTATAATTCATTCATCTTACGCAGAACTAATATCAAAACAAGCATGGGCAAGCTATTTGTGAGACTTCCAGCAATTTAAAGGTCATTGAGACATATGAAAGCGGCAAATATAGAAAAGGAAATTGTAACTGCTAGCACATCACCAGAAAGAGTTAGAAAATACTGTGAAAATTTAAAAAATGATAGAGCTAAGCTTGAAAAAGAGAAAACATGGGGTTGTACAATGTTGTTTCACACATTTTAAGGATAACGCATAAGACTCTAAATGCTCTGAAGTTGCTGCTTGATGATGCACATCTTGACGGCCATCTAGCTGTGCCTGCCTTCAAATTTAGCTTCACGAGAAAACATTCAATGATCTCCACAGTCGTAAAATGAACTGTCAGTATTTTCCCAATCTAGCATACGCTGTATTGTATGGTTAAGATAATACCTTTCTAAGGTCTATGGCATCTCGAACCCGTAACCAAAAGTCGTTAATTGAATATATAAGGATAAATAAGAAATAAGCGACTTTCAATTTGGGTCAAAATAAACATAAAACAAAATGTTACGGAATTTATAATTTAGCAAAATAACTAAATTGTATGCATCATTGCTATCAAACTGTAGGTATAGCATCACAATTTGTTGACAGGAAGTGGTGTCTTCAAATAAAACATTCACATGGTGCCATTATGTTTACATGCTTCTATTGTCAGCATACCTGACGCTGACAATTGTAGAGGTAAACTGCTTCTTGAAAATACTGTGCAAGCCTGAATATCATCGCCAGACGACAGTTAAACTACTTTGCCGTGACTAAACGTCACATATCTGCTTAAATTATGTCAATAGCGTCGGGATGTTCTGTAGCGAAACGCGTGACACTGTTATCATTGTACTTCTAGACTTAATTGGGGTTTTTTTGTTTGGGGTTTCGTTGTCCTACATTGTGAAGGTCAAATCGTCATGCCCAGTGGTTTTGTTCTTGTGGCGTTTGTAATTCATGAAAATGACGACAATATGACGTGATGGGTTAAATTGAAATATCTATTCGCGGAAAAGCATACCAGGCATACGATTCTCGTCCCGCTGATTGATTTAAACCCTAACAAATTTCAAATCGTAATTTATACACAAAATACCAGCCCCCCAAAATAGTTGCGTTGTTAAATCGGTTAATTGTAGCAAAGGCAAAAAAATAACAGTAGATTTAGAAATTATTTGATACTTCCAACATTGTAGCTATTCAGCAATATTTGAAAGAATGTAAATTATGCATACATGTAGTTTTATCTGTATTTCTTAATAAACCTGTTTTGAACGTCGATGGAGATGTAGAGCTGAGGTTATAATAATAATAATAATAAATACTTTATTTAAAGAGGCAACACAGGTGGGTATATACTCAGTCTTCCCTGTGAGCCTCATTATGCATTTACACTCTGGGCTGTACACCTGGCCCAAGGCTGATGACATATCATGGCAGTCTCCAGATGATCTACTGATGAAATTATCAATGCCAACATTAATGCCTGGTCATGGATTGAAACTGATGTTTAATCAAAAGGAACTTGAAATTTCTGAAAACCAGAGCTCTTGAAGCTTACGTTATATTTTTTTGTCAGGAGTGTAACAGTTATGACTAAATTGAATGTGTTTAACAGTTAAACAGTTCTTTAGTGTTCATGATTCCAGTAGGATCAATTTAAAATTTGTTAACTGTTTTAGTATTAATTGTAAATTGAGAATTTCTATAAAGTTTGCTTCAGGTTTTGAACCAAAGTTGCATGCAGACGCCCGTATTGTTTCAAATTAATTTCTTAAAAAATATTCAAATTGGATCTATGTTATTGCCATATTTGTTTTAAATGTTACACTGTGTATCAATTGCTTTGTATTGATAGTTCAGGTGATTTTAACTTGTAAGTGAAGGCTAGTTTATAAGTGACAGCTACATATGTCAGGAGTGTAACAAATTTTGACAAAAATTGTATTTTTTGATGTTGATATTTTTGCGCTAAAATCAATAATGCCTTTTCTGATTTTTGTTCAGTTTTACTTGGTAGTGTTAAAATTTCATGCACAAGTCTGTTTTATAAAAAATAGTTCCAGCATTTAATCTGAAAATAAAACTTTTATTGTGTGGATATTAATTTTATCTGGAAACAAAGCAAAAACATATGAATTTGCGTTTTATTTTTGAATGTCGGAGTGATTCAATAGTTTAATTCTGTATGATGATATAACAATAAGTAAATATAAACTTTGAAAGTGTTAAGAACCATTTAACTAAGAAAATAATAGACTTTGAATGTGTTAATGTATTTTTGTATTTTTGCCCATTCACTTCAATTAAAACTTAAATTAAAAAATAGTATATGTTATTAGCTTTATACCCTACCAATTTTGTTACCTAGAATGGTTGGTCTTAAAATTCAGGCCAGATTTTTTGTATTTTAGGAAGGTTTAAATTTTGAGACTTTTTCAACTTTTCTAGCCATTATTTTGAAAATAGCCCATAGAGGAAACCAAGGTGTGCATGAATTACCTTTAAAACATGGCTTCAGCAAATAACTTAATAACATTCTGATGAAGTAAATAGTGTGGCGGTTACGTTGTCTTGACTTGTTGTTAAATGGGGAATATTGGCTATGTTAGAATCGTAATAATGAATATGTACCTTTGTACATCTTTAATAAAGCATGGTCACTTGTTTGGAGGCATACCGGTACATTAAATCACTCATGCTACACACTTACAATTTAATTACAATGCATCCAAACTTGTGAACGTGCTTTATCTTATGATAAAACACAGGTACATATTGAGTAATCATACAGAGAAAATGTATCATGAAATTACCCTTTGTATTAATTACATATATTATGTGATGAAAGAGATATTCATTCACCCATCAAGATGAACGTACGGATATTGGGCTTTATCATATAGCCACCGACAACAACAACAACTACTACATTCTTCAACTTCAACATTGAAGAGTGGTGCTCCAAAGAGTAGTGGAGGAATCTACCAATAGATGATATGGTTTGATGACTTACCTTGTTTTTGTTATGCATAATTTTTAGCTTGATTTCCAGATCTGCAGGAGCGGCCCCTTCTATGACATCCAGACATTCTATGGTAAGTGTATCACCTGCTACAATAAGGGCAGTGCTTATGGTTTCATTATTAGAACCAGATTTCACCCTGCAAGGAAAAACAAAAAGTCTTCTGAAAACTATACTTGCATATTGAGGGGGGGGGGGGGGGGCATAAATAAAGCTTATTAACAGTTCTTTTTACTTTCATAACGCTAAGTCAAAGATTTTCGGATGTTCAAAACAGCCAATTTATCACAGTTCAAGGGATGTAATATTAATGTTGACATCCTACCATAACATAAAACCAAACAGATTTCAGGAAAATATTTTTATTTAATAATAAACGAAAATTTAGTTAGTGGCTATCATTCTATAAAATGTTTGTATATATAATATATCCAGTTTGATGATGTGCAAGATCTCCCATCAAGTTAGGAAGTTTGTGAATTATGAAGAAAACAAGGGATGTTTGTAAAACATGTATGCCTCAATGACAATGTAAAGTTTGAAGATCCTAGAGCTGAACAGAACCATTTGAATAGTCAGAAATTATGATGGTCACAGTGGCCCCCCTGCCCTTTGACCTACTGAACTCAAAATCAATAGGGGTCATCTACTGTTGATGAATAACCTCCATCTAAAGTTTGAAGATCTTAGGGTCATTGGTTCTCGAGTTACTGAACGGAAACCATTTGAATAGTCAGAAATGGTAAAGGTCACAGTGACCTTGACCTTCTGACCTCAAAATCAATAGGGATCATCTACTGTTGATGACCAACCAACAGACAGGTGCAAAGCAATATACCCCTCATCTAAGATGGGGGGCATAACAATATGCCAGAGATCACTGGTTGTTTCCATGATAAAAAAGATCAAGTGCAATAAATGAATCAATTTTCAGTTATATGTTTTGCATAACAAATCAGTTAGGTCTAAACACCAAATGTTAAAACTACCAACAAACTCGATGTTAAATAGATGTTGTATCAGACATAATACTCACTCTATCTCAGTTTTGTCACTGAAAAAAAATGAAAACAATTAGTTTAACTTGTACTAGTGACCACATGTATTAAGCAACTTGTCTTAACAGTGTTTCTGCAGATACATATCGCTGGCTTAGAATTAATATCGTAAGTACAAAATCAATATTTTGAGAAAACAAAAACGGTCTCACAACTACTCTTTACTTATGGAAAAACAAGCTTTTTAAACTCCAGTTTGGTCAACATGACCACTTCCAATTTTCATGAAAATAGGTTCATAAGAAGCCCCTTGAGATTCAGATTTCAATTACGACCTTCTAATTCTAAGCCAGCAATATGTAGTGTATGCATGCTTACTAATCCATTTCATGTGCTAAAGAACTTTGGGTTTATGTGGCTTATTTTCATTTAATGTGACTGAAACATTCATTCCAGAGAAATAGCCTCATAAAACTGTTTCTTTAGAATGTCCGCATTTTCTTGCGTATTGTTTGAATTGCAATAGATGCTACATTTTTCACCGAATTGACATGAAAATGATTTCTCAGGCTACCAATGGTGATCTACAGTGATTACTCAGGTTACCTATGGCCATGTACAATGATTACTCAGGCTACCTATGGTGTTCTACAATGATTACCCAGGATACCTATGGTGATCTACAGTGATTACCCAGGCTACCTATGGTGATCTACAATGATTACTCAGGTTATCTATGGTGATCTTCAATGATTACCGAGGCTACCTATGGTGATCTACAATGATTACCCAGGCTACCTATGGTGATCTACAGTGATTACCCAGGCTACCTATGGTGATCTACAATGATTACCCAGGCTACCTATGGTGATCTACAATGATTACTCAGGTTATCTATGATGATCTTCAATGATTACCCAGGATACCTATGGCCATGTACAATGATTACTCAGGCTACCTATGGTGTTCTACAATGATTACCCAGGATACCTATGGTGATCTACAGTGATTACCCAGGCTACCTATGGTGATCTACAATGATTACTCAGGTTATCTATGGTGATCTTCAATGATTACCCAGGCTACCTATGACCATGTACAATTATTACCCAGGCTACCTATGGTGATCTACAATGATTACCCAGGCTACCTATGGTGATCTACAATGATTACTCAGGTTATCGATGGTGATCTTCAATGATTACCCAGGCTACCTATGGTGATCTTCAATGATTACCCAGGCTACCTATGGTGATCTTCAATGATTACCCAGGCTACCAATGGTGATCTACAATGATTACTCATGCTACCTATGGTGATCTACAATGATTACTCAGGTTATCTATGGTGATCTACAATGATTACTCAGGCTACCTATGGTGATCTACAATGATTACCCAGGATACCTATGGTGATCTACAGTGATTATCCAGGCTACCTATGGTGATCTACAATGATTACTCAGGTTATCTATGGTGATCTTCAATGATTACCCAGGATACCTATGGCCATGTACAATGATTATTCAGGCTACCTATGGTGATCTACAATGATTACTCAGGTTATATTTGGTGATCTACAATGATTACTCAGGCTACCTATGGTGATCTTCAATGATTACCCAGGCTACCTATGCTGATCTTCAATGATTACCCAGGCTACCTATGGTGATCTTCAATGATTACTCAGGTTATCTATGGTGATCTACAATGGTTACTCAGGATACCTATGGTCATCTTCAATGATTACTCAGTATACATATGGTCATCTTCACTGATTACTCAGTTTACCAGACAGTTTTATAGACATCCATGACCTCATGTAAACAGTAATTTTCTTACTGATTTCTTGACATAACTTTTAAAGTTTATTCAGGTGATCTAGCTGGGCCCTCTTGTTGTCTTAAATGCTGTTTTACTGTAAAAGTCATAAAAAGTACACTTTATTCAAAATCTGTTAGGAAAATAAAAGACTAGGCTTAATTTTAGTAAAATACCTGGTAAATATGGTAAATGTGTACAAATAAAATCATACCGGTAATTTTGTTTTTATGAGATAAGATGACTTTATAGACATAAGAATGGTTACCTGTCCTCTGCATAACACTGAAAAGTCATGCTGAATTGAACTGCTTTAGTATTGGTTGATAATTCTCCACCCAGACCAATGGCAAACAGGACAGGAACCTTTTCAATCTCAACAGTAAACGTCTTCTGGGGATCAAACTCATACCGTCCAAGAAACATTCCCATGTTACCAGTCGAGGCATAATTTCCCTCATAACTACAAGAACAACAAGAGCATGCCAAAATCGAAAAAATAATCCAAAATTCTTGAAATTAAGTCCACACAAAATGTTTTTTTAACCAAAACCACGAACTTTTGTTCCATTGAAATTAAATGATTTTACAGTATATGAATCACTTTCGAAACTTCATTATTGATGTTGTCCATCACCATTAAGGTATGAGAGAAGAGAAACCAGTTTCCCATTTATGCTGAGGGAACAACTAAATTAAATAGTAAACAAGAGATGTTTGTAAAACACGTATGCCCCCATGGCAGCCCAATAGTCAGAAATGGTGAAGGTCACAGTGACCATGACCTATGACCTCAATATCAATAGGGGTCATCTACTGTTGCTGTCCAACCTCCATGTCAAAGCATTCTTGAGTTATTGAAAGGAAACCATTTAAATAGTCAGAAATAGTAAAGGTCACAGTGACCTTGACCTTTAACCCACTGACCTCAAAATCAATAGGGGTCATCCACTGTTGCTGACCAACCTCCATGTAAAGTTTGAAGATCCTAGGACAAAGCGTTCTTGAGTTATTGAATGGAAACCATTTTATACGACCGACAGACCGACCGACCGACCGACATGTGCAAAGCAATATACCCCCTCATCAAAGATGGGGGGCATAATAACCAAGATGGACATTTCATTTGTAAATTTCCTAAATACTTTAGGGCTGGTATTCACAAATCATCTTAAGGGAAAACTTAAATAGTCTGACGCAAGTTAAAAAAATTATCTACACGTATTTCGCAAGATACAAAGAACGTCCCATGTTTTCTTTGTGATAATTCTAAACTATGAAAAAAATTAATAATCTTGATTTTCCTGTTTTAAACTGATACAGTTATCAATAAGGAAATGTTAAGATTTTAAGAACATTCTAAGTTTCCCTTAATATGCTATGTGAATACCACTCCTGTTTAACATACACTAATCTGCCATCTTTGTCAATTAAACAATCACAAGTATATCCTTTCTCTATCCATTTATCATCCAACTTCCATTGATCTAAAACTTCCTGAAATGAAAAACTTTCTGCATAAATAATTTTTACTAAAACATTAGGAATTATATAGAGGATCTTGCATGAGTGCTCATTACATCAGGTTTTATTTAACAAGTGGACAAAATAATATGACACGAGGCTTTGCCGAGTGTCATATTGTTTTTGTCGACGAGTTTAATAAAACTCGTATGTAATGAGCACGAATGTAAGATTCTATTTATCCCATAACATTCGAGAACGCTCATTATCGTTCAAACGGATGATGTACGCTGCATAGGTTGCAGCCACAATTAAGCGGTACAACGAAAGCAACATCATGGCGACGTTGGTATTATCATGACGTCATGGGTCAATCAATGCATGGATTGGCTAATGTCGCGTCAGGCTAATTTAAATATTTATTGCACACTCTGAGAGTGCCGAACGATATTTACGGCATTGCTTTATGGCACTGCTGGGCCGCGGGTTATGTGATATTATTCTTTCACTAGATTGACTCCCATACAGTATTTCTATGTGTGGGACAGTGAGAAAAGGGAACAATCCAAATTTTATTTTATGGTGCTAAACTCAGCTGACCAAGTGAATAAAAGAACCAGAAGTTCTAATAAACTGCTATGTCATTAATATGGTGGCTGATTTATGCCATGTTGTATTTTCGCCACAACAAAGCGAAAATGCAAAAAAGTAACAATGAATGCGGAAATGTAACAATGCGAAAAAGTCGACTTTGTCGTATCTTTGCATTGTTACATTCTCGCTTTGTTGTGGAGAAAAAGCGAAAATACGACAGATGAAGGGCGACAATATGACACCAAAAATCTGACCTTCGGTAGTCTTTGAGAAAAGTTGAGCTGAAAACAAGTATTGAGCCATAACTGGATTTTTAGCTAGTGGATACCGAAAGGTTACGGCTCGGAGTTCAGATTCTTCCTAGTATATCTCCTGCGAGCTGGTTTTTACATATTTGTTTTAATATTTAGCTTGACATGAGATGACAGTAAGTCACATGACAATACACTATAACATATATACCTGAGATGGTTGAATGGTTTGTATGTCTACTTCAACCACTTCCTCTCCCATAGCTGATATAATAGGATACATAGATGAATTTGGTTTCAAATTGTTTTCATTTGTTTTACTCTTTTTCTGGAAAATGAAAATATAAGAACAATAAATATTCTGTCATACAAATCCCAAGTATTGCAACAGTAGAAATAGGGAAAGTCAGCCACAAGTTAGTTGACTGGCATTTCAGTGACTACCTTGGCTTTGAAGACATCATACTAAAACTCATCTACTGTATCATTCATACACCCATATTTCTAGTTCCATATTTTTAAAGATTCTTAGCAATCTCTATGTTGTTTTCAGTAATGCAAAGTCCAAATTTCTACATCCCATTACGGCTCTTCGAAACAACAAATACAGAAACAAGAGGGCCATTTGGCCCTAAAGCGCTCACCTGATAACTAGCAGTTTAGGCAGTATCAGTATTAGTTATGATATGACCTTAATATTTTATGTAGAATTTACAAATACACACTTTATGGCCAGGTTTTAAAAAGATGAGGTGAAAAATGTGACGTCTAGAGTATAAACAAGGTTTTATTTAATGTGATCTGGTGACCTAGTTTTTGACCCCAGATGACCCAGTTACAAACTTTACCTAGATTTCATAAAGACAAACATTGTGATAAAGTTTAGGTAAAAAATGTAACCTTGAGAGTGTTAACAAGGTTTTTTATGAATGTGACCTGGTGACCTAGTTTTTAACCCTAGGTGACCCAGTTGCGAACATGACCTAAATTTAATAGAGATACACATTGTGACCAAGTTTCATAAAGATTAGGCAAAAAGCGTGACCATTGGAGTGTTAACAATATTTTTCTTTGATGTGACCTTGTGACCTAGTTTTTGAGCCCAGATGACCTAGTTATGAACTTGACCTAGACTTCATAGAGATGCACATTGTGACCAAGTTTCATTAAGATTATATCAACTAGAAATTCGTGCCCTCGGGCAAATTATGTCGAGCCTCGGCGCACGTTGAAAAATGGCTACAACTTACATTAGCCATCAAGTTGACCCTTGATCTCCAACTGTGACCTTGAACTTTGAGATAGGAACCTGGGGGTTGGACGTGACACTCCGCCTCATGGGGGTTAGCATTCATGCCAAATATAAGAAAGATTGGTAAGTGTATGACAAAGTTAGGCTCCGGACAAGCTTCAATTTGACCTTTGACCTCCAACCGTGACCTAGACCTTTGAGATAGGAACCTGGGGTTGGGCATGACACTCCGCCTCATGGAGGTTAACATTCATGCCAAATATAAGAAAGATTGGTCAACGTATGACAAACTTATGGTCCGGACAAGCTTCAATTTGACCTTTGACCTCCAACGGTGACCTTGACCTTTGAGATAGGTACCTGGGGATTAGGCATGACACTCCTCCACATGGAGATGAACATTCATGCCAAATATAAGCAAGATTGGTCAAAGCATAACAAAGTTATGGTCCGGACAAAATCAGACGGACGCACGCATGCACATACACCAAAAGTGGCGACTAAGTCTCGCTCACCGCAAGCGGGCTCGACAAAAATGTAACCTCTAGAGTGTTAACAAGGTCTTCCTTTGATGTGACCTGGAGACCTAGTTTTTTACCAATTACGAACTTGACCTAGATTTTATAGAGACAAACATTGTGATCAAATTTAAAAAAGATTAAGTGAAAATTATGACCTCTTGAGTGTTAACAAGGTTTTTCTTTGATGTGACCTGGTGACCTAGTTTTTGACCCCAGATGCCCCAATTACGAACTTGACCTAGATTTCATAGAGACAAACATTGTGACCAAGTTTAAACAAGACGGCGTTCAATAAACGCTTATGCCCCCCTGGAAGCCTTGCCCATAAAAATCTAAGTCAATCAGGGGCCATAATTCTGTAATAATGTTGGATAGTGTTATAGTCCGTTTGCGGCGAAAAAAATCGTCTAAAATGATGATTTCGCAGTATTTACTGCACCTACAAGTATGAGATTTTGCACGGGTGAATGAAATGTATCTACCTAATACACAATTAAATTTAAGCAGCATCGGGCATGTGTGAAAAAAGTTTTGTTCATAAGTTGTATGTAAAATATTTGTAGTTTACAATGAAACTTCATGTTAGAAGACTCGATACACGCAACAGCCAATTTTATGGTCACATGACACGTCTAACGGTAGATTTACGAGTTTGTTACCTATTTAATATAGCATATAAGAGGCCCGTCTGTGCATCTGTACTGTTTGTTTGTATCATATTTTCGGGTCTAAACGTAAAAATGGTTTGCGTCTTGCAGCCTCCTTCTCGAACTATAAAAACACGAATTTTACAGCGTCTTTGAACGATTTAGACTGCTTAATATTAGGGCTTCAAAAGTGTGAAGGTCGATTTCTGACCATTACTTAAGGTTTGGGTAGATGTATATAACCCAATTATTTAGGACTGGTCCAGTCATATGACTACATGTCTTTGTGTACATAAACATTACAATGCTCCAATAAGTTCTTAATTTAACATATTAATTAAATATGTATATGTATGTGTATATACAAAAAATGTATATAGCTTATGTGGCTTAGTGAATAAAGATTTGGTTTTCACTGCTTTTTCGTGATATTATTATACATTATCTGTATACACACACAACAGCGACATACCTAAACAAAACGACTTATACGGGCCTCATACATTTCGCTTTCATCACAGCAATGTCAATTTAGCTGATCACGGATTATAACAGTTAAATAAATGACAGTAAAACATCAATGGAATACCAAATTACCTCCCTGCGTTAAAGTGTCTAAAGTCATGTAATATCAATATACAATAAAGAATAAAATTGTTTAAATAATTAATTGAAAATTATGAAATTTGAAATGGGAGTAGGTAGAATGTAATTATGGCTCTATGTAAATTTTTATCACCATCTGATGAATAGATTTACAGAAATTTAAAATTTAGACGATTTTTTTCGCTGCAAACGGGCTATACATGGCTTTGATAATGTAAGGGGCTTATGATAGTAAACAAGTATGCCAAGTTTTAAGGCAACGCCATGATGGACATGATGTAAAACGAAACTGTCAATTTGGGTTAACCAAGAATTAGACGCTTAATAAGTCTAAGTCCAAAATTAGGTCAATGTGACGGTCAAAATGAGGTTAGGTGATATAGGTGTGTGGAGAATGTTCAAATACAACAACCATGCAAGTATGAAAGCTTTGTAGCAAGCCGTATTAATGCTAGAAAAAACGGTCAATTTGGGTTAACCAAGAATTTGGCCCTCCAATAAGTCTAAGTCCAAATCAGGTCAAGGTGAAGGCCGAAATGGCGTTAAATGATACAGGTGTGTGGAGTGTTCATATACAACATCCATGCAAGTATGGAAGCTTTGTAGCAAGCCATAATAATGCTAGAAGAAACTGTCAATTTGGGTTAACCAGGACGGACGAACGAACGAACGAACGAACGAACGGACGAACGAACGAACGGACAGGTGAATCACTATATGCCTCCCCATCTATCAATAGGGGGGCATAAAAAGATTAAGTGAAAATTATGACCTCTAGAGTGTTAACAGTCAAATTGTGTCGGCGCACGACACATGGTTCATGGCGCACGACGGAAAAAAGGGTGATCACAATAGCTCACCTTGAGCACTTCCTGCTCAGGTGAGCTACAAAATGTACATTCTAAATTGTTATAGTCATGATTTTTATTTTGTTGATTTTTTAAATAATTATCTTGTTTTAAGTCCCACTAGTCAACTGTATTTCAGTCATAATGAGACAACACAGTCACGTTATCCTGACACACCTTCAGCAATAGAAGTGGGAACTCTACCACTAGGCTATCTCTAGCACTAAAAGTGGACGCTCTACCACTAGGCTACCTCTACCACTAGGCTACCTCTAGCACTAGATATGGACACTCTACCACTAGGCTACCTCTAGCTCACTAGAAGTGGACACTCTACCACTAAGCTATTACTAGCACTAAAAGAGGACACTTAACCACTAGGCTACCTCTAGCTCACTAGAAGTGGACACTCTACCACTAGGCTACCTCTAGCTCACTAGAAGTGGACACTCTACCACTAAGCTATTACTAGCACTAAAAGAGGACACTTAACCACTAGGCTACCTCTAGCTCACTAGAAGTGGACACTCTACCACTAGGCTACCTCAACCACTAGGCTACCTCAACCACTAGGCTACCTCTAGCACTAGAAATGGACACTCTACCACTAGGCTACCTCTAGCTCACTAGAAGTGGACACTCTACCACTAGGCTACCTCTAGCTCACTAGAAGTGGACACTCTACCACTAAGCTATTACTAGCACTAAAAGAGGACACTTAACCACTAGGCTACCTCTAGCACTAGAAGTGGACACTCAACCACTAGGCTACCTCTAGCACTAGAAGTGGACACTCAACCACTAGGCTTTCAATAAAAATATGTTGCTGTTGAGTGTAGCTACAGGTATTTTTACCTTCACACCACCCTCGATGAAATAAAAGTCAGCATCCGGTCCTGGAACATATTCTGAGAGCCAAGAACCTTCAATGCCAAAACCAATAATCATGTCCGAGGTTGCCTCAAATCTGAAATGACAAGGAGCTCATGAAATAACAAATGTTGATGTCTTACAATAGTAAATGTTTATATTCAAGATGTATTACAGAAATCAATATTTTCATGAGTGGCATAGCCACAAGGGAAAATTTAATTTCTGTGATCACAGGTAAAATAAAATTTGATCTTTTTCCAAAATTAAAAAAAAATCTGTTTATTATGTGCTTCAATTTCTCGTACAATGGTACAGTAATTGGCCTGACTGGAAAAAATACGTTGGAATTAGAATGTTGATATGACTTAATGCATGGTTTGAAGCCCTGCATCATTGACTTTAGGTCTCTAATTGGTAATGGTACGAGCATCTCAAACAGTAATAAATCCCTATAATCCATTGATAGATAATACATGAGGGCCATGGTGGCCCTATATCGCTCATCTGAGTATCATGTCCCTATGTAAGCATGAACAAAATGTGAACATTAAAACCTGACCAGTGGTTTCGGAGAACAAGATTTTCAAAATTTTCTACATTTTAAAGGGATCCCCATCTGCTGGCAGCCATGTTTTTTTAACAAAATTATTTAAAGGAATTTCATAGCGGGTCACCCAATGAACTGTGTGCAAAATCACTTTGAAATTGGACTATAGGTTTCTGAAATTCAGCAAAGATCTAAATATATAAAGATTGGAAAAATGTACCAAATCTCACAATATCATGCAGCAGTCTTCTGAAATCTCGTTTGTTCTTAATACCTTAAATATCTCCTGCTATAATGCATGTAGTTTATTAAGTTTCTGCAATACATTTATTATTCAGCTTTAAAATTATACCTCATTTATTGAAATCAGTCAAGGAATAAAACAAAAGACCTCAAAATGGAAATTCCAATTGTATCATAACATACCCAATTTGACTCATTCAAACATAATTGTCTGAATTCTAAAAGAGGTAGAAAAAAATAAGTTTCACCATGCAGTAGAAAAAACTTAGCTCTTCAAAATGAGATATTGGTCATTAAGATAGGACGCAAACAAAAGCGTTTAAGCAAAATAACCGACTCTGCTGCATGCTATTTTGCATTTTCACCGTTTTCAATTGAGTGTCAATCTGTGTATATTTAGGTCTTTGGTTTCAGATTGTACTAAATAGCTAAATCAAATTTATATCAAGACACAAAATCCCATTCGATCGCTGTCCGATGATTACAGTGGTTCAATTTTGTTGATGTTGTCGTTGAACCAAATCACGAAATCTAATCCTCATTAATACAGTAGAACTTCGATGCCTCGAACTACCTTCGGACCGGGAAAATAGTTCGAGGCATCTAGGGTGTTCGAGGCATCTATGGTATCCAAGAATATGCATGGGTATAAGTTCGAACTGATGTCGGTACGTGTAAATTTACAAATCGTGTGTGTATATTGCATAATTTATGTGTATAACTAACATAGGTCTATAATTTTTTGTAATTTTATTCAAACAATAATGAAACAATAGAGGTTGACCAAATTGACATGAAATCTGACTTATCTCCTACAAGCTCTTCGAGTGTTCACGCGTGTAAGGTTTCTCGTTAAACAGCATATTTATATACGAGTATAAAAATTAAGCTGCGAGCCACATAATATCATCATGTCCTTGGTCAAGTTAGACTACAAATCAATAAATGGAAATGTAACAGATTATTTTGACAAACGTTGATTATTTTATTCCGATTTATTTAAAAATAAATAAGTTACAATTTCCTGGACGGCCTTCATTAACCATTTAATGAATGTATAAATGTTTAAAAACGTGTTATACAATGAAGTCGAACACACACAATTGTTTGGTACAGTAATTATCACAACTTGTCGCCGACTATCCGCGTTCGGACAATGGATTTTAACAGTCAATGAAAGGTGCGAAAACTTGTATTGTTCGACTCATCTACGGGTTAATCATAGCAAGGGACCGTCGAATCAGTTCGAGTGTTCGACCTAGATACTGTTCGAGTCATCTACTGTTTACCATATGAATAAAGAAGGAATTTTGACGGGACCGAAGAACTAGTTCGAGGCATCTAGGGTGTTCGAGGCAAGTACTGTTCGAGGCATCAAAGTTCTACTGTAGTTGAGGTCCCATAACTAGGCTTGGACATTCAACATTTTGTGATCCACGAATTAGTGATCTAACAAATTGAATGTCTTTACCAAAATCCATGAAATTTGATGTATATTGATCAGTACACTTCACCACTTTTCTAATTGGTCACTTTTCAAACCTGAAATACCTTAACTGTGATCATATTATTTGATGATATTTTGCACACATAGGTTTGTATGTATGTATGGACTCAACATTGATCACATGACTGACCATGCATACTTTGGCACATGATTTTGATTTTTAATGAATTAAGTGTTAGGACAATGTCATAAAAAATTTGAGTGCAAAATATCATCAAACATTATGATCACAGTTAAACGTATTTGCGGTTAGAAAAGTGACCAATTAGAAAAGTGGTTCAGTGTATTCAGTCTACTGACAGATTGACAAGACTGACAGACAGACAGACCAAACATGACTGTACAATGCAATCAATAAGTACTCCTTATCTATGTTAAAAGGGGCATAAAAATGTTGACATACCCATCCACCATGCCACCAATATCCGACGTGGATGACATAGGATTTCTCTCTGAGTACAGTATATCATACAAACATCCCAACAATAGTCCTCCTTTACCACCTGATTTACCATGTACAAACACTTCAATGTAACAATTGGAACGTGTCAATCGTTGATTGGAAATCATTACCCCTGTATCATTTTCTGAATACCCCATGTTCCTGAAACAAAATATAGACATTTTATCCTCAAATAAAAAAAAATAGATTTATTCTAATAAATTTATTGAGCCAGGTCACTGTTAGTATTTATCACACACCCATGCAAATGACATCATTTGATGTTTTTTGTTAAATTATGATAATGTCACGAACGTTATGTACATGTACACAGCGCAGTATATAAGTGCAGTCAAGAGTGAATTTCTTAAACTATCTTATTTGATGGAATTTTGTTAGGTATGCGATAAATAGAATATTAAATTTGTGTTGGTTTACTATTAAATTTATTACATATTGCTTGTAGATACTCTTTATAGATGTTCTATCAAACGTAGGCTTGTAATATAGAAACCTTAAAAAATAACTGTTAACATTAAAATGTTGGCCTTGTCAGATAAGAAATGAAATTTTTTTTTTGAGTAGGGCAATTTTGTTGGGTAGGTAACAATATTATAATTTAGGCCTAAGAAATAAAGTTACCTGATAACAGTCTTTCCATCTACCTGATCTATACGCACACACGGTGTAGTACCTATATCCATGAAAACATTTCTAGTCTTTCCTGTAGGAACAGCTGTACTTTCAAGCTTTGTTTGCATTTCCCATACTGGCTCCTGCAAGAATCATAGTAAAGATAGTTTTTATGTTACTATGTAGCATGGTTAACCCCTTAAGTTTATTTGCTTTTATTTATCCTCGCCACCAGGCCCAGAAGAGGTTAGTCACTTTAGTTCTCGGGGGATAGTGCATGATACAGAAGATGCCCCAGTTCCAGAAGCATCCCTAGTTCTTTTACGTGCTGATGTAAAGCATCATACACGGGACCTTGCTTAACGTCTCATCCGAAAGACTTAGTAATTTTAGTTATGTTGGGTGGGAAATGCTGAAAAGCATTTCTATTTTTGACCGTCGGGAGGAGGAATCGAACCCACAACCTTTCGGATCAGTAGTCAGTAGCTTTAACCACTGGACCACTTGTTAACCCTTACTTCATAATGACACCTTTTAAAAAATCTAGCCCATCTCCAATTAAGTGTATGTAGTTTACCTGACTTGATAACAGATGCATTATAGGTGTTACACACCAATTACCTTCAAATTAACAGTACAGAGGTGGTGTGCACAATGTAATTTCGTAAGGACACTAGGGATTCATAATCCAACAGAAAACACAATCAATAGTTGAAATTAATCCGACAGGTACTTTCGACTTTCAATCAATCATTGATTATATAATCGAATTGGATTTGGGGGGCTTAATTTGGACCCCCCCCCCCTATAATACACTTTGTTTGTCCTGCAGACAAGGCATATATAAGGAAAAAATAATTCAGCAATATGTGCACGTAAGGTCTTTCCATTTAACTTGAAGTACCCAAAGGTAGGGGTAGGAAAGAAGGACCGTAAACTCATATAAAATCAAATAATATGAGCACATGTTTTTGCAACCACCCTACTAGCTCATAGTCTCCGATGTCCTACATTGTCAGAGGAGCTGAAAATTACTCTACCTTAGCAACAACACGAGATATTGTTGTAACCACATGTTTCTGAATATCTTTCGGATCCAAGCTCACGTCAAACGGTATCATAATCTGACTCCTCCCACTTGTCAACAAACTATCCAATAAACACTGAAAAATAATCAAAGAGAAAAATAGGTGTAAAACAATATATAAATTAAGTCAATTGTGAAACAAGCTTTGGACCTGGCATAATCACTTGCAACACATAATTTCTGGTGGTATCCATTACCAAAAGGGTATGAGAGAAAACAGAAACCAGTTTTGCAGTCAAGTAATAGAAACATTGGTACAAATGTACCACGTTTATCATGTTTTTGGTATGATGCAGCAACAGAGTGCACCCTTATTTTCCATACTTGAAGCTGACTCTCCACTCACGAGGCTACTTTATCATTGGTCCACAATACTTCATTTATATGGAGACTACCCAGTCACATCATCCTGACATCGGGCAAACCAGCAGTTACCTGTAACTACCTTTGTTGAGCGTCAAGCAAGAAAGATATTATACCAGTTCCAGTTTTATCGACTTTGGTATGTCCAAGCCAGAAATCGAACGAAAGACCTTTTGAACTCAAAGCGGACACTTTTCCACTAAGCTACCGAAGCAGATGGGGTTATTAAAATACTGTATAACTTACACTGGAGGGGTGGACTTCAGTCACAGCCAATTTCCAATCTCCAACGGCCATATCAGGTTTATAAAATCCAGCGTGTCTCTCAGTAACTTTACCTGAACACAGATACTCCCCGATACATGTGGTCAACTTCTCATGTGGAGCAATGAGCAACTGACCCTCTAGAGTGTTAGTAGCCACTGTAAATATACAATTTATGGTTTTAAAAATAATTTCCCCACAAAAATAGAAGGTTATTGGCTAATTTGATAGGATAAAACCCTTTAGTGGCCCTGCACTAATAGACTGCGTCAGGTGATTGCGAGAAAACAGCAAAACATGATTAACTAACTGATGATTTCCTAGTAACAACTAAACCAGCATTGTAAATATGTCCATTTAGTTTACTAGGTGGAAATCTTAGTGCATTTTGCCCTTTACAAAACACAGGTTTTAACCAAAGGTCATTATTTTACCTAATGACCTAGTTTTCTTTTATCCCAGGTGACCCAATATCAAACTTGACCTAGATATAGTAAAGATGATCATTGTGACCAGGTTTTATAAAGATTGGACTAAATTTGCCAGCAGTAGTGACTACACAAGACGTACCGGTATCTACAAGGTTATGGATTGACTTAGTCAGCAAAAATCGCGTTCAACATAGATTTTGTTGAGATATTCCATGTGACAATGTTTCAAAAGATTAAGCCGAACTTGAGACCTCTAGTGTCTACACAAGGTTAATCTATGAATTGACTTAGTGACCTAACTTCGGATCCCAGATGATCCAATATTGAACTTGACAAAGATAGAGCGGATCATTGTGACTTAGTTTTATAAAATTTAGAAAAATATGTCAAAATTGTGACCCCTAATGTGTTCACAAGGTTTTCCTTTGATTTACATAGTTGAAAAACTAAGAAACCCAGGAGTCAACATTTTGTAGTACCGTAAATAATCGGCCATAAGTCGCATGCAGCCATAAGTCGCAGGGTGACTTTTGACTAAAAAATGGAGGTTTTTGTCAAAACCCTTTCATAAGTCGCCAGTAGACTTTTCAATTTTTTTAATCAAAATCCACAAACATTTTTGTTATAATGTACAAGTTATGCCCGAATCAGTTGACTATTTAGCCTCCACGATAATGGGAACGACGGTAAATTGGTATAATCAACAAAGGTGGAATAAAAGGGTGATTCACCACAACAGATGTTTGTAAAACACGTATGCCCCCATGGCAGACCAATAGTCAGAAATGGTGAAGGCCACAGTGACCTTTGACCTACTGACCTAAAAATCAATAGGGGTCATCTACTGTTGTTGACCAACCTCCATGTAAAGTTTCAAGAGCATATGTTCTTGAATTATTGAACGGAAACCATTTTATACGACCGACATAACGACCGACCGACATGTGCAAAGATGGGGGCATAATTATCTTTTTTAAATTATCTTCAGATCATATTTGCATTCATCAAACAGATTTTGTTTAAATAGAATTTGTAAAACAGATCTAGAACTTGTTGTAAAGGAAATGAGAAGTGTCCAACTTACGGAAATTGGCCGCATGCAACCAGATAAATCCGTCAATAAATCCCATTTTTATGTAGATCTATAATCACTCAACAGTATTTTTATAAATTATGAATCATTGAAAAGATTCTTCAAACTCATTGAGATTATATTTTAAAGTGTGTTTCAAAATACAGCGAGTCCTCAAATTAGCCGCACAAGTTTTACAAATGACGTCATTTGGCTGTGTTAACCCATGTACTCGTTCACTTGGTGAAAAATTCGCATATTATTAGGCATAATTTTGTCACTGGAATCTAATTAAATAGTGGTCGTAATAATGCTCAATTTCTTAATGAGGACTTTATAAGTAACGGCATATATAACCATATTAAGGCAAGTTATTTTCCGCTTGATGTCTGTCTAAAATAATGTAGAATCTATTAATTTTGTCTTCAGTGATTTAATTTACAAGGTGGTTTAATTACTGTTGAAATTGACGAGGTTTAACATCATGTAATATATCTGTCAAACTGTCAAGTAACAATCATCTACAACAGTCCTTCAATGTGTTAGTGTAGAAATCTACCTAAAAGATTATATTAACTTCGCCTTGTTGCCATTAGAAACCCACATTCCTCTGCTGTAAAAAAACTTCAGACAACAAAGATAGGCGTGTCAACAAGTTTCCTAATATAGAACGTTCACAGCTGGACCACCTGCAGGTGTTGATCGAGTCGGCACTGGTCCTTGATCTGCAGCTTACTCAGACAATTTGTCTGGGGTTCTCGGCGTGTCATTTTGTCTTGAAACTGGGTCAGTTTATTGCAACATGTGTACATAGGGGCGCGGCTCATTTTATTAAAAATGAACAGACTCTTTTAACTAAGACTATGCATGCATAAAATGCCACATCCCTATGTTAGTTTGTATATTTTTCTGTACTTGATGACATGTGATAAAGTGAGACATTTACAATCAACACATTTGTTGACATATTAATTCGTTCTTTGTAGAAGTGTTTTGTTATATGGATTGGCTTACAGGTTTAAACTTTAATTTATAAACATCAATTAGGACATTGATATGATTCATAAATATGTTTTTGCAGTAATTATATTTCTCAGAGTACATTACTACGCCTCCGTTCACACTTCATTGATATTTTCGCCAGACGCAATCTAGGCTACTTTGGATCTGTAACTTGATGGAAAATGTCTTCAATGGGTCAAAATTGGGTTATGAACCTGGCTTCTCTTGTTCATAAGTCGTGGGGTGACTTTTTAGGGTTTTTTGGGATCGTTTTAGGGCGACTTATGGCCGATTATATACGGAACACTAATAACTTCGATCCCAATTAATAATAGCAACATAAATATCAGTAGACATGCACATATCAAGACATCTTCCTCAGGAGGTCCAACCACCTAATTTTTTTCTCAGGAAGGATTTTGACTAGTTATTTTACTCTAACAAGGTCTAACAAGCTTCCATTCATGCCCTAAGCAGACACTTAAATGATAATTTCAAAATTCAAGGAGGGGTCCATTCTGGACCCACATATGTTATATTCTACATACTATTAGTATTACATAAACATACCGTCAGTGGGTATAGTAGAACAGCCTGTAGTATCTATACGGTAATCTGAACCAGTCTGGTAACATACAGCTGATCCTTTCAAACTACAACGAGGTGCAACATCCTTCCCAAACAAATCATTAATCATGCTGTATGTGCCATCGCTCAACTTGTCACATGCATCAAGTATAATCTGAAAGAAAGGGAAAACATGTTATCGCATGAATACCGTCAACTTCCATATCCAAGATGAGTTGGTACACGTATGTTCTTTTACTGATATGGGTCAGAACAAATGACAGAACAATGTTCTCCAATGTGTGTGATAATAAATGTGTGACGTCACCAGCTTTTCGGCGCGAAAAAGTAACGACAACCGCATAAATTTGAGTTATTATGACCTGGTAAATATGGTAATTTGATGAAAAGAATCAGTCATTTGATGTCTTTGAGATCAACATTCTTAAACTCCAAAAGACTTGCCTAATAACCTGTGTTTTCTAGACTTGTTTAAGAAATGTTGATCTCCAAAGGCAACTCATGACGGTTCCTATATTTCTCCATAATTATAACCTTCTCCCTCCATATATTCCAAAACAAACAGTTTGCACCGATAGTTGGATTAAACCCATTACTGTATGGCACCATTGCTTAGTAATGTGAAACACACAAGGCATTATAGTCTGCTCGGCTAGTACATTGATAGTGCTATTTGAACCAAGTGTCATTATGGTTTAGTATGTACTTATTATTACAAGTCAAATAGTTCCTGCGAGCAAATGATGTAACGACTTCATTTGACAGAGAATTGACAGGATCCTCGACCTTCTATCTGCATAATTCAACAGCTGATGAGTATAAAATTAAGCATGAAAATCTCAAAATTGTGAGAAAAAAATAAGCGCGATAGGCCGGTAGCTTTCAAATTGGGAAAACTATATGCACGATAATTTGACAAAATTGGGAAAACTATATGCACGATAATTTGACATACGAAATTTATCAACAAATTGTTAAATAATTTCATGTATAACAAACCAATTTTCAAGACACTTAATTGCATATTATGACTCCATTGTTCCATATAATATTTATATGCTTGTATCAGTTCATTAAAAGATATTATCATAAGACATGTTTTCAGTGTTCAACAATATCAAAGATCATAAACCAATTCCGATAATTCCATGACAATTGACTGGGAAGCACTGTGCTTATGCAGCTGCAGTCACCTACTGTTTAGATCCATGGTCTCAATATTGCCTAGCGCTCACTGAAATTTCGGACAGTTCTGATTTCTTCGGTAAATAAACTATTGCAATGTGACAAAGACCGATGTTATCCGTATGGAATAATGGAATTAGTCTAGTTCACGACATTCTTACAAAATGCATCTTTTTTTGGATTTTCTTAAGGCTCGCAGGTAATAAAGAAGAAAATGATCACAGATACAAGAAATGGGCCAGTCATAACTGCTGAATAATGAATTGTAAACTTTTGTTTACTATACCATCCTTTTCTAAATTTAAAAAAAGTTTTTAAAGTTCTTTCTGATAGAAAATCCTTGTATCGCGCGCCAATTTTTAACTGAAGTCAAAATATATAAGTTTTCAACTTAAAACAATTCCACTTCATTAGATACTTTTGGCACATCAGACCAGATGCATATGAAACAAGGGGTTTTGTAATAAATTGTATAAGACTTTAGTGTAAGGTACCTCCTTTGGTAGATTTTCGGGCAATTTTTTCAAGAATTTCACCAAAGCTCTTATTCCATAGTCAGTCAGCAGATTGCATCCTAACAAATCCACTTTGGTGAGCTCCATATTCTGAAAATAAGGAAAGCAATATCAGTACATGTACAATGTGCATTATTATTTCATGCAGAGATTACCTGGTCACACTATCCATACATCAGACCAAACACATGATGGTGGACAACAGGGAAAATATATATCAAAACAATATTACAATAGACTTTCAATATATTTGAGGACTGGTACCTAAACATTATGGGCATGTTCGTAGCGTCTGTTCCGCACATGTGCGGGATGTTCTACTCCGAACAACTTACAAACAAAACGGAACTGTCCTGCACAGTGTGCCGAATGTTCTACTCCAAACACCTTACGAACAAAACGGAACAGAAAGTAAAATGTTTAAGACGACCAAAATTGTTGTTGCAGCCGTAATATTGGTGAAAGAAATATGCATGTTGATATATTTGAATGTGACTGTTTGCCCGTAATGCCCCATAATTGGAAAATAAATTTATTATATTCTATTTTATGACACAAGCGACCATTGTTCTTGCTGTAATCACGTGACTGTTCTGGCTGCACCACCTCTGTGGCGGGCACAGAAAGAACATGTTCCGAACAGTGTTCCGGTTTGTTCGTAAGTGTGTTCCACTGTCCGGATTGTGCGGAACAGCGTTACGAATGCGCCCTATATTATGTTGGTTCTGACACTTGGGTGACTTGAATAGCTCCCATTTTCTTATAATAGACCAGCTAAAAACTGGATATGTATGATAACCACATAGATCTGTCATCCTCAATATGTGACAGAAAATAGGGTTGACCTCGATCATGCCTGCCAAATTAATAACCATTTTATATCCTTCAAAAAAGTATCTTTTTTGTTTGTTTGTTTCTTTGCTTTTTGTTCAAGTGAGACCTTCGTCAGTGCATGGTCTTTCTTTTTTTCCCGGCCAGATTAACCTCTGACTTTGAGGAGACAGTTGAGTGAAACAAGGTGCCCTTCTTGTGAATGGACTGACTCCTGGGTTTTCTAACATGCCTCTGTACAGCACCGATACATGTGAGACTACCCCCGGGATCACAAACAGATCATCTCTAACCTCGTTATAACAAATAATTTATTTGTGTTGGTTGAATCTTGTTATAACATATGGTTAATTTGATCCATAACAATGAAGTATTAAACAAGAGATGTTTGTAAAACATGTATCCCCCTATGGCAGCCCAATAGTCAGAAATGGTAAAGGTCACAGTGACCTTGACCTTTGACCTACCGACCTCAAAATCAATAGCGGTCATCTACTCTTGATGACCAACCATCATGTGCAGTTTGAAGATCCTAGGGCAACAAGCTCTCGAGTTGTTGAACAGAAACCATTTGGTCTACCTACCAACCGACAGGCGGATTGACATGTGCAAAGCAATATACCCCCTCATCAAAGATGGTGGGCATAATAAAGGTTGCCTACCTCAGGTTTACCATGTTCACAAAGTATGTGTAGTATGGCATCTGTAACATATCCATTGCCAGCAAAATTCACCTCTTGTATCTCTGGATTAATTTGTAATGTGTGCTACAAAATAAAAGTTATACCTGAAGTAAGGCCATGATAGAAAACCGTACTGCTGTTAGTTAATCTACAGACAATATTCATGTTAAACCACCCGTAAGCAATCTTTCATTTTATGTTTGACTGAGATAGTTGTTCGGTTTTGTCCTTGCCTAAAAGGTTAATGACCTCTGGCTTTGAGGGAGAAGACATAAAATTTAAGTAAAACAAGCAATCCAGGTGCCAAACCCTTTTAGAATACCGTAGACTCCTTGGTATTTTTAACATGCCCTTCGGTTATTAACCAGTAAATCTATTGTTGGGTGGGAAACATTCCCGCATAGATCTAAAAAGTTGCACCTCATAATTGAACATTGAACTTGACTTGGATTTATTTGACCAAGTTTTATACAGATTAGATCAAAATTGTGATCTCTAATGTTCTCAAAAACGATAATTTCTATCGTGAATGGACGAGGGGACGATCACAATAACTAACCTAGTCACTGTGCAACAGTTTTCAGCTAAAACACAATAATGAACTGTTACAAATGAACTGTTACAAATAAACTAACCAGAATAGATTCTTTGAGAGGTATATATCCCCTGAGAAGACACTCCTCCCTGTCCGCTGACAGCGAAAACAGGGAATTCTCTACCAGAGACATGATGAAACTGTCTATCTCAGATCATCGGTGATTCCATGCTGAAATAGATTATGTTTTAATATTGTTTAATTATTGTTTTAAGTTCAACTGATCAGACAGTATATCAGCACCAGCACTTACCCGGAACTGCCTATGTGAACTAATCCTTAACCAAGAGAGATTAACTAGCACCAGTTTTAAAGACTGCAGTGTATCTCAGCCTGAGATTGAACTTAAGAATTTAACCCTCATACTCAAAGTGAACATTCTACTACTTGGCTATATAGGCAGATAACACATCATTTGTTTGTCAAAGTATTTTGTCAAATATTATCAAGCAAATCCAATGGAATACGCTAATCTGTGCAATATTTCCAATGGTATTACACTCATGGAAAAAATAAACGTACAAAAAAAAAGTCATGTTTTTCGGGCCCCCTCATTTTCTAAATATTTATGATTATATAGTTTTATGATAATACTCATGTTGTACCGGTTAAACCCTTGACTTATGTGCATTTTTGCACACAATCATATTTGTTCTAAAACCGGTTTGACCAGTTTGATAAAACTAATTTTATGCACGTGGTGCTCATGCGAAATCAAAAGACAGAACGTTTGTCTTGATAAATAGCAGGTTATCGATAAACATTTTAAAAACTCATCAAATAAAACATGCAAAGTAAGTTAAAACATGCAATATCTGCAGAAAACATTCGGTCGGAAGAAACGGAATTCTTCTTAAAGTAAATGAGTAGTACTGCTGTCGCCAGGCAATTCCATTGCCCATATTCTACAATTACAAGGCTAAAAGAGCGATATAAAGTCACTGGGATGATAAAGGGAGACCCCGAATATAATTCGTAAACAAGGCAGAACAATGTGCATGCTCATCGCAGGAATCGCTTCTGGCCAGCCACAGCTAGGATGATGACAGGAGTCCAATGTCGAGTAAATTGACAAATTATTTGAAAAATATAATTCCGTTTTCTAAATATTGTATTTCAATTTTGATTCATTTTTTGTTTCAGTCTTCATTGTAGACGATAACGATACATTTCACAGTCGTTTGAGGTTTAGCCCATAAATGTCGCAACTCATACATATCTTTACCAGCACTATCACAAACAGCGAATAAATGCATATTTTTATTTGTACATGGCACTAGTTGCCTGTATAGCAGTTGAGTCGGTTTCCGGCAAAACTGTGCGCCTGTCCGCAAGCGAATTCATAAACATGCATGTCTGGGCGAACTCGGACGGTCGAATCCGCGCACGTGCACCACTGCCGTGGAACGTTGTTGAACCTCACCAAACCCTCATTCAAGAGTAGAACATGGTCCCAAAACAACGCATGATAACCATCCTAGCATCAATGAACCATAGTGCATTTGTGTCAAGGGTTCAACACTAGGCATTAAATGTGACAAAAGGATGAATTTTACCATGCTCGACTGATAGATTTAAACTTTTGTAAAAATGCAATTCCTACACAAAAATCAATAAAAGTTTGAATTTACCCTCATTAATAATTCTTGCAACTGTCTGTACAAACTCAATAAATTTGAAAAATAACTACATTAAAATATTTACGATAATATAAAGTGTGCGTTTATTTTGTCCCTGATGAGTGTACAATCAAATCCTTTCGATGGATGATTCTCGATTTACAAATATAAACATCTGTTGTGTGCTCAAGTATGGTATCTAAGTATTTCCTCAAATTTGCAACCTGACCCTGTGCTATATAATATACCAATCCATAGAGAACGGACAATAGGAAGCTGCTCTTACTTTTCTTGTTGTGTTAGTACATGTTCCCCTTACAGGGTCAATTTTATAATACCATAAAAAAATCCCATTCAAACCACAGTCTAATTTCACAAATGTCCTTGAAAATAATCTACTGTTGCAAAAACGCTTTACAGATATTTGTTAGGACGTTCAATATTTGGCTTGGTTACCCCACATTGTCCAAATAGACATACATGTACAATTATGTAATAGTTAAACAAACCGAACACATTGGTACAACCTTCAATATAAATAAAATCCTACATAAACTAGCAGAAAAGAAATTTTACCAATACATTTAAGATCACCAATTTCAATCCGATCTATTAGATTAATAATTGCACAGAGTTCATACATAACCCTTTAAACATATTGTAGAACTGTTAAAATATCAATACAATAAGATTCATATTTGGAGCAAAAATGTCTATTATCACTTTAAATACCCTCAATCCCAAATACGAATGTACAAATGAACATGCAATTACAAGTAGTAAATAATTGCAGAACAAAACACCTTGAGAGATTAAAAAACTGCAGTGTCACTATTAAAATACCAAAATTTTGATAACAAAAAATAAATATTCAATATAAATTTATTAACTAGCAAAATATATTTATTTACCTGATTATCGCAAGTTTTTTCAAACATATCATGCTCCTAAAGAAATCAGACTAGCACAAGTCACCAACATATGAATATTGATATTTAAGATTATAGATTATTGATTTATTCTCTGTTAGTGTATGGAAGTTTATGGTGACCGACAAATACACAGCAAGTTCAATGGTGTCTATTTCATGGTAATGGCCTTGAAATAAACCACAATTTCAATGTACTCTAATAAAATACCCTCACAATTTAAATGAGTGAAGAATTTATCTAGGTAATTAAATTGTATGCTTTGACTACATAAATAAGATTTAAAATACAACCTAAATACATGAAATATGCTTTTAAACTTCAAATTTAAAGTAGTCCCAATGAACAAAAATATTTTTACCATTATTATAATTAATAATTTATTTTATCCTACCATTAGGCCTTTATTAGCCCGAAATCGACCATCGTGTAAATTTTAGCTTTATTATGTCATGTGAGCTTTATTAGGTTATGTGGTCACATGACATGGGACTATTTTCAACCTCAAGTTCAACCAAGTCATGCAGTGTTGAAGGCGAATCCTACATACTTTTTGCAGCTGGGCCTAGTATATTTAAATCCTAAACACGTCATGGGCCTGATTTATTCTATTTAATCTGTCATTAGATCTGTTTGGTAGGGGAACAAACTTGTATTGTTGCTTAAAAAACGGGAAACGTCACATACTGCGTGACGTCATGTAGGTTTTGACGTCATTACAACTAGAATTTCATTGATAGATTTTGGAGAGATTCCACGTTGAAACACAAAATGTGATTACATACTGTACATGTTATGTTAAACTAAAGGTTTGTGTTTATTGATTGTATCTTAATTGTAGCGCGTTACTGAATTCTCGTTCAGATTTTCAGATTTGCCTTTGAATATGGAACTAGATTTCATTTGAAAACCTTGTAATTCCAATGTTTCGATATCGTTGCGCGGGTTCCACAGGGTTTTGTGATCGTATTTAAAAGGTGAAGAAAACATTTCTTGTGTTAGAAAAGTGTTGCAGGATAAATAGAACACTAGGATTAGTGGCTTATATTACTAGAATGTATTGGGTTCGTCTCCGACTTTCTCCAACTCACCCAATAAATTCAAGTAATATAAGGCACTAACCTAGTATTCTCTATATATTGGCAACATAATGAAATGAGAGGAATATTCAATTATTACTCTGCAACATACAATTTACTGTACCTTTTTATAGTGAAGAGAACTGTACCTTTCTATTTTGGTCTAGAATTGTCAATATTCAGTTATTTTGCTAAGTGGTAAACTATTTCACTTCAAAACAATTAACCAGTTACATTGATATACAAACACTGCCTCACATATTGGTGTACTGCAAAAATAAAATAAAATTGTCAAATAATTGCCTTATATTGGTATAGTTGGCTGTATATCCCATAAACAACCACACTGACATCTAAAATAACTTAAGAAATTTTGGCATTTGGTAGTTATTTCGTATTTTTACAACACAAATTCTACAGGGTATTAATATCCTATAGAATTAACACTACTATTACTTAAATTGCCTGAAATTTGTTCGTATTTGATGAAAATGAATCGAAAATCGAACCAAATACCTCACTGATGTTTACGCTGTAGTTTGTTGATGCTACAGTTCGACAACATGTGAATTACATAATTCACAAAGCATGTTGGAAGGAAACTTAGCACTTTTTTTCATGAAAAAAAACCTCAGTGAGCCATATCGAGAGTGGTTAAAATTGCTGATTTGCACCAAATCTTTCATAAAGCAACCGTCAGTGGCTTTCTATTACATCAATACTTGGTTAGGTAGGAAAATCACGATATACAAAAAATTTAGACAAATCTGTGAGGCAGCACCTTTAACAGCAGTTGGATTTACAAAAAGTTAACCAGTTGAATAGATTTACCAATGGTTAACATTCTGATGCAGTTTTGTGCGACACAAATATGCTAGCGAAGTTAAACCCCTTTCACAATTGTCACAAGGGACATACGACGGGTCTAGGATGCAAATTGGGGGACTATTGTACGTCTATATCTGTGATGTAAATGGCTTGAGGTGTTAATTGGCAGTTCTCAGTGATTTTTTGGCTATTTTTGGAGCGGAACACAGGCACCTTCCCCTAGCAAAATAACATCCATTTTTCCCAAAAAAGTATAAAAAAATCCCGATAAGAATGCATATTTTCCCCCTTTTCAGTTTTGTTCTCGCTGGTTTAAAAGCAACTAACGGTATGGCTGTGATTTTCAAACTTGCAAGTTGTTGCTACATTTGACTTGAGTATTATCAGTAGAAAATAGCAAAATATGAACAATTTTAACAAAACAAATCTTTTTTAATAATTCCAAATTTCGAGAATAGTCGCGCTAAATTTTCCCAATTTAATGGGCACAGGATGTTTCATTTCGTTCAAGGAAAATCACTGGCTCTGCGAAGTGCTGAGGTGTTAATTTGCAACATTGTCTTATGTTCTGAGAATGGCTGAGGTGTAAATTGGCAGCACTGTCTTATGTTCTGTGAATGGCCAAGGAGATGATTGGCAGCACTGTTTAATGTTCTGAGAATGGCCAATGTGTTAATTAGCAACACTGTCTTATGTTCTGTGAATGGCTGAGGTGTAAATTGGCAGCACGGTCTTATGTTCTGTGAATGGCTGAGGTGTAAATTGGCAGCACTGTCTTATGTTCTGTGAATGGCTGAGGTGTTAATTGGCAGCACTGTCTTATGTTTTGTGAATGGCTGAGGTGTAAATTGGCAGCACTGCCTATAGTTCTGAGAACGACTGAGGTGTTAATTGGCAGCACTATCTTATGTTCTGAGAATGGCTGAGATCTTAATTGGCAGCACTGTCTAATGTTCCGAGAATAGCTGAGATGGTAATTGGCAGCACTGTCTTATGTTCTGAGAATGGCTGAGGTGTTAACTGGCAGCACTGTCTAATGTTCTGAGAATGGCTGAGGTGTTAACTCGCAGCACTGTCTAATGTTCTGAGAATGGCTGAGGTGTTAACTGGCAGCACTGTCTAATGTTCTGAGAATGGCTGAGGTGTTAACTGGCAGCACTGTTTAATGTTCTGAGAATAGCTGAGATCTTAATTGGCAGCACTGTCTAATGTTCTGAGAATAGCTGAGATGGTAATTGGCAGCACTATCTTATGTTCTGATAATGGCTGAGGTGTTAATTGACAGCACTGCATAATGTTATGAGAATGGCCAAGGTGTTAATTGCCAGCACTGTCTAATGTTCTGAGAATGGCTGAGGTTTTAACTGGCAGCAATGCCTAATGTTCTGAGAATGGCTGAGGTGTTCATTGGCGGCACTGTCTAATGTTCTGAGAATGCCTCACAGAGGTGTTAATTGGCAGCACAGTCTAATGTTCTAAGAATGGCTGAGGTGTTAATTGGCAGCACTGTCTATAATGTTCTGAGAATGGCTGATATCTTAATTGGCAGCACTGTCTAATGTTCTGAGAATGGCTGAGATCTTAATTGGAGGCACTGTCTAATGTTCTGAGAATAGCTGAGATGGTAATTGGCAGCACTGCCTAATGTTCTGAGAATGGCTGAGGTTTTAACTGGCAGCAATGCCTAATGTTCTGAGAATGGCTGAGGTGTTCATTGGCGGCACTGTCTATAATGTTCTGAGAATGGCTGATATCTTAATTGGCAGCACTGTCTAATGTTCTGAGAATGGCTGAGATCTTAACTGGCAGCACTGTCTAATGTTCTGAGAATAGCTGAGATGGTAATTGGCAGCACTGCCTAATGTTCTGAGAATGGCTGAGGTTTTAACTGGCAGCAATGCCTAATGTTCTGAGAATGGCTGAGGTGTTCATTGGCGGCACTGTCTAATGTTCTGAGAATGCCTCACAGAGGTGTTAATTGGCAGCACAGTCTAATGTTCTAAGAATGGCTGAGGTGTTAATTGGCAGCACTGTCTATAATGTTCTGAGAATGGCTGATATCTTAATTGGCAGCACTGTCTAATGTTCTGAGAATGGCTGAGATCTTAATTGGAGGCACTGTCTAATGTTCGGAGAATTGCTGATATCTTAATTGGCGGCACTGTCTATTGTTCTGAGAATGGCTGAGATCTTAATTGGCAGCACTGTCTAATGTTCTGAGAATGGCTGAGGTGATAATTCACAGCACTGTCTAATGTTCTGAGAATGGCTGAGGTGTTAATTGATAGCACTGTCCCATGTTCTGAGAATGGCCAAGGTGCTAATTGACAGCACTGTCTAATGTTCTGAGAATGGCTGAGGTGTTAATTGGCAGCACTATCTTATGTTCTGAGAATTACTGAGGTGTTAATTGGCAGCACTATCTTATGTTCTGATAATGGCTGAGGTGTTAATTGACAGCACTGCATAATGTTATGAGAATGGCCAAGGTGTTAATTGCCAGCACTGTCTAATGTTCTGAGAATGGCTGAGGTGTTAATTAGCAGAACTATCTAATGTTCTGAGAATGGCTGAGGTGTTAATTGGCAGCACTATCTAATGTTCTGAGAATGACTGAGGTGTTAATTGGCAGCACTACCCAATTTTCCGAGAATGGCTCAGGTGTTTATTGGCAGCACTACCTAATGTTCTGAGAATGGCTGAGGTGTGAATTGGCAGCACTATTTTATGTTGTGTGAATGGCCAATGTATTAATTTGGCAGCACTGTCTTATGTTCTGAGAATGGCTGAGGTGTTAATTGGCAGCACTATCTTATGTTCTTAGAATGACTGAGGTGTTAATTGGCAGCACTGTCTTATGTTCTGAGAATGACTGAGGTGTTAATTGGCAGCACTGTCTTATGTTCTGAGAATGACTGAGGTGTTGATATATAGTAGGTAGCACTGTACGGTGGTCTGTGAACGGATGAGGTGTTATTTGGAAGCACTGTCTGGACATTTTTTCACTCCCGCTTTTTGAAAACTGACAGTTTAATTTCAGGTTCCGGAAAACATGTTTATCCTATAATGTTGATTTTGAGAATAGTGGATTATTTGTGCATAGAGAGATTAAGCAGCACTTGGTGCAGACAGGATTCTTCCTGATAGCCAAATAGGATTGAACGTGGGCCGCCACTCAATCCTAAAACTAGTTCTGGATACCATAACTAAATGGTCTTTTATTTACACTGACGTGTCGGCCTTTTAAAATGAAATGGAATGATCATCGTCAAAGACCTTGGACTATCCTAAAACGTGTGCCTTACATGTACCTCTAGGCCATTGACAGAGATGTTAATTGAAAGCACTGTAAAAAATTCAGAATAATTCTGAATTTTTTACAGTGCTTTCAATTAACATCTCTGTTTGGCGCAACAAGGTTGTATCTCACTATATAGTGTATAGAGAGATACAACCTTGTTGCGCCAAAGGGACGTACAGTTGTTCTGCAGTACAGTGTATGTGTTAGTGTATTAGACCATACATTGTACTTGGACCTTTCAGTTTCAGTCTTGTTGTAAATTGTAATTATGTCTTTAATTTAACATTGTGATAGTCTCTTCACATTTATCAAACATTGTGTGGCATAAATGAAAAATCTCCTTATCCAGTCCGTTTTTGTTTAAACAAGATGTTTATTTACCTTGATAATTAGCATTCAATTACAATCAACGAAAAAAAATAAACAAACCGGTTATCTCCCTTTGGCTTTGCACAGTATTTGAGCACGTAAACGTATCGTGTTTTTCCTTACGAAGCGTACTTGTTAATCTGAAACAACATGATTATGATTGTCAAAAGCACCATGAGTTACGTACCTGAGACACGTGAGAACTTTTATCCGCGGATTAAATTCCAATTAATAGCACCGCACGAGGATACGACGATAATGTCCGAAATATCCGCATCAACTTCCTTAGTTACCACGCGATCCAATTAAATATTTATGCCAGCAGTTATGCCTATAATCAAGTACACTGGCTACTTTTTAAAAACACAAAATTTCAACGTTCAAAAGAAAGTCAAGGACATTGTTTACACTTAAAACATTACAATAAAAGCAAACTGGTCAATAAAATACCTTTGTAGGCATGATATAAAAAAATAATTTCATATTAAATGATTACTGTAAAATCAGTTTATTTCAATGGGACGAAATTTCGTGGTTGTGATGAAAAAGATCATTTCGTGGTGACGTAATTTCAAGGATTTCGGATTCATAAAAAAATACATGGGTCAAAAATGACACAAATTATCAGAAATCATTGAAAAACCAAACATATATAACAAGTCACTAATATATATAAGAATTGCAAGCAATACAGAAGTCCCCTACAGGTTTGAAGCCATGACCCTTTAAATTATTTTCAATGTTTCTGTTGACATGGCACCTACAATTTTTGTCAAAGTTAGAGACCATAGATCTATAGTCTCTGTCAAAGTGAAGCATTCATTAATAGGTGTCATCCCAACATTGATCTGTATGCACATGCCATAAATTGTCAACCTATCTTTGATAATTTTTGGACTATACAAAGGGAAGAAGTGCAACTATTTCTGTGTCCATAGAAACCACAATTTTTGTCAGATTAAAAAACTCAAAAAGTTCAAGATCTCATTATAGACTCGTTTTCATATACATGTACCAAGTTTCATAAAAAATCGGTTATAACGTAATGATTTCTAGGTCCCGATGAAGTATTTTGTGTACATTTCTGCTCGGTTATAACAAAGGCAGTAATTGTGTGAAATTAGTTTGTGCAAACAATCTTAATAAGATCCTGTCAAACAGTTTTAATCATGTATAACTTCATCCAGCATATAGATTATACATTGAATAGAACTCATTCATACATGTAACTTACACTTTATCAGTTTATATTCAGCATCATAATTATATCATGATATGTACATGTACGTTTATTTTATTTTCTTCGAGCACAATATTATTTCGAGAGCAAGCTATAGAAGTATAACGCAATACGTTACATCCGAACTTATATAACGAAATTTCGTTGTTCGGATATTGTGAAAATCGGATATAGCGAAAGAAATTTCTGGGTCCCTAGGAAACAAGAGATGTTTGTAAAACACGTATGCCCCCATAGCAGCACATTAGTCAGAAATTGTAAAGGTCACTGTGACCTTGACCTTTGACCTCACAATCAATAGCGGTCAACTACTGTTGATGACCAACCTCCATGTAAAGTTTGAAGATCCTAGGTCAAAGCGTTCTTCAGTTATTGAACGGAAACCAATTACATAGTCAGAAATGGTAAAGGTCACAGTGACCTTGACCTTTGACCCCAAAATCAATAGGGGTCATCTAATATTGATGACCAATCTCCATGTAAAGTTTGATGATCCTAGGTCAAAGCATTCTTGAGTTATTGAACGGAAACCATTTTATACGACCGACATGTGCAAAGCAATATACCCCCTCATCAAAGATGGGGGGCATAATAAATGAGTTCTATTCAATGTATTGCTTTGAATCTACCAATCTATACTCTCTGGACGAAGTAATACATGATTTAAACTGTTTGACTGTTGAAGATCAGCACTTTTAGCTAACATAACGTTTCCACTAATTGGGAGGTTCTGAGTATGAGCCACATTTAATGGTAGAATTAGTGGTATACATGTACATAGTATGCAGTAGATTACAGTCAACACATTAACACTTAATGAAAATAGTTTAACAGGACTGCATTAAATATACACTTAAGCCTCAGAGGAAGCCGTGTCCATAATATCTAGCAAAGTCACTCAGGGGCTACAATTCTACTAGTATTTAAATCTCTGACTAGGTAGCATAAGAGGAGTCATGTGTGAAACAAGAATACAAGCAATATAATCAATTTTGCACTCTGAGCCATGGCCTTTCCGACTAGTCAATTTTGGCAGGTAGACATATGATTAATTACGTTCAGAGGCCATTATTTAGTGATATGATTCTTACAGATATATGTTTGTAATCGAACCATAGTTTAGTGCAGTCGGCAACGATCAGAACTCCTAACCATGAAATCGTTGGTTCGAATCCACAATCTAATTTTTTAAATTCATTGTTTTAAAATGTTACTTAAAGAGATAATAAGTTAAAATATTTTTTGTATATAAATATAATTCATCCATGAAAATGTGTCGATTCAATATATTTTTTTATTTTCAATTATTTCGATGATTTGTGTATTCCGAGCTTATGTTCTACAATATACATGCAACAAATATGGTTTGTCACATATACTAGTAGTGCACGGAGTTTGCAAGTTCTGTGCATTTAAAAAATATAAACAATTTGGTGGGATTCGAACCTGGTCTGACAAGTTATTTTTACATTTGTACAATGTATTAAGCGCTTTACTGTCACGACCATTCAGAAACATGAAATATTTGGCTTTAATTGTATTACTTATCTGAGTGGTCAGACCTATACCAACCTGTATCGATTATTGGTTTAAACCTTAAAAGTGCAGTCACGGCTCAATGCTCGAAATTGAACTATACCTTGATGAACTATGAAAAACTTGAAAGTTTTAGTAAAATCACTATGTGCCCTCCTGCATCAATAGGCATAAATACACAAAAGTACCGGTAGATAAATTTCTTTTTTCTATCAAAGGGAGGTAATTTGGATCTTGCCAGTTTGTATCAAACTGCAATAATCAGCATTTAAACATTTTCTGATTTTCTTGGCTACAATGAATGACCTGATATTTACACAGTTCACTAGTCCATGTTCAGATAGTTTGAATAAGCATAATGCTGTTTGAAAAATATCAGTTATTCCCTTCGCAATCAGCAATAATGGCTTGTCCTTTGAATACTTGAATGGTACAATATATACACGGACAGTAAAAGCCAGTGTTCGTTGTTATTCCGTCAAGGAGCCTTGAAATATACCGGTACCAGCCCTGCTTTCATTGAATATTTCCGTGATGCACGTTTTGTACCTGTTTCATACCAGGTCTAACGTCTAAATTAAAACATATTTTTTTATTTTGCAGCTACAAGAACTCAGTAACTGCATTATTTTTCAATATTTATTTGCTGACAAACAGAAACACCCTTAATTACCAAGAGTAATTGAACAAAAATAACAGTACAGTCAAATCTCGATACAACCACGCTGTTTGTTTCCAAGAAAAATGTTGTTGTAACGAATAGGTCAGTATACTGAATTGATACAAAGAGTATTTTAATACTTTTGTCCCCAAATTTGATATCATTATAATGAATTTGTCAGTATATCAGGTGTCGTTATATCGAGATCTGACTGTACTGCTAATTGAAGCTCACATTTGGCATCAAGCACATGCATATAGTATTAGTTATTAAGTTCCAGCAGGTGCAAATAAACACTAATAATATAGTAGACGTTTCTTATTTTGCCTGGTGTATAAACGCATGCATGGTGGAAACTTTCTATTATGGTCCAGCATATTTGTATGCAGGCACCACAAGGGAAGTAACCCTACTTACATGGTGTATGTGCATTGTGGTAATAAAATAACATGGCATGCATTTATTAGTATTTATTTTTCTCAAAATATCTGAAATATCAAAATATAGAAATTATACGAAACTCTCTGAATAACAGCAACTAGCAAATAAACAGTCAAAATAGAAATGCACCAAACTTCTTCACCTCTAGAGTTACAAGCACCATAATAAAATGTGATAACATTTTACTGAAAGTATTGTTATTTGTTAATGTTATTGTCAGCAGGTATGACAACTGTAAACATACAACATGCTATCATGGAGTTTTGTTTAACCTGTAGTAGCCTATAGTGTACATCAACCATTAAATTACGCTTATTTTAAATAAGGTAAAAAATTCACTACAAAATTACAACAAGACGGCCATGATGGTTGCTAGGCTGCTCAACTGAGTACAAGTCCAGTCCAAGCAAATCATCTTGACTTGCTGTTATTTGAAATATTTTGGGCGAGGGTTATACATAGATAATTTAAGTGAAATTGATTTGAAATTTGGCCAGTGGTTGATGAGGAATGTTAAGCCATGTATTCTGTATAAGAAAATAAATTCCTCCACCAAATTTTTGAAGAACCAACGATGAAATTCTTGTAAACAGGGAATTTCAAGACTGAGAATGCTGTAAAATAGCAAGTTTCTATAAAATCACATATAAGTTTTCAATATTACATACAATGTCAAATGTCAGTATATAGACATTTTACGTTATGATTTGTTGGCTCTACTTAAAGTTGCAGACCATTTTGTGCTCCAACCAATCCCACCTCTGGACGACGGACAAAGACCAATCACAACACATCATGGACACTGCGCTCAAGTCACTTAAAATTGGAACAGTAGACAGCATGAGTTCACATTTTGTTGAAGAATACAAAATCATGTACATGTAGTTGTAATTAAATCTCATATTTCACACAGCACCAACATATGAAGATCAATACCCAAATATATCAGTAAATATCTTTTTTTTATGAACACAATAGGCAAACATAAAACCATAGCAACAAAATAATTCAACAATGCTTCTGTATGAATAAGTCACTAAGAATTGCAAGCAATACATACGTCCCCTACCGGTATGAAGCCATGACCTTTAAATCACTTTTAATGTTTCTGTTGCCATAGCAACCACAACTTTCTTGAGATTCAGAATATTTTTAAATGTGCATTATCCTCTCATTTCCCCTATCCACATACCAAGTTTTAAAAACCTAGCTTAGAAGCAGTTCGAGTTATGTCAGTATCCAGACTTTTGACTGACAGACGGAGGACAACTTACAGGTATAGTTCCCTCTGGTTGAAAATCAGTAGGGGACTAAAAACATTTGATGTTGGAATCATAGACTAGTTGCATTATGTGTTGACATAGTAACAAACTGAGTACCAATGCTTGAAACATAATACAAAAATAGAAATACAAAAATTGCTATATAGTTATCGAAACATAATCAATTTGAAAACAATGAATAAACTTTTTCGTACATATATTAAACATAAATGGCACAAAATGCAACAAAATCTACACAATATATTACCGTAGTAAGACTAACTAGCGCTACAATTGTCTCATGTCACCAATTTATATGATGTAAGACTGTTCACAAGAACTATTTATAACATACAAGTACACAAAAGTCATTCATCAAGCAACACCATTGATACATAATTTTTATACAATACAGAATTGTCACTCCTGCAGGATAATAATAAATATTCGCCAGTCAACTTCTCTTATAGCCTTCAAAAGGTCTTACCTATCATGGTTCTACTCTGATTGACAAACCTAATGTAAATGTATTCTGAGATTTTGTGAATAATTTGACTATGTAACATAATATATTTGATACCATGTTGCATTTTTATGTAGACTATAGTAAGATTTTAATTACCTGTCGGAGATCATCTTGCCTATATCACTTACGGGTACGTGCCCGAACCCTAATTGTCAATTGTAAATGACTCATATGAAAATTACTGTTGTACATTGAACAACTATACCTCAGTGGCCAATGTAATAAATATTCAATGGCAAAGTACCTGCGACAGGTTGAAAAATCGACCTATAGTATTGTATATTTTGTTGTTGTACTTCTGACTGTTTATTGTTTATGTCATATGATTTCTGTACACCATGTTTTTGCATAGAGGCTCAAAGGGAAGACTGGGCTTGCCCAACTGAACCAACAGGATCAGTTGAACTTCATTTTGGTGAAATAATTTTTCAAGACGCTGTTCTTGGACGGACCCACAATTTCTAATGTGTTGAGCTAAATTTTAGTGCTCACAATTAAACAGCAATTAGAAAACAAACAAACAAGTAACATTATGTAAGTGCAGTCTTATATTATGCATCAGTCGGTATGTCCTCTGTATTTCACAGATCCATTCGATTTTTCTGGTCTGCCATCTTCAAGCTGATCCAAGTATTCAACTGCTTTGTACGTAACTTTGCCCAGATCACATGGTCATGAAGAGCGAGAATCTGGGCCGCAGCAAGAGCTGCCCCATCAGGGGAGGTAACTGTAGCACATCCTAGTCCTACAAGTATTCACCAACAAATGTTTCAATCAAAATTTCGCAAATTCCATTTCTATCAAAATTTACCATATGCCGTGTAAATCAAGAATATACATGAGCCGTTCTCATGGAAAACCAGGCTTAGTGACAAAATGATGAAAATCATGATAGTAATAGTGTTAGATTTCCCTATTAATCAAACTTTTAATCCAATACTAGAAAGGTTATCAACACCAAAACATATGCTCCCACAAAGGGCCATAACACTGGCAATAATTATCCTACCTTAAATTCCTGACAATATGTACAACTAGGCTGCATTGAAATCCAACCAATGTTTAAGGAGAACAAATTATGTGTACAACTTCTTTTTGACCATTACAGCTGGATTGTTTAACTCCAGCACTAATCATTCAACAAAAGATTCCAGACAAAAAGCACAAATAGGCTTGGTACCAGCTATTCGTGTTAAGTTTCATTGAAATCCAATCTGTGGCTAAGTAGAACAAGCGGGCACAAACTTTGTGACAGACGTCCAGTACAAAGTCAATATATCTTCCCCACTATATGTAGGAGACATAATATGTGTATAGTTACCAGAAGGCAATCTAAGGGATGACCAGATATCCTGTGATCCCCAGTCAGCACTGATAGGTGGACAGTTTATAACCGGCCATGATGTATTACCAGACAAGACTGGACCCAAACCATTGCTTCGTCCAGCAACAGCAATAAATACTGTAGGTATACCAGCACCTAAAACAAAACAATGTCAAAGTTAACATTAATTGGTGTGGGAGAATTATAAATAAAGTACCATACTAGGACTGACTGCCTAAAATCATGGGCAGTATTTTCATGCTGTGGACGTCAGTGAAACAACTGAGTCACTGAAATAGATTGTTGTATGAATCAATATGATCAGCATATTGACATTACCTAGGTTTATAAGCATTGATCTTTAAGTTGATCACCTTTTACAACTTCATAGCACACAAAATATGTTGGCATTCAGAAAAGTGCTAATATCAATATGCTAACATATTTTGAAGCTTATAGAGGTAACCAATCATTGTTTTGCACCTTCATTAGTCAGCAGAGACATTTAATACTTCCATATTCTATAAAGTATTACCGGGTACATCTGTTTGCTTTCCAACTTTCTCTTAAGGTGAGTCGCTACCATTGCACGACGTCATATAAAATTTGTCGACTTCGCACCGATTTATATGAAATTTTGATGGCTAAAAGTACAGAATCTTTAGTTTCCAAAGATATATTTTTTTAAAAAATATTTTGAAGAATTTTATAATTATATAACGTCCTATACGGGTATGGCGATGTTAGCGCGTTTTGAAGGTTTTGTCAAGCGTCGGTTGTATACACTTATCGATCGCTTTATAAAGGTAATCAATGGAGAGCCCAGCTCACGGCCTTTTACATGAATATAAATTAAACTGTCAATACAGCACGCCGCAATAACACGGTGCATTTTTATTGCGACGGAGTGCCGTTTTTCGTTGTTTTTATAACGTCAGTACGCCAACATTATATCAATGTCATGCAACATTTTGCACGGTGACCCTATAATTTTATTATATTAAAACACTGCTGAATTATTTTTCTTTCCATCAACGTAAAAAAATCAAGGGGTCTCACCGCAAAATGTTGACCAAAAATCGACTTGAAATGAATCTTTACGCTATATTTTACGTCGTTTTTGAGCGACGTCGTGATAATTATGCGTCGTTTTACGCTGTTTTAATAACGCCACTGGACTAACGTTATATCAATTTTATGCAACAATTTGTACGGTGACGCTATAATTTTATTATATTAAAACACTGCTGGATAATTTCTCCATCAATCGATGTATAAATATTAAGGGGTCTCACCGCGAAATGATGACCCAAAATCGACTTGAAATGAAAATTAACGCTAAATTTTACGTCATTTCTGAGCAGCGTAGTGATAATTATGCATACTGATTAAGGTCCAATGTTCAAGGCCAATATCTTGTTGCATTTACGCAACCTCTGAATATTCTTACCAGTGTCTTATGCGCTGGAATGATTAGGATACTCTTAGCTAACCAGTTTTCGCGACTTTGGTTTTCAAGCTCTGTACATTCTCGGCCATAGATTATTCAGTATTTTAGTAATCTACTCTAGTAATTACTATATTGTTAAAGTCTAAGGCATAAAAAGATACCAACATATTAAACTTGTTTCTTAAATACATTCCCATTTGAATTAGTCCGGTCTCTGTGGAAGACAAAATACTCCGGTGAAATAAATTTGAGACACATACTGTTCTTGTACCCTTTAATGGAGCTATACGAAATATCACAGGCCTAAGAAATTATATCACGAAAACAGAGTTTTAAAATTCCTGATCATCCGGTCATTACTATATACATGTATAAGAGAATTATATATAGTAATGACCGGGTGATGGTGAATTTTAAAACTCTGTATTTTGTGATATAGTTGCTAAGGCCTGAGGAAATATTAATTGAATGTTTGAACGGAAAGTAGGTAAATCACTAAATGAGAAACTAAGTGAAAATGTTTCCGATGGAGTCCCAACCTAAACAGAATGTTATCAAGGATCGTAACTTACTAGTATTATGTTTAAAATTTGCATTCCGGGACCACAACACAATTAACCCCACAAAATATAAATGATAGCAATGATTCCCTATGTATGATTCCCATCTACGACAAATCTAGACACAAATATGTTCAAGTCCGTTTCGCTATCCGCTAGGTGTGAAGCTAGAGGTTATGGAATCAAGAGCGGACCTCTGTAGAGCAACAACCCCACTATAACAACACCTTCAAAAATTCCCTTAGCCAACACTCACTGTCAATTTAATTGGGCTGCGTTTAGCAAAGAAAAATATACCGGGGTATACCATGGCACGGGTTTTCCTCAAATTCTACGGTATGCCCTATACTAGTATACAGTAACACAGCATACGACCAAGTTGAACTTAATTACTGTGTCTAACAGCTATGTTATAGTGGTTAGAAAATGATTGAAAACTCTCAGCCAGGCTAAGAACGACGAAAAAGACCCGTTACTTGACTAGGATTAGAAAAATATTAAGACTATGTAAAATAATAACTTGAAGTGAGAAGGTCTGCAATGGTGAAAAAATATAATTATAGCAGCATGGCAATTTCAAGGCTTTCACTCATATATGGTGTAGTCTGCTGTTACGGCTGGTATATTCAAAATTATAAGAACCAGAGAAGGTATAATGTTGATAATATACCGGTATTTCAGATGGTACCGCGGTATTGTACAGCGAGAAAAATATACCACAGTTACCGATTTACCGTTCATACCGCGCACCTCTACAATTTCACCTCTATAGAACAACAACCTGTTATCAATATTAGCCGCTTCCAAAGTGTGTTGCTCTACAGAGGTTGTGTTGTATTTGGTTTGTGTCTGGTGCCGCCAGGAAAATATCATTACATGTATACTTGTATTTATTCCAGACACACATACGGATTACGACCCAGTAAGAGTTTAACGTCACTTTAGTTTTTGGGGGATACTGTAAGGTCATTAATATTCTCGGTGATAATTTTCGTTGATTTCGATGACGAACTAGATCGTGAAATTAAATTCCCTCGAATGTCTCAAAATACGTGACAAGAGATCTTTCTTTCAATATCTAAAATCCACGAATTTAAGAAACCACCAATTTGCCATTTTACCAAAATCCATGAAATTTAATACACGCGAAAATTAATTTTACGGTATGTCATAAAACTGAAGGTGGCTGAGTTCCAGATGCATCCCTGATGCTTTTATTGTAAAGCTTTCTGCACAGGAACTAGGCTTTGAATGAGACTGTTGGTGAAGTAAGTTGTAAGTCGAGAAACTCTGCAAGTATTTCTGTTTTTAACCGGCTGGAGTTGGGATCGAACCCACCACCTTCTTACTACTGGAACACAGACATGCATATAGATTCAGTCTAAACAATGTTACATGTTTGGTTAGTATCAAAATTTATAGAACGGCAAACATGGGTTTTAATTTTAAGATATTTACTCTATACGGTTCACTTTTATACCTAATATATCATTAGCAGTAAAATTATGCATGTATATTGCGTGAAAGTAAGAATCTACCAGTAATGTATCGTTTTATTATTTACATGATGTAATAATTTACCCTCACAATAACTCAAAATTTGTCTATGGTGTAGAACTTGTATATGTACTATTAAATTAAAAAAACTAGGTATAAAGCGAAAAGCTATCTAACATTGACACATGCAATATGATTTCATCTCAACACACCCGTAATTAGCTGTGGACAACACTGACTGTGCTTAGGAACTGGGAGCTTTCATGCGCTCGCTACTCTGTACAAATAGCGTGCGTGTGAAAAGTAGCCTATAATCAAAATAATTGATAACACACACAATGACACCAGGGACGTACCTAGACATTTTGACGTGTAGGCCCAATTTTATTGGCCATGCCCAATCGGAATAGTTTTGTTTTTTAATTGAAAGTAGCCCGTTGTGCTTTTTTGCCTAAAGTTAGTTCTTCAGAAGTAACAAAACCGTCTTTGTCATACTTGTGCAATCTTGTAAAGTCCCTATGCTAATGACATAGCGGCAGTTACGCAACTTAATGTGTGTGGTGATGTTTAGCCTCTTGTGTCGTGTACGATCCTTATGAGAAAAACTTCAAATGAAAGTAAATATAGTGCCATCTCAATAATTAATCTAGTCTGTTCACTCCTATCTCTGTAGCACTACGGCGTGGTTTCTAAACAGACTCACAACGTCAAAACATCGTACAGAAATGAAGTAAAATATAGCGTAAATTTTCATTTCACGTCGATTTTGGGTCAACATTTCGCGGTGAGACCCCTTAATAATTGTACATCAATTGATGGAGAAATCATCCAATTAATACAATAAAACTATATGGTCATCGTACAAATTGTTGCATAACATTGATATAACGTCAGTCCAGTGGCGTTATTAAAACAGGGTAAAACGACGCATAATTATCACGGCGTCGCTCAAAAAACGACGTAAAATATAGCGTAAATTTTCATTTCAAGTCGATTTTTGGTCAACATTTTGCGGCGAGACCCCTTGATGGAAAGAGAAATAACATTGGTTTCTAAACAGACGTACAAAATGAAGTAAAATATAGCGTAAAATTTCATTTCACGTCGATTTTGGGTCAACATTTCGCGGTGAGACCCCTTAATAATTGTACATCAATTGATGAAGAAATTATCCAGCAGTGTCTTAATATAATAAAACTATAGGGTCACCGTACAAATCGTTGCATAAAATTGATATAACGTCAGTCCAGTGGCGTTATTAAAACAGCGTAAAACGACGCAAAATTATCACGGCGTCGCTAAAAAAACAACGCAAAATATAGCGTTAATTTTCATTTCAAGTCGATTTTTGGTCAACATTTTGCGGTGAGACCCCTTGATATTTTTACGTCAATGGAAAGAGAAATAATTCAGCAGTGTTTTAAGATAATAAAATTATAGGGTCACCGTGCAAAATGTTGCATGGCATTGATATAACGTTAGCATACTGACGTTATAAAAACAACGAAAAACGGCAATCAGTCGCAATAAAAATGCACCGCGTTATCGCGGAGTGCTTTACGGACATTTTAATTTATATTCACGTTAAAGGCCGTGAGCTGGGCTTTCCATTGATTACCTTTATAAAGCGATCGATAAGTGTATACACCCGACGCTTGAAAAAACCTTCAAAACGCGCTAACATCAACATACCCGTACAGGACGTTACATAATTATAAAATTCTTCAATAATATTTTTTTTTAAATATATCTTTGGAAACTACAGATTTTGTACTTTTAGACATCAAAATTTCATATAAATCGGTGCGAAGTCGACAATTTTTATATGACGTCGCGCAATGGTAGCGACTCACCTTAAATAGCGCAGACCTAAAGGTGTGAGTCACCCTTTAGTATAAAATATATCTCAAGTAGATTCCGGCACAACACCGCTTCTCAACTATTTTTCTGTTATATATGGCAGCCCATTCATCTAACCAGTTTTTCTGGACTGTATCCTAACTGGAACTAACTTACCCTTCCACAAGGGACCAGCAACTTTTCAACATGTGGAGGAAAATAAAATTCTTGTCAAATTTTCATGGACTTTATGACCTGACGTGACTGGGAATTGATCCTGGACCACAGGGTAACAAATCAAGGACACTAACCGCAGGAAGATGACCGTGGCTAATACCGCAGGACCATGACCGTGGATAATACCGCAGGACCATAACCGTGGCTAATACCGCAGGACCATAACCGTGGCTAATACCACAGGACCATGACCGTGGCTAATAATAAATTACCCCAGGACCAAGACCATGGCTAATTCTTAATTAAAGTACAGTATTCAATAATACAGCAATCACGTACCTTCATATTGTGCCAGAATGTGGAGTGTTTCCTCGGTACCTTTATGAGCTGATGACACACGTAACTCACACGGAATACCATACTTCAGACAAGATTTCTTGATATTTGCACAATGTTCACCATCAGTAGGGGACCCCATAAAGACAACAACTCTAGAACTAGGCTTAGGCAACAGTAACTACAATGAAATACGCATATAAATTCATTTCACCTGTTTACACTCTTTCTTTGAAATTATTCATTACCCATGCACTATCACCTCTTCACACATGGCTAACCAGTCCAGGAAATACCTTTATACTTAGCGAGTGATACCAGGGGGCTATATCAGTCCAATTTTCATAACTTTGGTATGTCACAGCCAGGGATCAAGGGTTGCACAGTGGTCGAGTGGATAACACTCTTTATCTACTGATCAATAGGTCCTTGGTTTGATTCTCAGTTTGGATACCGAGTCATTGTCATCATGTATGCCCAAACTATCATTAATGCTACCTTGACCTTTTACCATTTGACCTCAAAATCAAATGGTATCTTATATTAATCCAGGTGACAAACCTCTCTATAAAGATCCTGGGCCCAACCATTCCTGAGTTATTGATCTGAACTGCATTTCATCTTATAGGTCATGGTACCCTTAGACATTTGACCTCAAAATCAGTAGGGGCATCCAATAACCATCTACTGTTGCTGATCATCCTCACAATAAGGTGTAAAGATCCTTGACCAACATATTCTTGAGCTTTTCGCTAAATATGCCTATGGCAGTAAAACACAGGAAATAAGTTTTTTTCTGAAATTTAATCATGGCAAACATTTAATCTTGTTAACTACTTCATATTAAATAGGTGGAATTTTTACCTCAGAAAAATATATGATTTTACAGGTAACTATGTATGTATTGAAACCCTTACCTTCACCCTATCTGCCACCCACTCAAAGTTTCTTTTAACACAATCCAAACTTTCAGCATTAACCTCTTTAAGTTCCCTGTAGACTTGTTTATCTTTCATTAATCGCTTATCCCCTGATGGCCAGAGACGCCAAGAATCACTGTCGATAACATCAGCCAATAAAATTTCACCTAAATGTGGAAATGATACAAGGATCTTATTTAAGTATTTTAATTTACAGTACATTTGAAGTTCACAGACATAAGTTCTGATGGTGGTGCACGCCACAGTTATGAGGTCAAGGGGTCAAACTCCTAGCCATGTCCTTCACCTCTGACCTATTGATTTGATTTATCAAAGATTTCAGTTGCATGATGGACCAGCACTCTTAACCAGTACAATGAGTAGATAATCCAGGAACATTGAACAGGCAACCATCATGAACACCTTTTCGGGGGGTATTTGTTGACAAACATCATAGCTTTTATTTGACGTTTCAAAATGCATTAATTTTGGACTATCAAATTTGACATTAGTGCCAGGTGTGCATTTTATCAAATAAATCAGTACAACTTTAATAAGAACTTTTATTAACAAAATACATTTCAGATGAAAATCCTTCTCCATGACTCTTTAAAAGTCAATCTTCTGCAATATTTTGCTGACTCTTGAAAATTAATGAATCATAATAAACTTATTTAATAGAAAACTAAGGGAATTTCTTGAAAATTTTTCTTCATTTAATAGGAAACTACGGGAATTTCTATCAGTATGAATCAGTATTTGTCAGTCAGGACTGACGGACTGACCATTTTCACAGAGTCTGCATACTTACCGGTATTAGGATCTACCCCAAACTCTATCTTCATATCAATAAGGGAACAATCCAGTGAAGCCCAGGCTTTCTCCAGGATTTCAAACACTGTCACTGTAGTCCTTGACATAATATCAATATCATCTTGAGTGATAAGTCTCTCTCCAACCTTTATCTTGGCAGCAACACATTGCTCATACGACCACTGAGGATCATGATTAGCATCGTCCTGAATTAATATAATAAACTCGGCTATACAAATACAGCCAACTCTCGTTATCTGGAACTCGCTTATATCGAATTTTCCGTTATGTCGAAGTTTTTTTCAAGTCCTGATTTTTCTCCTTTGTCTATATGAAATCTCGAGACCTATCTCGAAGTTTCGGCTCGAATTCGGCTCAAATTTTTCGTTGTCGAAATATTGTTTGGTCCCGATTAACCAATTTGCACTTTAAATCTATTGTTCATCTCGAAGTCAGGTCGAAGTCTGATCGTATTCGACAAGCGTCAAATGTTATTCACACCTCGCCAGTCTGAAATCTTCGATTTACCTGTAATTTTCGCGCCTTCTATTGTTGAACAAATACTTGTTTGCAACAATTTGCGCAAACATGTCATAAAGATTCGAGTTACGTATACTTACATCAATAATCATGTCATTTCGAACAATTGTTTATAAAAATAATAATTAAAATAAAACATAAATATCACAAAAAGCAATTCTCACAAGTATGTTGTTCTTACGACCGTAACAATATGGCGGCGTAAAATGACAGAAACTAGAAAACTTGCATTCGAATTTTCGTTATGTCAAAGTAATTTCCACGGTCCCGTGAAATTCGAGATAACGAGAGTTGACTGTATAATGAAATTGCAAGCTCTGCATTAAAGTCGCCCAGTAAAATGAAGTATACAAAATCAGATCTAGTAGGATTTTCCAGTATGCAGGTTACATCGACACACTGTTTAATTGACTATTTTTGCAGCTCTCATTTTATGATTTAGAGCAGCTAAGATTCTCTGTTCAATGAATGTACACATTTCTATCCAAATCATACGTCAAATGACAACTGCTACACAATATTTGAATAGCTAAATCACCTTGAAAAATGTCTCCAGTTTAGGAGGGCAAAATCTGTAACCTTCCTCCACTCCAGGGTTTCTCTTCAAGAATGATCCTGTAGCAATTCTTCGTGTGACCCATTCTAGGGGAATCATGTCACAATAGTTGGCTAACATAGACGTCTTACCGATACATTTCTCAAAGTGGGTTTTGACACCTGAAAGTATTAAAATAATATACTTGACTCAGTGGAAGTCATGAAGTATGAAAACATAAGTACAATGTACAGCAAATAAGTTCATTTCATGCACATTATACTTATACTGAAGGGGTGTAGAAATGAGCCAGAAGGCAGTAGAATCCACTAGCTAATTAAACATGCTTGCCGGCTACTTTTTGTCATTTTCTTCTTTGTTACCTGACTACACCCCTGATACCATAAGCTATTATGTTACCAGTTAGAAATAAACATTTCAAAGTGCTCTTGGTTGAAACACACTCCTTATATAAAATCAGTTTAGCAATAATTTCGACTTTCAGCGCGATTGATCAATTAATCCATTATCGGCAATTATTAAGGGTTCCATACTCTCGGTATCTCTTTTTTATATAAAGTATGTCAGATCATCGTGATAAGATTTATTTCGATTGAAAATGGGTTTTCATATAAGTAACAATGTAGTCTTATTATCAAGGTAAGTAAATTACAACAACTCACCTGCTTCTTTTAAAAGTTTAAATATAGCTGATGTTGTAGCAGTAGATATCTCCGCTTTCCCTTTCATGTCATGAGCACGTGCCCCATCACCGGCTGTAATTCTATCCTTGGATTGTAATATAACATACCCATTATGATCTTCACTACGATATACAACTTTCGTCTTCCCTTCAATAACAACAGCACCTGCTGTTTCCCCTGTAAACCAGAATAAATTATGAATGTTGTGCCAGAGGATTTAGTATCCGCTTCAAATGTGCTAACGTTTAAAACGCGCTTTGATAGACTATACAATGATATCAAACAGGACATCAGTGAAATCTATAATTAATACATGTGAGAAAAACAATAAATAACACCGGAAGGAGAACATGTAAATTTCTATGCTAACGAAGACTGAAGCAGACGACGAGTCGTAAGGACTCAACACTTCTGCAATCTCCAATAAAGGTTGTGTTTTCGCATTTTCGCTTTGTCTCCTTTTCTACAGGGTTATATAATCGACGTGTACAGTATCACACTGTAGCCCGGGGCTGGACCGTCAGAAATTAAAAAGCAGCCACTTGGGAGACAATGTCTGTCTAGGTTATATACATACCGGTACATTTTACACTAGAGTGAGGGGACCAATGCTCGGTCAGCCCAGTGCTCGGTCACTTCGTTTGTTATGTAAAATTAAATGAAAAATAAAGATTGTTAATCATGTTTTTACCACTGTTTTGTTTATTTCAACCCCTCTTGCACCTAATTACACCAGAAAATCGTCCTTTTTCATTTTTTAAAATAATTTTGCAGACAGCAGTTGTTCGTCATCGAAAGAAGACTGAACGAATATCACTACATTTCCTCACTGACAAATCATAGATATTTACATTTAGAATATTATTTCCATGTACCTTAACTTCGAAATGTGTAAGCTTTGTGTTTCAACAGAAAAAAAGGATCTGTAATCCACAGTGACTGATTTAACAGGCAATAAACAAATACCCCACCCACCTGCTGACGTCATTTATTAGCTGCGCGGCTCATGGATAAACTGCATAATCTGCACTATGGGATAAAATAGGTGCGGTTAAAATAATTTGTTCACAATTGTTTTCATTTGTTTGTGCTCAGGGGAAAAGTTATAACAGTTTTTTCATTGTTATAAGGCAGTGGCTAGTCGTCCGGCGCCGGACGACTAGACAGCGAAATTAGTCGTCCGTCAAAGGACGATTAGCAAACGCTACGTGCATTGGCTAGAGAACCGTCATTCTATTTCTACGCATTAGGCACCTACCTTATAATAAAGGCTATAATAAACTACGAATATAAGCAAGACATGTCAATGCCTTATCTGCAACCATTTTGTGATCGCCCGTGTATCTCCGTATATTGTCCGCCATATTGGAATGGTATAAACTGGTACTAATGAATGCAGAAATCGCTGTCGGGTTTTATAAAGCGCGACAAATAGCAATGGTGCAGCTGTGTATTGGAAATGGTATTAGAAATAGAGCTAGAAGTAGTAAGGGAACAAAGAATGTTTCAATTACAGTATTATGAGGATTGTGAAAGTATTTTACTTCATGTTGAAAAAATGAAATTGCTGTGTAAGGTAATTGGCAGTTTGGAATGTCACTGGTTATATAATAGTGTGAAAACAATGTTGCCGTTTATAAGTGTTATCATGGTAGGCCCTATTGTTGTTGTTGTTGTATTTAAAATGAAACAAATAAAAAATACAATTGTAAATTGTATTGTTTTGTATGTATGTGTCATTAAAACTGCGAATGAAAAATAGTTAATTGCCACATAATTAGCTTTGTTTGTGACACCTCGGCAAATTAACGTGCAAAGTTTGTTTTTCCGTATTCATTCGTGCCAGTTTATACCATTCCAATATGGCGGACAATATACGGAGAATACTCGGGCGATCACAAAATGGTTGCAGATAAGGCATTGACATGTCTTGCCTATATTCGTAGATAATTATAGCTTTTATTATAAGGTAAATGCCCAATGCGTAGAAATAGAATGACGGTTCTCTAGCCAATGCACATAGCGTTTGCTTGTCGTCCTTTGACGGACTACTAATTTCGCTGTCTAGTCGTCCGGCGCCGGACGACTAATTTCGCTGTCTAGTCGTCCGGTGCCGGACGACTAGCCACTGCCTTGTTATAATGCTGAAATAAATTATGATCACTGATGAAATTGTTAGCGTCACACATTACTCATAATTACATTGTCATTCACCAAGACGTCAAAAGGTGAGTGGTAGTAAAGCAATAGTTTGGTACAATTGGCCCGTATCATCAGCATTTATTTCTGTTTTTATGTCACATTATATCAGTTGATATGTTAAACAAACAGTTCCTATTGATTATTACAAAATTATATTTCGGAGTTATTATATAATCGGTGTCAAGGTGGACGCTTTGTTTACAATCTCGTCTGAATAGACTTGATCATTATTTTAATGTGTTGTTTTACTGTAGTTTATTGAGTTTGTAAGTTATAATTTTGAAAATATACACTTTTTGACCGAGCACTGGTTCACTCACTCTAAGCTTATATTATCAGTAGTTCTATAGTATACAATCAACAAGAGATGTTTGTAAAACACATATGGCCCCATGGCAGCCAAATAGTCAGAAATGGTGAAGGTCGCAGTTACCTTGACCTTTGACCTACTGACCTCAAAATCAATAGGGGTCATTTACTGTTGATGACCAACCTCCAAGTAAAGTTTGGAGCCCGTTGCCTAACCAAGCCGCTTCCAAAAGGCGCTACCGAGCGCTTTCCTATGTCTACGCAATAACATGCTTCAAGTGATCAGTGCTCGCTCGGTAGCTGTTTGGTTAGGCAAAGAGCTCCAATTGTAAATAAAAAACATTAATTTTTGTGTTGTATTGTCCCCTTGACAAATAAAAGTCGAATTTAACTAAAAGTGGTGATGAAGAATAGGAGAAGTGACGTCAATGTTTCATTTAATTGATTTTTAATGCTAACATCACATGGTGAGTCAGAGCATCTCACGTCACTTCGCCGTCAAAAAATTGTTGAACGCACGTACGCGAAAACACATTACAAATGAAAATTTGCAACGTGTCATAGAATGTCATTTCATTTTAAATCAAAATATAGAAACAATTACCGTCGATTTTCATTGTTCACCACAACAGTACTTCTCTCTCCAATTTATACACTGAAAATGCACTGGAAACCGCAAGCTGCACCCTCACTTATGACATTCACGTGCAGCCAGAGTTCAAATGAGGTCAAAAATTTACCACCAACCAAAACTTCTCATTCTTATTTGTTTTATGTGTATTTTGGTTCCAAATGTTCATTTTGTCACACAAATCTGTTAAAAACTTTATTAATATTAAAATAATTACAACTATTTGCAAATTTTCCGAGGACTACTTAGCGAATTGCGGAGTGATATCAATGCGGGTTGAAATACGGGCTGTCACCAAAAGCTCTAACCACACACGGAGGTTTGTCGTCTGTTTTGATCAGACAAAGAAAATGATATGGAATCAAACAGTTACACTCAGGTTCCAGACAATTGATCAATTCTAGTAAAATGTAGATCGATATGACTAAAATTAACATTAAAACCAGAGACTATAGAATCTAGAGTTAATTTCCTTCGAGGAGGTTAATTTCAGTGCACGTGTCTCGAAATTCTAGGTCTAGAAATGCGGAGATCGACAAAGTTTGAATGTAATTTGATCGCCAGACAGGCAGACGATGGCAAATTTGGGATAAACCAAAGGTCTTTGGATAAACCTACCCTTTATAATATCGATAACAAATATTAAACTTCAAATAAAATTAATGTTCAAAGCTCTGTCGGCTAAACTTGCTAGATCTACTACAATACAGGTCACACATATGCAATGATGCTGTAATCTTTAGACATATGTCCCTCCGGCCTCACATCCAGTTATGGGGTGCAGAATAAAATGCTATTTTAGATTCCTTGTGGGTTCAAAAGTTGCCTGTGAAAAGAAATTCCCACTTGAGAAACAGTTTCCGGTCTATAGACTACATATCACATCAATACCACATTGAGATTTTAAAAACCCTACGCATTTTCCTTTCGATCCTTACCTTTCAAATGCATAACGTTATAAGATATTTCTAATTTATATGTTTCACCCCGCCTTGGAGATCAATAACTTGCCAAATCACGTGACAGGCCTACAAACCAAATACCAGTCGATCAAGTCTTGAGACAACACGAAGGCCACGAAGGAGCTGTAGATGGTTATAGGTCACACCACCGTCCAGTCCAAGTCCGATAGAACCCACATGCGAAGAGACAGAGGGAAAGTCCTCGAGACAGTTGGCGCAGAGACCTGGACGCAAGATATAACTATAGGCTTGCACATCACCGGAATTCCCGGAGAACCCGGATTCCGATTCTTCGTATCACAATAGACTTTCTCTATACCTTGTATCACGCACGTTAATTAACATGCGTGCTTGTATGCAGCTCTCAGACAAATTTGCGATTATGCCTTAGAGAGGGTCCTGCACATTTATTAAATAATGGAAGAAAGAAAGCAATCAAGAAAGAAAATGGTAATATTAAAGCTATTTTAAGCTTGTGTGTATATACATGTATACTGAAAATTAAAGTTTAGCAAGTTTTTCAGGGTACTAATATTTTTTCTTGTATGGCGATGTATGCATACGTGATGTAATTAACATATCGGTCATGACTTAGGTATCAAAATTTCAGTGGTCATTCGTGTTATCGTGGCTTTGTGAAGTTATGGCGTCATTTATAAAGGAAGCACGTGTAACACGTGCAGGAGGAAATCTGACCCGTGTAATGGATAAAAACAAGCATGAACTTGTCAGGATTATGCCACAACCAAATAAGCTGGTGTAAGAATTGTAAACTATTTAACGGTTCGAGGTCCAGGAATGACAGTGAACGACATCAAATGGCTATTTAAATGTTGAATGATGTCACGAAGGCAAGAGGCAAAGCAATACATTCCAATGATAATTGATTGATCATTAGTTGCCTAAAGACTAAATTTTTGCTAACAGGAATCGTCAAAGGTGGGTCATGTTCAAACAGACGAACAATAGCTATGTCACAAGAAGGGCATTAGATTGCAGTGACGTCAATGCCTAACAGATTAATGTGAAGTCACCAGCTAGCTGTTCATGTCAGGAATGCAAACGGCACTATTGTTTTTTTATAAAATCGACCGGAATAGACAACCTGCTACTAGAATTTATTGACGCCATGCTGACGTTGGAAAACCGTTAACGCGACGTCATTGGTAAGGTTGGTTTGCCTGGTTTATCGCATAACGACTCGTAGGCAATAAAATTACTATCTCCGTATAGGTTTACTAATCAACCAACACATTAGAATATTCGCCGATTTACCAAATTTAGGTCCTTCTCGAGAGTGGAAGAGATGGGGAACAAAATGCCATCCAAGGTGCATGACCTTGGGCAAACATTGGACAAAAATGGTAAAATATTCCCCTAACCGTTGTTTTAAAGCTTCGTAACATCAAGAGACAAACATGTTCGACTGTAATGACTCATTAAGGAGGGCACAATCGACATCTCATTTCTTGTGATTTATCTAATTGACCCCTATCTCCTTACAAGTGACGAATTTCCGTCAGGATGAACATTTCCTTCACTTATACAGTTGAATTTCAAATGGAATGAACTGATCTTAAGATTGAAAACTTTCCTTTTGTAAAAGTTCATGCAACTTCACAAAAACAAATAAAATAGTCCAACTTGCTAAACTTTTTTTTATAAGTATATATAAATCTGTATAATTTTCCGTGATAATTTAAATATAATAATGTGTGTTTCCGTACAAAACTTAGTCATACATGTACTCGATTTTATGTCGATTGCAAAATACGAAGTTAGTCTATATGTACATGTAAGTCTATTCAACTTCTATTAATAACTCTCGACACCTCAATTTCGATAGTATATTTTACTTTATATGGTCATTGACGAATAAACACATGCCTCGTACTGGATTTTATGTCAAGTGTTGGGTACAAATGTAAATCTATACGCATTATATTTTTAACTCTCGACACCTCCTTTCTGATGGTTTCTTACCATATATGGTCATTGATAAGATATACGGGCGTCAGTCACCCTTGTTACCCTGATAAAACAACATGATTGGATATTCCCAACATGATTGAAAAATGGCCGACATGAAAAATGTGATAAGTGCATTGTTTTTGCAATATTTTCCATATAAACTATCCAGATTGTTTATTTCAATATTACATAATCAACATATGAAGAAAATGTACTATTTGCACTAAACAATTTGCATATAGGTAATATTTTTCACTATGTAAAGCCTTAAAGAAAGTGTGGATTTTGCATTTGAGAATGAGTTTTGTACTTAAAAACGTTGTAAAACTCATTTATTTGACTCTATGTAATGAATATCATTTGGGAAGTATCGGCAGTTGTATAAACTATGATTTGGACGTTTCAATTTTTTAAAATCTTAGATAAATTAACGCACACCAACAATAATTCAAACATGTGTAGTATTTTTTGGATACTGACCGACATGATTGTTAAATTTATTAGGATACTGGCCAACATGATTGTGGATAAAAACCAACATTACAAATTGAAATCTTGCCAATGGGATTCTCAAGGTACAAATAATTGTATATTAAAGAAGTGTGCTCATGAATTGTGGTAGCAGGTTTATGAGCATACCCGATGTAAGGCATTTCACACCCAGTCTATGGCACTTGCTTTTAGGACATTTAATAATCAAAGCACTAAGAGTGCTGATGGGAGGCGATCTGGTTGCTGCTACTAAAGCTTAAACGACTTTACACGTTTAATGTTCGTTTTCTTACTGCCGATCTTGTCTTGAATGTCAAAATAGGCATATGTGACTATATAGGCATCTAGGGTATCTAAATAATTGTAAAAAGGGGCATATTGATGTACATTGTGTATATGTAATACGTGTATTGAATGTGTATATCAAAAGTGGCTTTAAAATAATACTGCGCGCGCCTATTTATCAGATTCTACAGTACCGTCTTGTAATCACTTCCATCACAGCGTTAGACATCTCTAGAAAGCGGCTAGTATAGCCACACCATATGATTGCATAACATAACGATATACGATTAATTGATAAAACCATCACGTGACCCTGGTCTGAAGTTTCTAAAAATAGCTATACGGCTGGGACATTTGATGAACACTTCATTTTCATATTACGAAACAAGTTCGATATCTCCCCGGCTGACTGATTATCTGCAAAAGTATCGATTCAATGAACAGTTTCACAATAATTATTGGGAATGTTGACAGTTTCTGGAACTACTTGAATGTGGATTCACATAGCAGCCTAAAGGCGGTCCAGGTTGCATTAAGAAATGGGCAATGGTAGTATAGAGAGGCTTACGCCTACCAAAAATTGGTACAAATGTTCACCACATCAAGACGATGTGTCATGCACAAAACCCAGGTCCCTAGCTTAAAGGTCAAGGCCACACTTAGAGGTCAAAGGTTAAAAAGCTCAAATAGGCATGTGATTCGTGTCCGCTCTGAAATTTTGTCATCTCCTATTGGATATTTTATAATATTTGGTACAAATGTTCACCACATCAAGGTGGTTGCCATGTGCAAGACCCAGGTCCCTAACTTAAAGGGCAAGGTCACACTTAGAGATCAAAAGTTAAAATTCTCAAATAGGCATGTGATTCATGTCCGCTCTGTAACTATGTCATTTCTTATTGGATATTTATAACACTTGGTACAAATGTTAACCACATCGAGACGGAGTGTTATGCGCAAGACCTAGGTCCCTTGCTCAAAGGTAAAGGTCACACTTAGAGATCGAAGGTAAAAAGGCTCAAATAGGCATGTGATTCATGTCAGCTCTGTAACTATGTCATTTCTTATTTTATATTAATATTACTTGCCACAAATGTTCACATCATCAAGATGAGGTGTCATGCGCAAGACCCAGGTCCCTAACTCAAAGGTCAAGGTCACACTTAGAGATCAAAAGTTAAAATTCTCAAATAGGCATGTGATTCATGTCAGATCTGTAACTATGTCATTTCTTATTTTATATTTATATTACTTGCCACAAATGTTCACATCATCAAGACGTAGTGACATGCGCAAAACCCAGGTCCCTAACACAAAGGTCAAGGTCATACTTAGAGATTAAAAGTTAAAAGGCACAAGTATACGCTTCTGGTCTGCTTTGTTTTTTTTGTTATTTCGTTCTGGATTTTAAAATTACTTGGTTACATTCGCATTTACACCCTGACTCAAATGTAAAGGTCACACTTACAGACCCAGCTCTTGTCTGCTGTTCAATGTCACATTTAAGCAATTACAAACTTGTTTCAAGTTATTCCATTTGCATAGCTTTATACTTAGATGTCTGATGACAGCTTTTAGCGGGGGCATCCGTGTCCTGTGGACATATTTCTAGTTAAATACTTTTTTCTGCTATATGTTGGTAAAATTCATAATAAGTCAAGACAGGTAAATTTAACACATGTATCTAAATGTGCAAAATTCACCGGGAATAGGAACAGTGAATTATGGGGACCACTGGCTAAACTCTGTGAGCATGTCTTGAATGGTGCCAAATTGTATTTCTAATTTAAAAAAGGGGACATAATTTCAACATATACTTAGTACATCTAGAAATGCAACGGTTTTATCCCCATTTTTTTCTTACTTGCATTATACATGTATATTTGAATTTTGTGTAGTAATATTGTATAATCTTGTAGAAACTTGGCCATCATCCAACTTTTATCGATCGTGTTACGTAAATCCCGTGCACCGATATAATCACAAAAAGCATGATTTCCACGTGCACCAATTACGCATGATAAATCTTGGTATAAATTGAATCGAACTTTTTGTAAAGTTTGCTAATAAAAAGAAAATCACAAAAGAAATGGCATATGTTCAGGAATAAAAATGCCATGATTGTCCGAATATGAGCAAAATCAGGCCATCCGGATGCCTATGGCAGAGATGTTTAACAGGAGTTTGCACGACGGTTAAATTGTCATACACCGAACATTTCTCATCTAGAGACACGCTACCAACACACCGGCACCATTTGCGACAGCCTAAGTTCAGGTCATGCATGCATAACAAGCCTCCCACAGGATGAATAAGACAGCGTGAAACAGCTCCAGATCAGGCTCACAACTGCTGCCGACAGTGTTCAACAACTTGTTGCTCATCATGAATAAGTAATCAATCAATATTTGATCAATACTTTACATATTGACATAAAACAACGATTCCGAAAAAAGAGCTAATTTCGCCCACACTATATTTATGTTCCGTTATTTTTTGGCTGCACTATACACCAAAACACTGCTCTGCACCTAAATGTAGCTCTATGTGATAAAATGTTACAGATGTATTGGAAATAGAATAAAACTGCATCCAGTAAAATTAATGAAGTTTGATTGTCCATCGTCAGATTGAACAAATATTGACAGTAGAACCCAGTGTTGCGTTTCTAGATGTACTCAGTATATATTTGATAGAGTTGCCTATTCATGTGGAGGTCATGGCGTCATGATGGTGATAAAGTATGCAAAGTATCAAAGATACATGTCTTAGAGGTTAAAATTGTGTACATAAACTGTAAACTTTTGTATTTCTTAGTACATTAGTCCAAATGGGGCATAACATTCAACAACATGCTTGATAGAGTGCAGATGTTGTGGTCAAGACGGTTGACAAGTATGCAAAGTATCACAGCAATAGGAACATGCACTTAGATATAATAGGTTAATACCTTCAACGTAAACTTACAAATTTGCACGAAGTTGAAAAAAGGGACATATTTTCCAATAAATACTTCATAGAGTTATCTACTCCTACGTACGTGTTGGTGTCATCCCATTATTCTTCCAATAGTGAAGCTACATATTAAATTCGCACTGCAGTGCATCAATGAAAATTCAATGTTGGTCAGTATCCACTTTAAAAGATAAATCATGTTGATCTTTATCCTCAAATCATGTTGGTTTTTATCCATTTTTCACACATGTGTTACTTTAAATAGTTATCACGTAGAAACGGCAAATGTAAATAATTTACTCTAAACTAAGTCTGATAGTGAAATGAATGAGCTGTATAATCAAAAGATCTTCACCCAAAATAAACAACAATATATATGTTTTATAGACTGTCAAATAAATCCAACACAGATTTTTCTAACTTTTTATCGTATTGTGTATCACATTCACAATCATACGGATAAATAGTTTTAGTTTCATGGAAGGAATGTACAAGTTTATCTTCATACAGCATCAGAAGGTGGTTAAACCCGTAGATTTTGAAGAATTGGCCGAAAATGCGATGAATATGTAAACATACATCCGCCATTTTTCAATCATGTTGGGAATATCCAATCATGTTGTTTTATCAGGGTAACAAGGGTGTCAGTTAAACAAAAAACTTTACCTGGGTTATACTAGATTTTACTCCCTACCTGGCATAAGGGTGTATATATACGTACAAAACCCGCCGTTTCTCATAACTAACACACCACAGCACTAACTCGTACAACATTCACGCAATTTTTATTTTTGAAAGAAAATCATGATTCGTTTGGAACTATTGGTGGTGACTATATTCATGGTTATAAGTGGAATACTTACACAGGCACCGACTAGAGATACCAAACTGGGCACTATCACTGGAGTACAGCACAGTGTGTCATTTAGAGGGAACAGTTATACAGTTGAAAGATACCTTGGGATACCGTACGCCAAGCCTCCTACGGGCAACTTGAGATTCCAGAAACCTGTTGCTGCTGGGAACTTTCCAAACGGCATGCTGATGGCAACACAGTTTGGCAACTCATGTGCACAGTACGATTTAGTTGGATTTGAACCTAGCCCATTGGTAACAACTGAAGATTGTTTATCCTTGAATATTTTCGTACCCACTCTGACGGCGGACAAAACCTCTGGCTACGCTGTGTTGATATTCATCCACGGAGGGGGTTTCTCTACTGGTACTTCCAGGATGTACCAAGGTGATACGTTGGCAGCATACGGCAATGTAATTGTTGTGACTATCAACTACCGAGTGTGGCTGTTCGGACTTCTTAACCTTAAGCTACCGGATACACCAGGCAATGTGGGATTGTGGGATCAACATATGGCGATTCAATGGGTGCATGAAAACATTCAAGCATTCGGTGGAGATGCGGACAGAGTTACTGTCTTCGGCCAATCCGCTGGTTCGTTTAGTGTGTCGTTGCATTCTTTGTACCCTCCCAACAGAGGCATGTTTAATGGCGTCATCACTGAAAGTGGTTATCCCTTCATGGCAGGCGCAGTTATGGAGAACACCATATATGCAGCAAAATCGTTGGCATCAAAGTTACATTGTGACACCAGTAACACAAACACCATTCTAACGTGTCTCCAACAGGCCAGTGTGGAGGACATACTGCAAGTTGTTAACCGGACAATGTTTGAGAACCCAGCAGAAGTAATGGACTTATTTGGTACATTAGTAGTAACAGTTGACGGCGAGTATGTAAAAGAAATGCCGAAAAACTTATTAAATAAGACCAATTCTGAGGAGGTACAATTCTTACGATCTCTCAATTTGATCAGTGGCTTCAATACGGGAGAGGGGTCCCTATTTGCGGCACAGAACGACCCCAATGTAATGTTAGATGATTTCACTATTACAAGATCGGCTATGAACTCAGTCTACATTCCAAACGCTTATAAAAGTAAGTTTACTTATGCTTTCGGAACGAATGATGATGTACCAAAACAAGTGGTATCACTTATTGCCCACGAATACACGGACTGGAACGGACCGGATGACCCAATGTTACTGCGTGAACAGTATACGGACATGATGCGTGATTTATCATTTGGTATGAGCGCTGTAGAGTATTCTAAGCTGCACGCAGGTGGGATGTCACGTGCTAACGGGTAACTCTACTTGTTCGAAACGGAAAACCACGGACACATCATACCAAGTCCTAGCTGGCTACGTGGCGCGGTCCATGGCGATGAACTACCGTATCTGTTCGGATTTCCTCCGCACCTGGAGCTGATAACCGGAAATGGCAGCGTTGTTGTACCTGGAGACAGAGAGTTCGAGCAATCAGACAAAATGATGACCAGATGGGCAAACTTCGCAAAAACTGGGTAAATTTCAAAATCTCAAATATGCTTGCTTTTAAAGCTCCTTTTATAGGGCACCAGGACTATCAGTCTTCCTTAGATAATTAGACCGCATTGATAATTACCAGTGTTATAACAAAAAAACAACGTTTAAATGATTACCACTTGTACGAAATGACATACCAAGTAGTGATCTTCAAATTACAATCATAGTTGTTCTATACGATATTTACTTAAAGGTCTGATTTTTTTTACCCCTCCCCCCTCTTATGCAATACCATATCGAGCACTACATTACAAATACATATTCGTTAATGGGGTCGTTAATTTACATGTATACACGTATTTGAGCGCATGTGGTATTGACAACTATCGGCGAAGAGTAGATTTTCTCACGGTCTTGAAAATATCGTCTTACTATAACCTTAACACATCTTGAAATTTGTGACAAAACCAAACTTCTCGATCCATTTGTACGAATTTCATAAATGATTTCAAATCTATATTAAGTTTCTATTTTAAACCGCATGTTCGTTCAACCATGCCCGTGCGTTCACAAGGTTTCCTTAATCGGTTATGTTGAGTTAACGTAAGACGGACATGCATTTTGATTTCGTGACAACCATCAATTTTTTTTGCTTTGTATGTTTGCTCTCGATGTGCTTCCATGAACGGACAACGCGCGGCGGATTTTCCAGTGCATTTAACGACCTTTTGGTGCAGCAGGAAATGGGAGACATTTTTTATCCCTTCTATTTAAACATCCAACCAGTTTCTTGACAAAGTCAAACCCTCGTTGTTGCTAGCAAAATGCCATCTTTGGACAAAATGTCGCTTCTCAATGTGATGTTACCTACGATGCTTCAATAAGTTCGCGCCTAGCAGGGTCACATTTTGTTACAGTGAAGTTCCGCTAATAAGACCAGTCAAAAAGGTGGTCTTAATAGCGAATATTTGTTCTAAATTTAATACTTTGGGACCTTAAACTGGCAAAAATCTGCATGATTTCAAAATAATTAAAGTGGTCTTATTAGCGGAACTTTACTGTACCAATGTATATTGTTTTAGATAATCTAATATGGTTAGACAGAACTAACCTCATACGACGGATTAAACTTCAGCAAGCTCCTCGTAGGTAACCGGCATTGTCTGGTGTTATATCGAGTCGGAATGTTAACTTATTAATTCAAATGCAAATACTAACCGGCGGTTGACGATGGAAGGTCATGGAATATGCTAATGTCTCCGGCCCAATCGATCAAACTTTATCCTTTATTTTGACATGCATTTGCATTATCTTACAGAGATCCGAACATACAAGGGGAGGTAACTTGGCCGAAGTTTACGACGGCATCGGAAGAGTTCATGAAACTTGACTGGACGGACAGTGTTGATCAATACCTTATGGCTCGTCCGGTCCACTTTTGGCACAACATGTTGCCCCAAGTACAAGCGTCGTTGAGTTCGCAAAATGGTTGTGTTCCTGGGTCGGATGGGGTGTCGTCTGCATCTGGTGTGATTGTCGGCTGGTTGATGATGTCTGTGGTTACATCTATAGTATTCTCCCGTCTGATATAATCTACAAAAACAACAACTGCAAACACTTTATAACTAAATTTTACTCATATGAATTGTTCAAGTTCAAAGTGCCGGGATGCTCCTTACAAAACTGAAATACTGTTACATGTAGCTACAGGAATTATATGTATTGTGTCACTGGCTTATTATTTTCATCTACCAAATTGCTGAAAACATGATTGACAGCTTAATTCAACATGTTTCTCTCATGGGCGAAAATACAAACACCCTTGATTACTAAGTGTAACTTACCTGTACATGAATAAATAATACTAACAATTGTACTACTGTATTTATTCAATTAACTTAAATGAAGAAACTTTATAACATGATTATTATAAACGTTGTCATGAAGCCCGATTTTCTTTGAGAACGGTCCAAATATATTCGAATGGTCGGGTACAAAAGTCCCTCTCCTGTGTAGCTGGAAAACTTCCAGACCTGTTCGAGGTTTTGCCTATCCAGTGACGTGACGTCTATTTCATTGTGTGAATACAATTTGTAAATTTGTTTCATGTTTTTCATTCACTTGCATAACTTGTTGCTTTGGACTGTTTGATTATAGGATATACTTACATTGCGGGAAACTTATAAAGATTTACTCTGTCATGTGTCATATACATATTATATAATCTTTATTTCTGTTTCATTTATGTACATGAATAAAATTTACATCATATAAAACATTTCTAATACAAATAACCGTTCGTCATTGAACTGTACGAGGCATCTAGCTGGCATTTAAAACACCAACACTACACTATACTATCACACTACTTATTATCAATACTATTAACATACATATCAAATATTTACATAGATAAAACTAAGAGATTGTCGTAAATGCGTTGTTTTAAAAAATTGATAAAAAAACTTATTGATGTAAGAAACTAAAATTGATTACCGTCGCCTTGATGAACAGATTAACAGCAGTCTTTTGGATAGAAGTCACGGAAGTAAAACATAAGCAAGTATTAAAACAAACTGTGCAACATCATTCACATAAAAATAACGTTAGTACTCATGAAAATAATAAGAAAATGCATTATATGCAATAAAACGATTGGCAATTGTCCGCACCAAGATGGAACACGACAGAGTAGTATTATTTGTTGAGCATTGCACCATTTACAACCAATTACCATTTATGTTAAACAAGATACTGACAAATTGCATGTAATCAATGTATTTTATTACTAATTTTATAACTTGAAATAACACTGTATTGTATATTACATTAACTCAATAAATACACTTCACACTTTCCTGTTTTGTTATTTGTTTTATTTTATCATGACCAGAGACTTAGAATGTATTCTATTTCTCTGTTATAACTTATAACTGGAACTTCTTCATGGACAAACATCGTCTGTAATATATTGCTGTTGGGTCATATCAACCAGGGCATATTTATCGAACAGCTCCTGTATCAACCGACTAGGCCCTATAGGGGCCTGGATTACAACGAATACTTACACTCAGCACTCAGCACTCAGCACTCAGCACTCAGCACTCAGCACTCAGCACTCACTCATATATTGAACATGTTATATAATGAGCAATTATATGTCATAGATTGCAAATCTAGACGGGGAAATTATATAGAATTGTTATATGAGTGGTAATAATAACATTTGATACATATTCTAAGCCATTGTGTACTAATTATAGGGCATATAAGTAATTAGTTTATTGAGTCTGAGTGCCACACTCAGCACTCAGACTCACTGATAAATAACATTTATAGCTCACAAATACGCTATGGTACACTGAAATGAGCCAAAAATAATATTTAGTACCTATATGTAACATTACTTAACTTCTGATTGTGAAGAAATGTTGCTATGAGCCTCAAAAGAATGAATTTCAATATTTGAGTGTTGAGTGCTGAGTGTAAGTATTCGTTGTAATCCCGGTCCCTGGTTAGGTGTAATGACGTAGTGACATTGATACTGTTTACTGGAATAGAAGAATAGAATATGTTTATTCAGAAAACCACATGAAATGGTGTCTTCCATACATAGCTGGGTATTGTCGAGTCAATTCATGCTATGGGATAATACAATACAATATATACATTGAAATAAACATTCAAAGTAATATAGAACATTAGTGAACATTAGTGAAACATGAAACATTATCGAAACACTAAAACACCTAGTAGTTATCTGGTCACCATGTTTTTTGAAATGAAATTACAAATTTGTTTGCATTCTCCGGGATTGATTGGATTAAGAAGCTTTCTAAGAATGGTTAAAGAATTTTCTGAGTCTGGTTCTATATCATCGATAATAGATCCAGTGATATTATAAAACAAGAGGAGCACACGCCTACTTTCTGTAAATTTTGTACAATGTAGTAAGAAATGTTCTTCGTTTTCTATATAATTACAGTCATTATAAATTCTCAATTCCTTTGGAAATTTAGGCCTTAGGTACCGCCCTCTTTCGATTAAAAGATCATGTGCACTTATTCTCAATTTTGTTAATTCCTTTGTGACATTTTTTGATAAACCAAATGTTAAGTATGGTTATATTTCAAATTGGGGGTAAATTCTAGAGTATGTATATAATTTATTCTCCTCTTTTTTAGTTTTTAACCTATTTATTTCATTTGATATGTCTGATGCATATTTGTCGGATATGTGCTTAGATATATTCTTTGGTCTATCAGGTATTGTCACTAAGTTGGTCCTATCTAAGGCATTTTGGACAAATGAGCTAAGTGACTTGTGTCCATGTTTACTTAATTTGTTATCCACTTCGAACTTGATGCTTCATTAATTAACCTTGTGGGTGGAAGGTTTTTAATTCTTTCATAGTATTTAACAGTCAACGATGTTATGTAGCTCAATATATTTTCTCTGCCAAGTTCGAGTTTTGAAGCAAAGTTTGATGCATTTTTACGTACACCAAGGGTATATTTGCAAAATCTATTATGTATTTTTTCAAATGGTTGCCTATCTAGGGTATTTTTGTTTATTTTAAAACTGGTTATTTTTTGGAAGCCGAGGGGAGCATATTTAACGTGCGTAGGCTAGTCTGGCAAATAATGACACGGCAGAGGCCAAAAGCTATCAGATTGCTACGGGCAATTACTGTAGCCGCCCTTGTGGTGCTCATTCTTCTCGTGAACTAATTATCTAATCAGGGACCGTAGAAGAGATATATTCTTCCCAGATCTAATTAGTCGCCCCTGTTGTGCTCAATATTACCATAAACTACTGTAATTGTATAGCTTGTTGTACCGTTTATTGCACACATCTTGAGTGTAATATCATGCAAATGGATCTAGCGTATTTCATGCTGTGTGCGCTGCACGTTGTTAAAAATGTGCCGCCTCGTGCTCTTTCAATGTGAAGGTCAACACTGAAAGTAGTTCCGGTAGTAAACAACACACGCACAGCGTTTCGGAACAGTTATAATTCAGGTATATTTTATTAATTGAATTATTTTGTTTCTATTCGCTATCAAGTATCTTTCATGGTGTTATTTGTCATGCGTTCAGTAATATATTTATCACGCACAATCATTTGTTCACCCAAACCGGTACTTGGCATGCGCGCTATGTGGTACAGGGTGTGTGCAAATGACGTACTCCCGTTTGCTGGGAAATTGATTGATTGGGTCTAAGCAGAACGATACTACAACACAATTAATTTCGAAATACTGAATTCTGCATTGTATGCCTATTTTGACAGGATAGGATAATACATGTCTAAAAACGTATTTTGTTCTAATTTCGATATAGATTTAGACGGAACTGTCTATTCTACTGACGCATTCTACTGACAACATAGATATAGAGGGATTTTCACTGACGGATTACTGACAAGTTAAACAAAGAAGGATTACTGAAGCGTGGATGATTATTGGGGGCCTGCTGCGCGGTTAAGGTGTGAAAGGGGTTATATACATAGAATATTTATTTATTTATTTGAGTCTCATATGAAGTATATTTGACCAAATACTTTATAATAATTAATAAGAAGTTGAGAAATAAAAATAAGAAAAAATATAGATTTTGTGGTATCAAATATTTTGATAACTTGTAATATGTATATTTAGTTTGGTTAAATAAAACAGTTGAAATGTATTGAAATGTGTTATTTGTTACTGAATACTCATGACTATAGCTGTTTTTATTTCTGGAAAGTTCAAATAGTAGATTGTATTAATAAATGTTAATAAGGTATTTGGTAAAAGCCGATATGCTTATAAACTATTTTGAATAATGATGTGTTTTATTATATTTCAGAACACGACCTTAAGGTATTTGAATATAGAGACGCGATCAGTCGACACACATATTATAAAGATCATTAGAATGATCATTTAAAGACACTGACACACCAACTTCAATATTTTATTTGACCGAAACATATAATATTATGCAGATATATACCAGAAATCCAATATGAACGCTGACGGATTTCACTGACAGGTTGAATAAGGAACGATATTGGTCGCCGTATTATTTATCTTAGCTGATAAATTCAACATCTAATTATTTTTTATTTGAGTATATTAGACTCTATTGACAATTATATAATACAGTCCGTCATATATTTAATTTATATAACAACACTGACAATGTAGATGCATTTATATACATTTATGTAACAATACATATTCAATATCAATAAATAATATGGACCATATAGATTGACATACATGTATATTAAAAACATCACAATTACTGACGTTCATAGGAATTTCACTGACGGATTTCACTGACAAGTTGAATAAAGAAGGATCACTGTGGCAGAACTGATTAGCCATATTTGAATTAAAGTGTCATCGTGTTAAAAAAGCCTAGCTGTATACAGTAGTTGAGTAATGTTGAAATTAATGCTTTATTATTTGCGGTATAATTTCGTTTGATAACACAACATATCGCACATTGTTATACATTTAATCATCACAAGGTACATGTACATATGTATATAAAATATGTACATGCTTATTAATATGAGCGGTCTTAAGCTTTTGGTAAATGCTTTTTTGTTACATATTGTACATTGTAACATATGTTCCAACCAGTTCAAACTATATGTTATTTTGTCAACAATAATATTACTAGCAAATTTTAATTCAACTATTATGTTAATAAAATCCTACAAACAACAATACACATGCAATAATCTATACGGATGCATATCAAAACCACTGACAAGAAATCTACTGACGGGATTCACTGACAAGTTGAATGAAGAGGGGTCACTGATGCAGAACAAGACATCTACTGACGGGTTTCACTGACAAGTTGAATAAAGAGGGATCACGGATGCAGAACTGATTAGCCTTAATTGGATTAAAGTGTCATCTCGTTATCATAGCCTATTAATAAACAGTAGTTAGTAATGGTTAGTTGTAATAGCAATATCAGTTGTAACAAATATGTGCGGTATACTTATGATGAATGTTAATTGGATTAGATTGTCATAAGATTAAAGAAATGCATGTGACAGTTTGCAACGTTATAATTATAGTATGTACGGTATACTTTTGAGGAATGTTGATTACATTAAAATTATTAAGATCATAGTAATGTATACGGCAGTTTGTAACCTATAATAGTAATTAATTAGTTTCAATGATCAAGTTTATCAGTTTGTATCTTATATTATTAAGAACAATACAATTTAAGTTGTATTAAAACGTCTCATTAATGTTAATTTGATTAAACTGTGATAATTTACACTTTATATCCGATTGTAGTTTGTAATGTTTGGCTTTTTTAATAGAAATTTATTGAATTTTTACATCACAGACAATGTAGACGAAGAAGGGTCACCGATATTAACACATATGTTTTATCATATAATTATTAAAATGTGAATAAAACATTTACAATATATTCAATACCAATAAATAATATGGACCATATAGATTGGGATGGATTCAAGTATTATATTAAAGACATCAAAATTACTGACGATTCAGGGAAAATTTTCACTGACAAGTTGATCAAAGAAGGGCCACTGGGACAGAACTGATTGACCATCATCGGATTAAAGTGTCATCTTATTAACAAAGCATAGCTGTATACAGTAGTTAGCAAATTTTAATCGACCTAGCTTATCAATAAAATCACGCCAGTTGCACTTCTTAGTTCAACTTGTCAGTAAAGTCTGTCAGTTAAATCAGAGACTGTATAGATAGCTATGGTCTCTGGTGAAATCCCTCAATATGTATACCTGTATTTATAAAATTATTATTTTAGGTATGTTTTTATAAACTTTTATTTCTTGTTAAATCAATCACATGAATACAATGCATGCTTAATTAATGATTAATTACTTGAGTAATTTAGTATTAAATGTCTTATAAATTATCTGAATATTTTGCTACTAAGTTATTGGTGATTAATATTTCTTTATATTATTGTTGTTGTTGTTGTTATAATAATGCATTGTTGCTTTTTTACATTTTACATGATAGTATTATTATTGTTACAATTACAATTACATGTATACTATATTGCTTTGATCTTATGACATTTTAGTCTCACTAACATTCTTATGAAGTATACGGCGCATATCATCAAACATTAAGAACTGCAATATACATTGCTTTGATGTTATGATGACACTTTAATCCAATTAACATCAATTAGTTCCACACCAGTAACCACTCTTTGTTCAACTTGTCAGTAGAATCCGTCAGTGAAATTTTGTCAGTGGTTTGGTTATGTATAAATTATTTTTCTTTTACCTTGAATCATCGGATGTAGAGAAGGTACACTGTAAATTTCTTCGAAAGATACTCCTTGTTAGAAAATCAACGAATTTAGACGCTATGTACGGAGACCTCGGTAGATATCCGATGAAAATACGTAGAAAGATAATCGCCATTAAATACTGGATCAAAATATTAAATCTAGACAATAATACATTAGTGAAACGTACATACAATGTCCTAAAAGACGATGCCAATAATAACATCTCGTATTCAAATAAAAACTGGGCTTATCAAATAAAGAAATTATTAGAAGAACTAGGCTTTGCTCACTTATGGATAAATCAAGATATAGCTCATATTAATTTCAATACAATAAAAATGCGCATATTAGATACTTATAAACAATCGTGGTACTCAAATATTAATAACTCGTCGCGTTTATCGACTTACTGCCTATACAAACATGATTTCGAACTAGAGACATATTTGAAATGTATACGCAACGACAAATTTAAATACGCTTTAACCAAATTCAGACTTTCCGCACATAACTTAAACATAGAAACTGGACGACATTTGGGAATCGATAGGATTCATAGAAAATGCACAAAATGCAACATGAACACATTAGAAACAGAAATGCATTTCCTATTATTTTGTCCAAAATATACTAACCTTCGAAGAAAAATATTTAGCCCTTATTATTGTCACTGGCCAACAACTCAAAAATTTGAAAATTTATTACTATCAAAAAATCCCAAGCACATTAATAATTTAGCACGATTTTTGTATTATGCTTTTAAAGAACGGGATTCAAATGAATAATATGAATAATCTACTATTAAATTCTCCATGTTAACGTTTAAATTAAACCAGATACTATTGACTATTTGTATAATTATCACAATATGCACTACATGATGTTGTATTTGTTTATTGGTTATAAATATGTATTTATTTTATACCAAATAAAGATTATGTTATGTTATGTATGTTATGTATAAATTATTTCTAGTTGATTATTCAACTATAAGAATGCATAATTTAGTGTTTTTTTAAAATTAATTTAAATAATTTAGTTTTTTACCTGATAGTGTAATTATTGTTAAAAATGTGCAATTTTAAACAAATCATTTTTACACCCACTTTCAATAACATTGTACACTTTTAAGGAATTCAGGTTTTTTACCATTATAGTATTATTGTTAAAAATGTACAATTTTTAAGAATTCTGTATTTTTTTGTATTATTATTACTTTGTTGTATTATTATTGTTAAATGTATAATATGTCGATTTCACAATCCTACTACATTGTTTTGATCTTATGATATTTTAATCTCACTAACATTCTTATGAAGTATACGGCGCATATCATCAAACATTAAGAACTGCAATATAAATTGCTTTGATGTTATGATGACACTTTAATCCAATTAACATCAATTAGTTCCCCACCAGTAACCACTCTTCGTCCAACTTGTCAGTAGAATCCGTCAGTGAAATTTTGTCAGTGGTTTTGTTATCTATACAATATTTCTTGTCCAGTGATTGAATTATAAGAAATGCATAATTTACTTTAATGAAATAATATTACAAATATTGCATAAGATGTTCACTTTAAATAATTCATTTTACATGATAGTATTATCAAGGTAAAAATGTATAATGTGTTGATTTATCAAACATACCAAAGATCATAAAACAATAAATTTAAGATAAATTCTTTATTACTTTAGACTTGTGCTATTCAGCACATCATCACAACATATTCATACAATTTCTTTTCACATGATACATACATACGAACATACATCCTAACAAGTATTCTTTAAACATACTACATTTGTTTGATTTTATGAAATTTTAATCAAACTGACATTCTTAAGAAGTATATTATTAAACAGTACAAACTGCTATATACAATTGTTTGTTGTTATGTAATACGATGACACATTATTCCAATTAGTTCTGCACCAGTAGCCACTCTTTGTTCAACTTGTCAGTAGAATCCGTCAGTAAAATCATGTCAGTGGTTTTGTTATCTATACAATATTTCTTGTCCAGTGATTGAATTATAAGAAATGCATAATTGACTTAATTGAAATAATATTATAATTATAGCTAAAAATGTTCAATTTTAAATAATACATTTTCAGCTATGCTTTGTTATAACTTATTATCCAATCATGGCTAATCAGTTCTGCCCCAGTGACCCTTCTTCGTTCAACTTGTCAGTGAAATCTTCCCTCAAACGTCAGTAAGTTTGATGTCTTTAATACTTGAATTTCATTCTATATAGTCCATATTATTTATTGGTATTGTTACATAAATATATGTTTGTTTTCAAAAATATATGATAAAACATAATGTGTTGATATCAGACACCCCTCTTTATCTACATTATCGGTGTTGCTATGTATAAATAAAGTAATTATATGACTAAATGTATTATATAAATGATAATAATACGCTCAAATAAAAAATAATTTATTAGCGAAGTCTGACTGAGATCCTTCCTTATTCAACTTGTCAATGAAATCTGTCGGTGTTTTTATTGCATTTCTGGTGTGTCAGTGTCTTTCAATGATATCTAATGATATACAGTATATATATAATGTGTGTGTCGTCTTGTTTGCTTAGACTGTTCGCGTCTCTAGATTCAAATGTTAATAACTTAAGATCTTTGTCTGAAATATAATAAAAATATCATTATTCAAAAGAGTTTATTAGCATATCAGCATTTACCAAATACCTTTATTGACATTTATTAATAAATCAGCTCCTTGAATTTTCCTGTAATAAAAAAACAGTAACAAATAAAACAACAATACATTTCAACTTTTTATTTAACCTTATTATAATTGTAAATATTACAAGTTAATATCAAAATAACATATTTATCCCACTAAATCTGTATTTTTTCTTATTTTTATTTTCATTTTAAACTTCCATAATTAATTATTACAAAATATTTGCCCAGATCTACATCTATTTTTATAAACCCTGTTCAATTTTTATTATCCTATGTAACTACTCCCTTTCACACCTTACCCACGCTGCAGGTCCACAGTAATCATCCACGCTTCAGTAATCCTTCTTTGTTTAACTTGTCAGTAATCCGTCAGTGAAAATCCCTCTATATCTATGTTGTCAGTAGAATGCGTCAGTAGAATAGACAGTCCCGATTTAGACAAGACAAAACTGATTTATGATAGTAATCATTATTTATATGTGAGCCATTCTCCTAGAAAACCTGCTAGTTTTGACATTGTTTGATTACTACATGTATAGTAGACATGTGATAAGCTATTGAAAAACCTTTAAACAAAGATCTATTGATTCAATTACCCACATAGTTTAAAAGTATAAACATTAACAATTTACTGAAGAATAGAAGAATATTTGTTTATTCTGAAAACCACATGAAATGGTGTCTTCCATACATAGCTGGGTATTGTCAAGACAATTCATGCTATGGGATAATACATATATATAATAATACAATATATACATTGAAATAAACATTCAAAGTAATATAGAACATTAGTGAACATTAGTGAAACATGAAACATTATCGAAACACTAAAACACCTAGTAGTTATCTGGTCACCATGTTTTTTTAAATGAAATTACAGATTTGTTTGCATTCTCCGGGATTGATTGGATTAAGAAGCTTTCTAAGAATGGTTAAAGAATTTTCTGAGTCTGCATGGTTCGATATCATCAATAATAGATCCAGTGATATTGTAAAACAAGAGAAGCACACGCCTACTTTCTGTAAATTTTGTACAATGTAGTAAGAAATGTTCTTCGTTTTCTATATAATTACAATCATTACAAATTCTCAATTCTTTTGGAAGTTTAGGCCTTAGGTACCGCCCTCTTTCGATTAAAAGATCATGTGCACTTATTCTCAATTTTGTTAATTCCTTTGTGACATTTTTTGATAAACCAAATTTACTGTATTACAATTGCTACAATGGTGACCAATTTCTGAAAGGCAGTGGCTAGCCGTCTGGCACCGGACGACTAGACAGCGAAATTAGTCGTCGTCACGTGCATTGGCTAGGACACTGTCGTTCTATTTCTATGCATAAGGCATCCAGAATTTCAGTTATTTTCTTGTGATAAGTATCACATATGTTTCTACCTTGTAATAAACTACGAATTCGGCAAGACATGTTAGTGCATTTATCTGCATCCATTTTGTGACCGGCCGTGTATCTCTGTACATTGTCCGCCATATTGGAAAACAAATTATGCACGTTAATTTGCCGAGGTGTCACAAACAAAGCTAATATGGCAATCAATTATTTTTCATTCACAGTTTTAATGGCACATATATACAAAACAATACAATTTACAATTTTATTTTTTTTATTTTAAATACAATATACAATAGGGCCTACCATGATACGATTCATAAACGGCAACATTGTTGTCACGCTATTATAACCAGTGACATTCCAAATTGTCAATTACCTAACACAGCCATTTCATTTTTTCAACATGAAGTAATATACCGGTACTTTCCCCATCCCATAATACTGTAATCGAAACACTTTCCGCATTCATTCCTACCAGTTTATACCATCCAATATGGCGGACAATATACGGAGATACAGGACCGGTCACAAAATGGATGCAGATAAATGCACTGACATGTCTTGCCGAATTCGTAGTTTAATACAAGGTAGAAACATACGTGATTCTTATCACAAGAAAATAACTAAATTTCAAATGCATAATGTATAGAAATAGAATGACAATTCCCTAGCCAATGCACATAGTGTTTGCTAGTAGTCCGATGCCGGACGACTAATTTCGCTGTCTAGTCGTCCGGTGCCGGACGTCTAGCCACTGCCTTTCTGAAAAGTACTCCGAATGAGAAAAAACAAGGTGTAGGTTGCTTAAAAACAGTAGTAGCATAAATATTGTTTGATGTCGGCAACAATGCTCTGAACAGGATCTCTACTAATACAGCAGTAATATATGATTTCTTTAAAAAAAATAGGATTTATATTGATATAGGAACACCATAACATGACATTCTTATTGCACTTTGCTTCATATATGATTACTTATTCTAATAATGGAAAAACTATAAATCATTTTGTCAAAATAACAGGTTTTCCTGGAAACAGACTTGTTAATATTTTGCTGTTTACATACTGTACGTACAATTGTCGCATTTATGTTTTACCCCCAAAACGCAATTTCAAACAAAAAGAAGTGGTCTGTTAATTGCTAAGCCACAAAATGATTGATTTATGTTAATTTCACAGTTTGTCCAGTATAAGTAGATTTCATTTTTTTATATTACAATATTCTCTATCATTCAAGTCCTTTTAGATATTTAACAGTTTGGTTAAAATTACTGTTATGATATTCTATAAACACCTGGAGTGTAACAAAGGCAGTTTGACACTAATAGATGAGTTATAATAGGCTTGATGTTGAGAGTTTCTCTCACCAACTGTATATAGTATGACATTTATAATACATTATCACATGTACTGTGGGTGCAGATCACTTCTACAAGACTGTACTGACTGATCTAGTTATACTGTACTATTCAAGGACAACAATTTGTAATAAGGTATTGTTTATTTTTTATTTTTATATGTTTTTTTAATAAATAGAATTGCTTATAAAATCTTAATACGAAAGTACCCGGTAATGCCTCAATATGTTTGTGATGAATTTGAAACACTATTATCAGATATGTTTGTAGGTATAATTATATAAATATCTTTATACAGTACAACCTCTGTAGGGCAACACCCTTTGGGAACTGCAATATTGGCCGTTGTGTAGAGGTTATTGCTCTACAGATGTTAAATTTAGAGTAAAGGGAAAGTTTGAAGATGTTGTTGTAGAGAGGTTGTTGCTTTACAGAGGGTCGCTCTGTGGAAGTAACATACTGTACTGTTTTGTTAATTAAAAGAATATGTTTTTAACCAATCTTAATTTTCCAGCTGACATTATGACAAAGATGTCATTTCATTCATGTACATTGAATTACATTATTTACATGTTTAGAGACATTATGCTTCCCTTTATAATGGTGGGTGTCACATGTTTTTCTGTATAGACCCGATTTCTTGTTTACATGCTTGGGAATCCATATGCAAAGTGACATCCAACCAGTTGGTCAAATTAAAACAGTTACTAGTAAACTAGTCGCCAAGTTGAGTAGGTATATGTCATACTGAAATGTGTCAATTAGACTAGTAATATTTACATGATTATACATTACATATATGGCATCTGAGGAGGCCACTCAGAGGGATGAATGTTATATTTACTACACGTATGTTATACATTACAGATATGGCATCTGAGGAGGCCACTCAGAGGGATGAAGGTTATATCATCTGAGGAGGCTGCTCAGAGTGATGAATGTTATATTTACATGATTATACATTACATATATGGCATCTGAGGAGGCCACTCAGAGTGATGAATGTTATATTTACAATGTTATACATTACAGATATGGCATCTGAGGAGGCCACTCAGAGTGATGAATGTTATATTTACAATGTTATACATTACAGATATGGCATCTGAGGAGGCTGCTCAGAGGGATGAATGTTATATCTACTATGTTATACATTACAGATATGGCATCTGAGGAGGCTGCTCAGAGGGATGAATGTTATATTTACTATGTTATACATTACAGATATGGCATCTGAGGAGGCTGCTCAGAGTGATGACTCTGGTATGAGAGAAGCATGTGGTGTGTTTGGTTGTGTTGCTACCGGTGATTGGCCTACACAGTTAGATGTTCCACATATTATATGTCTCGGTCTGGTTGGTCTACAACACAGGTATGTTTCCCTTCTGATGGCTCTACTGCTATTATGCGTCAATTCCCTGTGTATGGGACTTACATGATTTGCTTTCGACTTAGACAGTCATAAATTCATGGTCATTTTTTCCCCTGCTAGATTGGTCAATGACCTCCGAAAGAGACATTTGAGTGTTACATGGAATCTAAGTTCGATACCCTACATGCAGCTCTTTCTGATTACACTCCTTGGTTCTGTAACATGAACGATACATGCTAGACGATCCTCTTGGTTAATTACCAATTGAAACACTAAAAAGTGTTTAAGAAGTGCCCCAGTCGAGAATTGAACCAGGGACCTCTTTATCTGTAGTCAAGAGTGTAAGTCTCTCAACCACCATGTCACCACTGTACTATGTACTGCCTCCTCGATCGCCTAGTGCTAGAGCGTCCGCTTTGAGAGGTCCCGGGTTTGATCCCTGGCTGCATCATACCAAAGACGAAATAAAAATGGTACCAGAAATTCCCTTGCTTGACGCTCAGCATAAAAGGGAAACTGGCTTCTTTTCTCTCATACCCTTGTGGTGATGGATAACATCAGGAATGAGGTGTCGAGAGTGATAAATATAAGTTAGAAAAACTTGTGTCACAATCGACCTTAAATAAACTAGTATAAACTTACTATGCAGAGGGGCAGAGTAGAGCTCTACTAGTCTGACAAACTTCAATATAATTTTCAATGTTCTTTATATATTTTACATTTAGCATAAACTTAAATAAATCTGACTGTTTTAAAGACTAAAATAAATCCATCAATGTTGATTTTATATGCAAGAAAAGTCATGTGACAAATATGTGATGAATGTGCAGCCAATACATGTACAGTTTACTTCTGTTCATTGATCGATTGTTCTTGTAATGTATCATACTTCTAGAATGTTAGGGTTGATGTGACATTATCTCGCTGTTTTAGAGGACAAGAGAGTGGTGGTATTGTTACCAGTATGGGAACCAAGACATCAGGGTATACACAGAAAAAAGGCTGTGGTTATATCAGCTCAATATTTCATGAAGAAGATTTGGTCAAACTGAAGGGTAATATTGGTATCGGTAGGTGTTTATGTGTTTTGTTTAGTTGTAACATCAATTCTCAACAATTTTTCAGTTAAACACAGTGGCCCATTCACCTAACTAGTTTTCCCGACTGTATCTTAACCAGTACTAACTTATCCTTCCAAAAGAAACCCAGCAACTTCTCCATGTTATATGTGGAGGAACATAAACATTGTTGTCAAATTTTATTGAAGTGTATGACCTGTTTGACCGGGAATCCAACCGAAATTGCCGTGTTACTAATCCAGCGCAATAACCACTATGCATTGGCCCTGACATGTATTTGGTTGATGTGTGATTTTTGTAACATGCTTACTACTAGTATGTGGTATGCGTGTGCTGAGGGGTCTCAGGTTCGATCCCAGGTCATGACACACCAAACTCATTAAAAATGATCTTCCTTGCTGGGCGCTTGGCATAATTAGTTCGAGATAACTGCTGGTTCACCCATTGTCAGGATATTGTGACCCATGAGTTACAAGTTGCCATATGACTGAAATACTGTTGACCAGTGGGACTTTAAAAAGAATATTCTAAAACAATAAGATGGGTGGCTGGATAATACAAGTGAGCACTAACGAAGGTACATGTATTTTACAGGTCACACAAGATATTCTACTGTAGGAGGTTCTGATACATCAAATATACAACCATTTGTGGTGGAGACACTCCATGGACTGATATCAGTCGCTCATAATGGTGAACTTGTTAATTCTACAACAATTAAACAAAAGGTAATTATCTGGCTTCATCAGCAGTGATTTAAAAAAATTATCTTCTACTGCTTTGTATACATTATTATGTTAATATTTGTGCACTTGTCTGCTTGTATTATTTGGTCAAAGATATATTCTATGGAGATTAGATTGAAATGTTATTTAGCCGAATGACTTTGATTAATTATGCCAAACTATGTGTAACATTTTATGGAAAAAAATCATTTACATAATTATTTACATGGATTAATGAATTCACCTTGAATTACATTTGGAATAATAGCAAAATTAAAGTAGCATGATTATTTCCCGGCATATGAATTATGAATAAATATAAACTACATAAAATTTCATGTATTAGTACAACAAAATACAGTTTCATTTGTTTGCAGTTATTACGGCATGGTGTTGGGTTGTCTACTGGAAGCGACAGTGAATTGATAACACAATTATTGACGCACATGCCAGACTGTGGCGAACCAAATGGACCAAATTGGGTTGGAAGGTACAGCTTTAATTTCTTTCATCCAAGCCTTAATCTGGAAAATTATACATTATTTGTGTTTGATGTGTCATAACGTATTTGGGTTTAATTTGTATGCAATATTTGAGCACATGTCTTGTTCAGGTGAGTATCAAAGTTCCAGCCTCTAGCAAATACTTTCATCAATGCAGAGCCACTGCTGTAATTAATCTTTCTTAGGGGGGTAATCGAAAAACACCTCAATGATGTTTATAGGTCTTCTACTGAGAAAAGGTTGTTGGTATTAAAATTATAATCTGCATTTGATACATTTTTTTTAAAAAAGATTATGACAAGAAATAACATTGCTAACACACAGGTATAAGTTATGATTGATCTATTTGTTGACAAGTAACGTAGTGCAGATATATTAAGATGAATCAGATCCTCATAATTTAACAGTTTATTTCTTCCAATATATAACTACGTTTGTATGTTTTCAAAAGCAGGAAGTATAAAAAATGCACTTGATGGCTGTAATACAATCGAATGGATCGAAAATGCTCTATTTTTTCGTGGAAATGTATGTATTCAACGAAAGAAAAGTTATTTCTAACTATACGAAAGAACCTTGTAAGATATTTGTGCTTTAACGTCAGGATCAGGTCAATATCTCCGTACTATAGAAACTAAATACTGTACATTACAGAATTAAAGCAATGATGAAACAGATACCAGCATCTTATTCTTTAGCAATCATGCATAATGATAAGATATATGCTGTACGGGATCCATTTGGAAATCGACCGTTATGTATCGGAAAATTATTGACGGCTTCAACTTTTGCTGGAGGTAGTGATGCTATAATTGACGGTTGGTGACGGCTTTGCTTGTATTTGTTATATATTTAACAATGCTATGTACAGGGTGTTAAAAAAGTTTGTTCTCAAAGTTTAAGTTTCAATAGTTTATTGTTCTGACGTCAAAAGAATGTAATGTGTTCATATTGTATTTCAGAGGGTTCTACCATTGGTCTTATCTTTCTGGCTGCAAATGAAGCTAATACAGCAAGAAATTAAGGCGTAAACTGTGAACATAGCTCAGATAAAATTTAGTATTAATTTAAATATTGAGAACAAACTTTTTGAACACCCTGTATACTAATATTAGATATAGCTGTTTTAATAGAAGTCCTTAACTGAAAGATACTGCCCTGGATTAATCCAGTGAACATGAGCTACATATCGGTTTTAGGTTCCAGTAGCACAGTTATCCCTACATCTTAACACTGTTTCAAACATAGTTCTCTTGTTAAAATTCAGTCTATGATATTTCAAATGACCGTTTAAGTTAGTTGATATTTTGATTTTTTTCTTCAAAAAACTTTAAATACTTTCTGGATTTCCAGGTTAGTAAGGAATTGTAGAACAGAACAGGCATAATCACACTTTAATTGTTTGTCACATGTAATTTGTCAGACATTTGCACTGTCAAGTGAATCCATTTGATTTTGCCAACATGTGCAATATTTTCAATTTTTTAAATCCAAAATTAAATCACTTTCGTTGATCAATTAAAATCTCAATTTACATGTGTTGTCAACAGTGTCTTGGCTTGCTCCACTGGCACTAGTTTCACAGCTTAATTAGTTCCCTACCGGTTTTGAACCAGTGGGGAATGAATATAGGTTAACCCTCTGTCCGTCCATCAATAATCTGTAACCTGATATAACTCAACCAGTTTCCAAGCTACATTTATGAAACTTGGTATGTGGAAAGGGACCTATAAGGAGATTATGCGCGTCTAAATAATTTTTATTCTGACCAAAATTTGCTGGTTAAGAATTAGAAGGTCAACCTTTTAAGACTCATGCATATTTGAAATCTGCATTTCAAGGCGCTTCTTTAATGAACCTATTTTCATGTTGACCAAACTGAAGTTTAAAAGGCTGGTTTTTCCATACGTAAAGAGTATAGTTTTCAGACAGTTTTTTCTTGTTTTCTCAAAATATTATTTTTTTACTTACAACCTTCATATTCTTGTATTGCTTGCTTGCAATTCTTCAATGACTTGTTTTTCATGTTTGAACATTTGATCTGGTTGATTTCTGGGTGAGCATATTCTATTATTATGCTATCACTATACTAACTTAACTAGTTGTTTAATTTGTTTCTTAACACATAGCAATATAACATAGCAAAGTAAGATGGGAATACTTGGTGCTATCTAATACATATATAAAGTGATTACTAATCTGTTTATACATATTATTACTAATTCATAATAGAGCTCTTCTCTTGTGAACAATGTTAATGCTTGTATGAAATGCAATAGGTAAAATACACCAATTTTACTTGAAACATCCACAATGTCATATTACAGTATTATATACTGGTAAAACGTCTGGTACATTGGGCTGATAAATGTACCTGAGGGTGAGGTCCAATTTGTGGGGAACCTTGTTACATATTTATTACCTGTTAATACTTACATAATTATGCCCCCCCTCCCCTCATCAAAGTTAATTGATTTGCACATGTCTGTAAGTTGGTTGGACAGTTGGTTCTATTACTCAAAAATGCTTGGCCCTAGGATCGTCAAAATTTACGAGAAGGTTAGTCAGCAATAGTTTAGCTGGCCATATTGATTTTGAGGTCAGTAAGTCAAAATGTCATTAACATGAAAGAATAGCCAAATGGTTTCTGATCAATAAATCAAGAACAGTTGGACCCAGAACCTTTATGGGAAGAGTGGTCACCATCAGTAGCTAACCCATATTGACCTTGGGGCCAGTATCTCAAAGGTCAAGGTTACCATGTCTTTAACATTACTGACAATTTAGCTGCCAAGTGTCATACATGTCTTGCAAATATATCTTAATTTGTACATTTTAGTCTCATTACAAATGCATTAAAAATGAACAGTGGATTTACCAGCATTAATTAAGTAATTAATGTACACATGTTTTATATGTTATAATTGTCTACTATTGATTAGGTCAGAGAGCATGTGAGGATGGATGTGATGGCTGGGTTGTATCGTCCGAGTCGTGTTCATTTGGTGCTATTGGTGCGAGATTACACAGAGAAGTCTTACCAGGTAAGAGTGGATCATACAATTTGTTTGTTACCCATGACCTAGAGGTTAAGGGTACTATTGGATGCATAAAGTGATTTGGCTATGGAGGATCACATTCAGACCATGTTGCACAGAGTCACATGAGCATGCACATCCAGACCATGTTACACAGAGTCACATGAGCATGCACATCCAGGCCATGTTGCACAGAGTCACATGAGCATGCACATCCAGACCATGTTGCACAGCGCCACATGAGCATGCACATCCAGACCATGTTGCACAGCGTCACATGAGCATGCACATCCAGACCATGTTGCACAGCGTCACATGAGCATGCACATCCAGACCATGTTGCACAGCGTCACATGAGCATGCACATCCAGACCATGTTGCACAGCGTCACATGAGCATGCACATCCAGGCCATGTTGCACAGCGTCACATGAGCATGCACATCCAGACCATGTTGCACAGCGTCACATGAGCAATTTGGCTTTTATGAATGAACCGTGTTATCATCTGCTTGGGCTGTTATGTAAACTGGTCTCGCTTATTCGGAATCAGGTTACGTCTGCTTCATTACAATTAATATAGAGTGTCTTATACCACAAACTGTTTCATACACATGGATTCGATAAGATTAACCTGTAATAAAGTCTTTAAAACTGGTCGGTAAATATCTGGCCACTGAAAACTATTTGACTTGGTAATGAATTGAAATATTCTTTGAATAAGTCTATCTTACTCCAGTGAAAGACAATAGTGTAATGTTTTCCAAGGGTGCATTTTTTTTTCAAACCCTTCATTTATGTTATCAATAGAACATTTAAATCTGAAGATATATTTACAAATTTGTTACTGTTTTCAGGTGAGATTGTTGAACTAAGTAAAGATGGAGTGAAGTCACAATGCATGGTAGAACGACCTGAAGCTAAGCTACCAGCATTCTGTATATTTGAATATGTCTACTTTGCTAGACCCGACTCTGTGCTAGAAGGTAGGTTTTTAGTGTCCCATCATTCTGTATATTTGAATAAGTCTACTTTGCAAGACCTGACTCTGTGCTAGAAGGTAGGTTTTTAGTGTCCCATCATTCTGTATATTTGAATATGTCTACTTTGCTAGACCCGACTCTGTGCTAGAAGGTAGGTTTTTAGTGTCCCATCATTCTGTATATTTGAATATGTCTACTTTGCCAGACCTGACTCTGTGCTAGAAGGTAGGTTTTTAGTGTCCCATCATTCTGTATATTTGAATATGTCTACTTTGCCAGACCCGACTCTGTGCTAGAAGGTAGGTTTTTAGTGTCCCATCATTCTGTATATTTGAAAAAGTCTACTTTGCTAGACTCGACTCTGTGCTAGAAGGTAGGTTTTATTGTCCCAGCATTCTGTATATTTGAAAAAGTCTACTTTGCTAGACTCGACTCTGTGCTAGAAGGTAGGTTTTAGTGTCCCATCATTCTGTATATTTGAATATGTCTACTTTGCCAGACCCGACTCTGTGCTAGAAGGTAGGTTTTTAGTGTCCCATCATTCTGTATATTTGAATAAGTCTACTTTGCCAGACCCCACTCTGTGCTAGAAGGTAGGTTTTTAGTGTCCCATCATTCTGTATATTTGAATAAGTCTACTTTGCTAGACTCGACTCTGTACTAGAAGGTAGGTTTTAGAGCCATAGTGATATAGTTTGACTTATAAATGAATATTTTTAAAGTTTTCAATATGATTATAATAATAATACATGTGAATCCCCTCAATATAATATGAATTATTTCGTCATATTTTCACCATTTCTTGCTTCTTGGCTTTTTCCTTGAATTTTTTACCTGTGTTCAACATACAGCTGTGTGCAATACATGAGTGAAAACAGTATATGCATTTATAAAAATCTCACAAATTTCAATGAATAACAGGATACCTGCTTCACAAAATTGATGTAAAATAGAAGACTTAGTGTGTTTAATCCATCGGAAGGATTTTTATGTGAGTTAATTAACTTTGCAGTTTTAAATATACCGAGTATACAATGACAGTCTATTTTTACTATACTATATTGGTAAATTAAAATTATGTTCACTATTATCAAACATATTGTACAGGTCAGATGGTATATGAAGTAAGGAAGAGATGTGGACGTCAGTTAGCTATAGAGTCACCGGCTGATGCTGATCTCGTGAGTACAGTACCTGAATCAGCTACACCTGCAGCAATAGCTTATGCTGAAACAGTGAGTATATAACATTCCTTAGACAAATCTTACATGCAATTGTGAATGAATATAAGGTAAAGGCTACAGGGGCTTGAATTGATGTTATGCACACACACCTTGAAGTTGGTGGTTATGGTTTGAGGCCCTCATGAGGCACTTGCATATGTCTGTATCGCTGGCTACACCCTTGGCTATGTTTATTATAGTGTCGCCCCTATTGAAAGGGCCAGCCAATTTGACTTTTGAGACACCTATCTTTCGTGCGCAAAGTACCTCCCAATATATGGAAGGAATTTTCCACATTATGAGTGGATAAAGTGGACATGGTTAGTGTGCTGGATTTGTAACCTGGCAATCCTGGTCTTATTCCAGGTTGTGACAGGTTATACCATGAAAATTTGAAAACATTGTTGAGTTTCCTTTGCCTGTGGAAAATTTGCTGTTTCCTTGTGGAAGAGTCAGTTAGTACTGGTTTTGATACAGTCCAGACTGGTTTGGTGAACCGGCTGTTGTGTATAACTGAAAATTTGTTGAGAAATGGTACTAATCTTGAATGAATGAAACGAATGCAAAGAAATTTCAAATCAATGACTGTCTTTTTTTTGAGAATGTTTGGACTGAAATATCTGAGCATTGTCTTAACTTCTGCTCATCTATAATTAATCCTTAATTGACGGTTCTTCGGTAATCTTTATATTTCAGCTTGGTATACCATATGGAGAGGTTCTGTGTAAGAATCGATATGTAGGGAGAACATTTATCCAACCAAATATGAGATTACGTAAACTGGGCGTGGCCAAAAAGTTTGGTTTGTTGACAGGGAACTTTCAGAACAAGAGGATAGTACTAGTTGATGATTCTATTGTTAGAGGAAACACTATGAAACCCATTATTCAGATGTTGAAAAATGCCGGCGCTAAAGAGGTTTGTTTATTGTCATATAGGTAACATATTACAAAGTGTTAAGTTTGGATCTAAAAGGTAAACAACATCATAATGTTGGAAATTGTAATAAAATACATATTTACACTAACTTGACAAAAAGTGTATAACTTAAAAGAGTGCAAGCCTTAAAAAAGTACTGATTCGGGTTTATTTCCTCATCACCACAGGTCATACCCTTCCATAATTTAACAACAATATCAATTTTCCTCCACATGTGGATAAGTTGCTGGTTCCTTACGGAAGGTTAAGTTAGGACTTGTTAGGATACAGTCCAGAAAACTGGTTAGGTGAAATGTTGGCCGCATATATAAGAAAAATAAGAGAAATGGCGTTTAACTCGATTAAACAAACAAAGGACAAGGTGCACTAATGGCTTAATTTGGCCCTGTGATTTTTCAAAAAAAAAAAATGCCTGTTCCTATAAATCTGTCCTATAATTCAAATAAATATAAGCATATCGTCATTTTTGGCCATTTTTTATGACTATAACGACGTAAATCCTTCCCAAAAACCACAATGGCACTTTTGTGACACTTCTATATTTTTACATAACCAGTGTTCTGCAAGTCTTTATATATGTACAAAATATCAAAGTGTTGCAAGAGTGCCATTGTGGTTTTTGGGAAGGTTTTACGACATAAAAAGCCATGAAAATGGCAAAAAATGACATTTTTTGGTAAACTTAACCTATTTCAAGTAGATTTATCGGCATATTTGGAAATTTGAAAAGTATGCTTAATTTTTTGAAAGACAATGTTAGGCTATTAGAAACATAGGACAGATTTATAGGAAGATGCATTTGTATTTTTCGATAAAACTCAGGGCCAAATTAAGCAATGAATGAACCTTGTCCTTTAAGAAGTGCATTGTACCTTTAGTGCTAAGTGCCAGCTAGGTGTTTTTGTTGGAGAAAACTTTCGTTCATTAAAATTTATCACAACATCAAATGCTCTAGATTAACTGACCTCTCAAATATGTACCAGCAAGTTTCCATTCCACAAGTTTATGACGTCTGGAAGTTGTATTTCTAATCCTCACAAAATTGAAATATTTTACAGTTTATTATAATTCTCTATTTGTAGGTTCATGTAAGAGTTGCCTCCCCTCCGATAAAACACCCCTGTTATATGGGCATCAACATACCAACTACAGAGGAACTTGTTGCTAACAGAGTGGCCTTTGAAAAGATAGCTAGTCATTTTGGTAGGTATTCTCTCATTTACCTAATTCACTAAGTAGTTATAAGACAGGCAAATTTTTTGGGCAGACGGTTTGCCATGCAGACATGCTTGAATTCAACATTTTCTCTGTTCCACACATCATTTAATAACGGTCACAAACATTAGTAAAAATGTTTATTAGCATATGACCTTGCTGTGTCTCAGCCAAATTATTATACTTATGCCCCCCCATCTCTATGACCTCCATTGATTTTTAGGTCAGTAGGTCAAAGGTCACTAACCTTTACCATTTCTGACTATTGGGCTGTCATGGGGCATACATGTTTTACAAACATCTCTTGTTATTCATTGGTTTGTATGCTTTCCTTTCATACATCAGTTCGATTGATCTGAAATGAATGCTGTAACAAAATGTATTTAACCTAAAAAAGACCAAATGGTATTTTGATCAATAACTCAAGAACAGTTGGGCCCAAGATCTTGAAACTTTATAGGCATGTTGGTAGCCATCAGTAGATGATCCCTATTGATTATGAAGTCAGTAGGTGAAGATTGTCATAACCTTGAACATAACTGACTTTTGGGCTACGATGGGTACTAACATATTTTATAAACATCTCTCGTTATATGATTGACTTGTCTAAAACCATATGAGACAATAAAGCAGTATGTTGTGTTATTTCAGGTGCTGATACATTACAATATTTATCTGTGGATGGATTACTGAAAGCTACACAGGAAGGTGTTAAACTTGGATCTGAACAGTCTGTTGGACATTGTGTTGCTTGTTTGACTGGTTCATATCCTGTAAAGTTGGACTGGTAGCATCATATACTATAAAAATAGACTGGCAGCGTCATATACCATCATATTCTGTGAAAATAGACTGATAGCATCATATACTGTGAAAATAGACTGGTAGCATCAAATACTGTGAAAGTAGACTTGTAGCATCATATACTGTGAAAATAGACTGGTAGCATCATATAATGTGAAAGTAGACTGGTAGCATCATATACTGTGAAAATAGACTGGTAGCATCATATACTGTGAAAGTAGACTGGTAGCATCAAAAACTGTGAAAATAGACTGGTAGCATCAAATACTGTGAAAAAAGACTGGTAGCATCATATACTGTGAAAATACTGGTAGCGTCATATACGATCATATACTGTGAAAATAAGACTGGTAGCATCATATACTGTGAAAATAGACTGGTAGTGTCATATACCATCATATATTGTGAAAATAGACTGGTACCATCATATACTGTGATAGAAGACTGGTACCATCATATACTGTGAAAGTAGACTGGTACCATCATATACTGCAGAGACGGGTATCATTATTTTAAAAAGTAATTAATTAATTACAATTAAATTGGACATTATCCAATTAAATTACAATTACATTACATGAATTTTAAAAAAGTAATTAATTAATTACAATTATTTTGGACAAAGTAATTAATTATTATTAATTATTTTTATAAAATGGCGGAATAAGACATTTACAAATATGACTCACGATCTAAGATCGGATCTTGGAACATATATGACAATGTTTAAACATAAATTGATCATGCTGATAATCACAAAGAAATGTTTCAGTGAATGAGAATACAAGTCCTTGCAAAATACACTGCAAATTGCATTTAACTTGGAAATTTATTTATCTGAACAGTTGCAAGTTGTTATAAAACCATTTAGTTTTGTTATTGTTAGGGACAAAATTCTGATTTAATAAATAGTATTCAATTTTAAATGCTTTAAAATAGTGTATTCAAACATGGATGATTTTTTAAAAATATATACAAACAAATTAATGTTTTATGCCTACATGTACATTAAAATACAACAGAAATAAAGAATTCATAAATATACAAAATGACATTATATACATGGATTAGTCAACAGAACAACCAACACACTCCTTAGTGTAATTTATGTACCTTGAGGCTATATCAATAGTAACTTAATATTAGAAATCAGTGACATGTGTATTAGCATTTATCACCTCTGAAAAGATTATCAAAATGTGTGAAAAGGGAATCATTTTTGTCTTTTTAGGGGTATTTTTATGATATAGGTCATGTACAAATAATTGAGATTAATTGAATTTAATTGACCATTATATGTCTTTTATGATTGTGTAATTAATTAATTACAATTAAAATAATTGAATTTGGGCTTAATTAAGCATTATTTTCAATTATTTGAAAAAGTGTAATTAATTATAATTAATTAAATTATAATTGTAATTGTACCCATCCCTGATATACTGTGATTATAGACCAGTAGCATCATATACTGTGAAAATTAGTAGACTGGTAGCATCATTCACTGAGAAAATAGACTGGTAGCATCATATACTGTGATAAAAGACCAGTAGCATCATATACTGTGAAAGTAGACTGGTAGCATCATATACTGTGATAATAGACCAGTAGCATCATATACTGTGAAAATAGACTGGTAGCATCATTTCCTGAGAAAATAGACTGGTAGCATCATATACTGTGAAAATAGACTGGTAGCATCATAATTTCTCCCTCATATAGAGGGATAGACAATTTGATTTTGTGCTGGATGTATGTCTGGATGTGCTTGTTCTCCTTGATATCTGGCCCCGATCTCCCGAAGCAGCTCAATTAGAAATCTCAGCTTAAATTGAGATTTTGCTCAAATTAGAGTCCGAATTTTAGATAAATCTGAAGTTCAAACTCTTAAACTTTTATTGTATTACGATCAGAATAATTTTTCTGAATTGTGATGAAAATTTTGAGCCCAGCCTCTCATCAATAGTATCATAAACACACATGACAATATTTGAGATAAGATTTAGCTCAGATTGAGATTCTTCAGGAGATCAGGGTCTGGTTGGATTTCAATGAAAGTAGTACCAAGCTTAGATGATTTTGCTGTTGGCTTACAGCCCCTTGTGGCAGGCATACATTTTTGTGTCAAAAACGCTTCTCATTACTGTGAAAATGTATGGTGAAAATAAATTATTTGTCAGACCAAAATATGTCTAAGAAACTTTGCGAGTATGGGTGCTTATGTAATGATGATACTGGGTACTACATATGGCTACCCACATGTTCTTTACTATAAAGATGTTAAAATTTTGTAATTTGTAAATATATAATACTCACAACACATTGTTGTACCAACCATATATATAGATTGTTCTCGTATTTTCATGGATCTCATTCCTGATCTTGTTGATTGTTCATTACATTTTTGAAATTCTATGAAATAATTAATATTTTCTGTGTATTATATAGCCACTTTCTAATGGGAAACAATATTTGATGATTTAGGTTATGACGTAACAACCTTTAAAACATGATATAATCGGCCATGTCTGTTGGCATGGGTCCTACAGTATCAGATAATCCGGATTTGCTCCAATAGATAGAATGAACTTTTCTACACAAATTAAATATATTTGATGAAAAAATTCAATGTATTGACTAAATTGTGGTCTTTTGAAATTTAATCAGCTGAATTTTAACAATAGAACTATATTTGAAACATAGTTATGGTCTAGGGATGTGTTTTAATGGCACTCAAAACAGAATTATGTCTTATTTTCATGATTGGGCATTGTGTCTCAGTAGGACCCCTGGTTGGATTTCATTGAAACTTCACATGAATACTTGAAACAAAACCTGGTTGTACATATTGCCAGGAATTATATCTGATGATTTTTGCCTGAGTTATGGCACATTGTGGGAGACTTACGTTTTAGTTTCTAGTTGAGTGAAAACTTGGTAGTTGAGTTGATAGTTCTCTCAGCTTTTCTGAACCAACTGCTTTCAAGAATACTCAAATATAATTATGTGTATAATTGTTTCAGATTTTTTTGTGAATATATGATTTTTTGGGAATATGATTTTTTTGGAATGTGATATTCAATGTAAGGGGAATCTTCATTGTTTTGTTGAAAATTTCCATTCTTTCTTGTACATAACCATTGCATGAACCACATTATTCGAGCAAAGCTCCCTAATTTATATAAAGTTTGTTTTTGATTATATTTTTTGCTTTCAATAAATTATTTACATATGATAATTTTTTGTATTTCTTTCACATAGTAACTGTTGAAAAGGTGTATTTCCTTGGCAAAATATTGACTTCAAATTTAGCGGCTATCCAATGTTCAAATGCCATCAAATTGGCTACTGCAAGGCAATCCCTATCTCTATGGTATATCATTGGCCACGGCACATGCTGGTACGACCAATTTTAAGGGAGTTATGACCCTTCATTTATTTTTTTAACACTTACAAATTTTGTCTATGATATTTCTCTGTAACCATTCGTCGGATTTGGTCAAAAGTGTGACCTCTAGAGTCGAAACAAGCAAATTGTGGACAATGGCGGACGAAGAGTGATCACAAAAGGTCCCTAAGAGAAGCTAAAAATACAATGTAAACTATGGGTATAATTGTACTGTTTTATTGCCAACACCGAACTCTCCTCCCTGATTACACAGGAAAGACTTCAACAATGTGTATAAACTTTGATTATGTATCAAAAAACATAATGCATATTTTATCAAAATACTTAATTTATGTAAAAATCATCAAAGACACTATTACCGGTAATCAATTTATAGTAAAGCTATTGTAATAAAACTGGACAAAACAGTGAAACTGAGTCTTAACAGAGAACTATTTTTGCTGTAAGTTAAAGACTGACGAGACAAAAATGTGGTCTTAATAATGCATCAGTCTAAGTAGTGGACTACATGTTCTGTGAAATCATTCAATTTCAATGGGACAAAATTTCGTGGTTTTGGGGAAAAATATCATTTTGTGGGGACGTTATTTCAAGGATTTCAGATTTCATGAAAAATGGCATGGTTAAAAAATTCACGCAAATTATCAGAAATTATTCAAAAATCAAACAGATATAATAATTGTTTTATGACATCTTGATATACAAGTAAACTTTCCAGAAACCCAGTCTTATACCTGAACTTGAAAGCAATCATGGTATACACTGCAAACTTAATAATTAATTTACTGCATATTAATTGGTAAAATTATTCATTGGGGACTTAATTTCGTGGTTGAGGTCATCCATGAAATTAAATCCCCCATTTATATTAATGATTTTACAATATTTTGTTCTAAATTTAAGACTGACCAGACAAAAAGGGGTCTAAACAAACCCTAGATTGTTTTGTCATAAATTAAGTTAACACTGTCTGAAAATGAAGTTTGAATACGTTATTTAATTAAGTTACATTCTAACACTGTCTGTATTTTGCTCCATGTAAACGTATAGAGCGGTAGCGTAATCTAATAAACGGTATATCGTGGTATAATTTCGGCTGATTAATTTATCTCCCTCGTATAATTTGCGATTTTTATCAATGAAATTTACGTCTTGTTTATTTCATGACGTCATGAATTGTGACGTCGCCGTAGAGCGCGACGTTTTGCGTAATTTTCTTTTCGTAGCGTTTCTGTTTATTTATTCGATTATATTTATATTCTAGCAATATGTAATTGCATGTATCAATTCATATGCATAAACGGGAAATACGTAATTGGACGTTGACGTTAAATAAGCATCAGTTTGGCGACACATAAAGATAATAGTAAAGCTTAAAAATCCAGGGGCGTATGTTACGATTCTTTGAACAGCGGAAGTTGTCTATAGCAACATGATAAATAACTCACAAACTTCGCAAACAAAATAGTCCGTTTAAATTTGTAAAAATTACACATGTTAGAATGCAAATAGATCGCTGTTTTGTGTGATATACCTGTGAATAGATAACGGTTTGTCGTTCATATGCATAGTTATTAATCACTCAGGCCTACGGCCTTTCGTGATTAATTCCTACGCATATGAACTCTAAACCGTTATCTATTCACCGGTATATCACGCAAAACAGCGATCTATTTCCTAAACAAAAAGTTACAAGCCATTAGAAAGTAACCAAGATTGCTACAATTTCAACAAGTAAAGCATTAAAAAGGATTTCAGCTTCTCACATAAGTCTAAATACAGCAAGAGATAAAGCTTTGAGAAAGCTACAAAGATTACTAGTTTCGTCAGGTACATCAATAACAAGGAAGACAGCTTCTCACACATAGCAGAGGGGGACATCGAGATAATACTATAATACTGTTTATTATATATCTAGCAATGTATTCAATGTATGAGATTAATTTTTAGTAGCATGTACAACTAACTACTATACTTGGGTAGCTCCGTCACTTTGCATGGGTACATGTTTATTTGGCAATGTTTGAGACCAGAGTACATTCATGAAAATGTTCAAACATTAAGTGTAATGGTAGTAATTTATTCATGATCATATTTTATTTTCACTCATGGATGTAGTATGTTAATGCATGTTTCACTTTATGTCTAAGCAAGAGCTGTCACTGTAAGGGACATATGCCTTCAAAGTGTTATGTTAATAGCATACACAAGTCACCAACATGTCTTTATTTTTAACAAGAGGGCCCAAAGGGCCATAGGTCACTCACCTGTCCTAGTAGTTCATGCACCCCTAATGGTAGCCTCTATTGCATGTACAAGGTTTTCATATTGTCTTATGCTTCATAATTTACATCACATTTAGATCCAATGACATATTGAAGTTTAAGCCAAGTTTTGTCTATATTTGACCTAATGACCTAGTTTTTTACCCTAGATGACCCAAGATCCAACTTGACCTAGATTTTGTTGAGATGATCATTGTGACCAACTTTCATAAAGACCATGCCAACATTGAGACCTCTAGAGACTGCACAAGGTTTTTATCAGATTTGACCTTGTGACCTAGTTTTTGACCCCGGATGACCCAATATCGAACTTGACCTAGATTTTGTTGAGATGATCATAGTGACCAAGTTTCCTAAAGATTAGGCCAAAATTGTGACCTCTAGTGACTACACAATGTTTTTCTATGATTTGACCTTGTGACCTAGTTTTTGACCAGGGATGACCCAATATTGAACTTGACCTAGATTTTGTTGAGATATTCATTGTGACCAAGTTTCATAATGATTAGGCCAAAATTGTGACCTCTAGTGACTACACAAGGTTTTTCTATGATTTGACAGTGTGACCTTGTTTTTGACCCCGGATGACCCAATATCGAACTTGACCTAGATTTTGTTGAGATGATCATTGTGACCAAGTTTCATAAAGATTAGGCCAAAATTGTGACCTCTAGTGACTACACAATGTTTTTCTATGATTTGACCTTGTGACCTAGTTTTTGACCCTGGATGACCCAATATCGAACTTGACCTAGATTTCATTGATATGATCGTTGTAACAAGTTTCATAAAGATTAGGCCAAAAATGTGACCTCTAGTGACTACACAAGGTTTTTCTATGATTTGACCTTGTGACCTAGTGTTTGACCCCGGATGATCCAATATCGAACATGACCTAGATTTTGTTGAGATGATCATTGTGACCAAGTTTCATAATGATTAGGCCAAAATTGTGACCTCAAGTGACTACACAAGGTTTTTCTATGATTTGACCTTGTGACCTAGTTTTTGACCCCGGATGACCCAATATCAAACTTGACCTAGAGTTTGTTGAGATGATCATTGTGACTAAGTTTCATAATGATTAGGCTAAAACTGTGACCACTAGTGTCTACACAAGTAAATTGTGGACGGACTACGGACAGACAGACGGACGGACGAACGAAGAGTGATCACAAAAGCTCACTCTGTCAAGTATGACAGCCAAGTAACATTACAACAGCATTGAGTGTAAACAAAATATTGAACTTTATTAGAAACATTAACCAAAGTTTCTAAGTTAAAAGGGCAATAACTCAGTACAAAATAATTCTATAGTTATCAACCATTTTTGAATTAGGGTTGACAAATATTATAAATAAGTGCGTAACCAAATTGTCTAAAGTTAAAAAGGGCAATTACTCCTTAATAAAAGCTCCGCGAGTCGCATGTGTCGCCTGACGAAATGCACATTTGTCATGGAAAACTATCCAGTATAGGGCTACATATCAGACTCACAAGAGTTCTCTAGTCATCTCAACTAAAAACGACAAAGCGATGCTCTGGACAAAAAAATGTCCTGATAAAATCAATCTGAAGGGAATCATTCAAACACTATACAAGCTAGTGTTATGATTCTTGCGGTCTGCACTTCATGTCACAGCAAAGAAACATGCATTCCTATTTTTGAGTCATTAATAGTTATGGTGACAAAGTTATGCCACGGACAAGAAATGCTTATAAAATCAATCAAAGGGAAAAAATTGAAAAATGGCACAAGGTAGAGTTACGGTTCTTGTGTACTGCACTTGGAATTTTGGTAAGAAACATGCATACCAAGTTTCAAGTCATTCAACCTCATGGTGACAAAGTTATCCTCCGGACAAGAAATGCTCAAATTAAATCAATCTAAGGGAAATAATTAAAAAACGATGCAAGGCAGAGTTATTGTTCTTGGGCACTGCATTTCGGCTTATTGCAAGAAACATACATACAAAATCTTGAGTCATTTGAACTTAAGGTGACAAAGTTATGCTCCGGACAAGAAATGCTCTAATAAAATCAATCAAAGGGAAATAATTCAAAAACAATGACAGGTAGAGTTATGGTTCTTGCGCACTGCACTCTGGCTTATAGCAAGAAACATGCCTATCAATTCTTGAGTCATTTGAACGTAAGGTGACAAAGTTATGCTCCGGACAAGAAATGCTCTAATAAAATCAATCAAAGGGAAATAATTCAAAAACTATGACAGGTAGAGTTATGGTTCTTGCACACTGCACTCTGGCTTATTGCAAGAAACATGCATACCAAATCTAGAGTCATTTTAACTTAAGGTGACAAAGTTATGCTCCGGACAAGAGTTGCTCTAATAAAATCAATCAAAGGGAAATAATTCAAAAACTATGACAGGTAGAGTTATGGTTCTTGCGCACTGCACTTCAGCTTATTGCAAGAAACATGCATACCAATTCTAGAGTCATTTGAACTTAAGGTGACAAAGTTATGCTCCGGACAAGAAGTGCTCTAATAAAATCAATCAAAGGGAAATAATTCAAAAACTATGACAGGTAGAGTTATGGTTCTTGCACACTGCACTCCGGCTTATTGCAAGAAACATGCATACCAATTCTTGAGTCATTTGAACTTAAGGTGACAAAGTTATGCTCCGGACAAGCAATTTGTGACGCCGCCGCCGCCGCCGCCACCGGCTGCACACTGCACTCCGGCTTATTGCAAGAAACATGCATACCAATTCTTGAGTCATTTGAACTTAAGGTGACAAAGTTATGCTCCGGACAAGCAATTTGTGACGCCGCCGCCGCCACCGCCGCCGCCGCCAAAGTAATACCTATATGTCGCCTTTTCAGGCGACACAAAAATCATCCTGAAGTTATGTCTCTTGTCTAGTGGAGTTGACTAATGACAATAAATAACTGTGCCAAGTTTCAATGCATAGCATTGAGAGTTAACAAAATATTCAACTTTTTAAAAAAACTTTAACCAAAATGTCTAAGTTTAAAAGGGCCATAACTCCTTACAAAATCATCTCAGAGTCATGCCACTTGTTTAGTTGAGTTGACTAATGGCAACAATAAAGTATGTAAAGGTTCAATGCAATAGCATGAAAGTAAAGAAAATATTCAACTTTTTTTAAAAAACTTTATCATAAAAATGATAGGCCATTGAGATGACATGTTCTTTTTTTTATTACATTACAACATTTCCAGGGCTGCCCTCTGTAACAACATCTTGTATACGTCCCTATGCCAATATTCCTATAAATTTAACCTCTGTAGAGCAACAACCTATAAACAATGGCCAATATTGGCAGCTTCCTAAGAGTGTTGCTGTACACATGTTGTACTGTATTTGGAAGTGAGTCTCCACCCATTGCCTGGCATAGAATTACATACAGATGTCATGACCACACACTTCTAGTATACTCTCATCACGTACACTGAGACATAAGCTGCTCAATGTCATCAGGATGTTTGGGACATGATTCGGTTAAAACAACAGGTGTAGATTTTGTAATTAATACATTGTCTTCTATGCGTATTCCAATCCCTCGATATTCCCGCTGCACATCCTCCCGGTCTGCTTTAATGTAAATACCTAAAATGATGACATTTATTTGTATGAAAATAAAAAAATATTACTACATACGGCAATTCAATGCTAAATGTTGGTGTAACAAATTCAGTAATCCTTACAGAAAAGAAACATCTTGCAGCTCATGCGACAAGCTCTATTATCACCCAGTATTCAGGTACAATTTTCAGGTTATGAGAGTAACTGATATATTTGTCAGAGTCATTAATTTTGCTAGTCTGTCAGTTTGTTAGTTTATTCATGTTTAACGCCGTTTCTCAAGAATTTTTCATTTATATACAGCAGCCATTACAGCAGCCAATTCACCTAACTTGTTTTCCTGGAATGTATCCAGTACTACAGTAACTTTCCCTTTCACACGGAACATGAAACTTCTCCACATGTGGAGGAAAATCAACATTATAACTCAGTCAGTACTAGAAAATGTTCTACTTGATCATTATTTGCTTGGGGTGGTATTCACAAAGCATCTCAAGGGACTCTTAGAACTTTATTAAAAGTTCCTTCTAGACTGTACCAGCTAAACAGGAAAATCAAGATTATTATTTTTTTACATTATTTAGAAGCATCATATAAAGAGCTACACTAATCACAAAGAACACATGGGCAATAATTATGTGCATCTCAATTTTTGAACTGAAGTAAAAATATTTAAGCTTTCCCTTACGATGCTTTATGAATACCACCTTTGGTTTTAGAATAATGCATATAAAGAAATTTCTGTAAGCAGAAGATGGAGGAAAAGATATAAAAAAGTAAAATCTTTCGCTTCAAATTTGAATTCAAATTTAACTATGCGTACTGTTTAAAAATCATGCATGGGTGAAAGTTTGAAATTCTGAAAAACCTGAAATTGGCAATTTATATAGGGAAAATAAAGAAAAACAGGCTTTTTGGTACTCTCAAAAACCTGAAGTTCAGGCATGTGCCTGAAAACTTTCAGTATATTGATGTTAACATACCTGGTTCAATGGTTATAATCATGCCTGGAACCAGTTTCATACTCTTGCTAGCTAAACTTGTGTCATGTACATCCATTCCTAAATAATGTCCCACATGGTGAGGGCAAAACTTAGCAGCAGCCTGCGAACAAAATGTCTTATCTTGTTAATTATCAAATGTTTATTATATACGTCACCTTCATAAAAAAGATGTTAATATTAATATCATTATTATAATTTTATTAGATATTGGCCCTGTTATAGATGAGGCATTTGTTTCATTTGACTAGGGCGATGCGGTGTCAAAACAAGAGGGCCCAAAGGGCCCTAGGTCGCTCATCTTTCGAATTTAACCTAGATTTTGTTAAGATGATCATTGTGACCAAGTTTTATACAGATAAGGCAAATATTGTGACCTCTAGTGACTACAAAAGGTTTTTATATGATTTGACCTAATGACCTAGTTTTTGACCCCAGATAAACCAATATCGGACTTGACCTAGATTTTGTTGAGATGATCATTGTGACCAAGTTTCGTAAAGATCAGGCCAAAACTGTGACCTCTAGTGACTACACAAGGTTTTTCTATTATTTGACCTTGTGACCTAGTTTTTGACCCCAGATGACCCAATATCGAACTTGATCTAGATTTTTTTGAGATGATCATTGTGACCGAGTTTCATAAAGATTAGACAAAAATTGTGACCTCTAGTGACTACGCAAGGTATTTCTATGATTTGACCTTGTGACCTAGTTTTTGACCCCAGATGACCCATTATCGAACTCGACCTCGATTTTGTTGTTATGATCATTGTGACTAAGTTTCGTAAAGATCAGGCCAAAACTGGGACCTCTAGTGACTACACAAGGTTTTTCTATGATTTGATCTTGTGACCTAGTTTTTGACCCCGGATGACCCAATATCAAACTTGACCTAGATTTGGTTGTGTAGATCATTGTGACCAAGTTTCGTAAAGATTAAGCTAAAACTGTGACCTCTAGTGACTACACAAGGTTTTTCTATTATTTGACCTTGTGACCTAGTTTTTGACCCCAGATGACCCATTATCGAACTTGACCTAGATTTTATTGCGATGATCATTGTGACCAAGTCTCATAAAGATTAGACCAAAATTGTGACCTCTAGTGACTACACAAGGTTTATCTATGATTTGACCTTGTGACCTAGTTTTTGACCCCAGATGACCCAATATCGAACTTGACCTAGATTTTGTTGAGATGATCATTTTTGACCAAGTTTCATAAAGACTAGGTCAAAATTGTGACCTCTAGTGACTACACAAGGTTTTTCTATGATTTGACCTTGTGACCTAGTTTTTGACCCCTGATGACCCAATATCAAACTTGACCTAGATTCTGTTGAGATGATCATTGTGACCAAGTTTCATAAATATTAGACCAAAATTGTGACCTCTAGTGACTACACAAAGTTTATCTATGATTTGACCTTGTGACCTAGTTTATGACCCCGGATGACCCAATATCGAACTTGACCTAGATTTTATAGAGATGATCATTGTGATCAAGTTTCATAAAGATTAAGTCAAAATTGTGACCTCTAATGTGTTCACAAGGTTTTTCTATGATTTGACCCAGTGACCTAGTTTTTGACCCCAGATGACCCAATATCGAACTTGACCTAGATTTTATAGAGATGATCATTGTGATCAAGTTTCATAAAGATTAAGTCAAAATTGTGACCTCTAATGTGTTCACAAGGTTTTTCTATGATTTGACCTAGTGACCTAGTTTTTGACCCCAGATGACCCAATATCGAACTTGGCCTAGATTTTGTTGAGATGATCATTGTGACCAAGTTTCATAAAGATTAGGCTAAATTTGTGACCTCTAGTGTGTTCACAAGCAATTGTGAACGGACGGAGGGACGGACGGACGGACGCCGGACGAAGAGCGATCACAAAAGCTCACCTTGTCACTTTGTGACAGGTGAGCTAATAAAAAGGCTGGTAATTTATAGACTTTTTAGACTTATTGTGTGGCACAAAATGATGGTGATAAATGTAGCAATTCAATAATGACATTAGCCCTTACAAAACTTGGTTCATAATACGCGAGCTACAGAATTAGACAAGCTATAAACATCTCTGGTACCTACCTTAAGTAATTTTGATCTATCAACCATATCTGAACCGGGTACAAGTTTGAGTAGAACCAACTGTACAGCAATCTGATTTAACATTTCCTTGTAGATATCTGCTAGACTGTACTCAGGTGTACACATAGATAAACATACTTCCTGTACCGCTAACACTGACATGTACAGTTTTCTCTGCTCCTCTGTAAACTCACCTGTAATATAGAATAAATAAGATTGCGTTCATTAAACACTTAATATGCCCCCATGGAAGCCTTGCCCATAAAAAGCTAAGTCAATCAGGGGCCATAATTCTGTAATAATGTTGGATAGTGTTACATGGCTTTGATAATGTAAGGGGCTTATGATGGTAAACAAGTATGCCAAGTTTTAAGGCAATGCCATAATGGACATGATGTAAAACGAAACGGTCAATTTGGGTTAACCAAAAATTTGACGCTGAATAAGTCTAAGACCAAAATTAGGTCAATGTGAAGGTCAAAATGAGGTTAGGTGATATAGGTTTGTGGAGAATGTTCAAATACAACAACAATGCAAGTATGAAAGCTTTGTAGCAAACCATATTAATGCTAGAAGAAACGGTCAATTTGGGTTAACCAGGAATTTGGCCCTTCAATAAGTCTAAGTCCAAATTTAGGTCAAGGTGAAGGTTCAATTGGGGTAAGGTGATACAGGCGTGTGATGAGTGTTCGTATATAACATCCATGCAAGTATGAAAGCTTTGTAGCAAGCCATATTAATGCTAGAAGAAACGGTCAATTTGGGTTAACCAAGAATTTGGCCCTTCAATAAGTCTAAGTCCAAATTAGGTCAAGGTCGAAATGGTGTCAAATGATACAGGTCTGTGGAGAGTGTACATATACAACATCCATGCAAGTATGGAAGCTTTGTAGCAAACCATAATAATGCTAGAAGAAACGGTCAATTTGGGTTAACCAGGAATTTGACCCTTCAATAAGTCTAAGTCCAAATTAGGTCAAGGTAAAGGTCAAAATGGGGTCAGGTGATACAGGCGTGTAGAGAGTGTTCATATACAACATCCATGCAAGTATGAAAGCTTTGTAGCAAGTTATATTAATGCTAGAAGAAACGGTCAATTTGGGTTAACCAGGAATTTGACCCTTCAATAAGTCTAAGTCCAAAATTAGGTCAAGGTGAAGGTCAAAATGGGGTCAGGTGATACAGGCATGTGGAGAGTATTCATATACAACATCCATGCAAGTATGGCAGCTTTGTAGCAAGCTATGATAATGCTAGAAGAAACTGTCAATTGTGGTTAACCAGGATGGACGGACAGACGAACGAACGGACAGGTGAATCACTATATGCCTCCGCATCTATCAATAGGGGGGCATTTTTATACTTCCACCCTATCGGTCAATGCTTCCTTTTGGTGAGAGTCCTGAGTTCCTGACTCACAAAATTGGCTTGGGACTCATTAAATCTAGATAATACTTCATTGTTACATATTGGATTCAATGAGAAAGACTCTGTAGTTTTCAAAACCAAAATAAAACATCTTGATGTAGTCGTATTGCACCACATGTAACTAGTATCTTACTATAATTTTTAAAGGTAATTGACTAGTACTATAATATTGAACATGCACATAAAATGCAAATATTCTCCTAATCTTTTATGCCATTTTTAATACAATACAAATTTCATACAAACATGTCTGGTGAACAATGACCCTACCAGATTTCTTACATTGAACAGTCAAAATGAACATGCCCTTCCTAAACAGCTGACCATTCCTACATATGTAGGAAATCATGGACGTAAGCCAATGATATTGAAGAATGAAACCAGCCAAGTTCTCTAAGACAACTGCGCTAGAAAGGTGGGTACATTGAACTTAAACAAGTCATTAAGAATTGCAAGCAATACAGAAGTCCCCTACCGTTTTGAAGCTATTTTCAATGTTTCTGTTGCCATAGCAACCACAATTTTTGTCGGAATCAAACTATTAGTAGACGTGAATAATCCCCTTATTGCCCCCTATCCACATACCAAGTTTCATAAACCTAGCTTGGAAACTGTTTCAGTTATGTCAGGATCCAGATTTGTTGACGGATGGACTGACCGACAGACGGACGGCAAACCTATAGTCCCCTCCAAAAACCGGTAGGGGACTAATAAGCAACAAAAACAGCCTACCAGAGACAGGCCATGTACGTGTTATATCACTGGTATAACCATGGTATTCACATCCTGCATCCATAAGCACCAATTCTCTATCACAGATCAGCTGATTGTTGTGTATGTAATGTATAATGTTAGCTCTATCACCACCTACAACGGAATGTATGTAATGTATAATATTAGCTTTATCACCACTTACAACATAAGTTAAGAAGCAGTTATCAGACTTTTAGTTAATGAAACACCTTAAAATCATTTTTTGGGCTGACAAATTTTCAAATGGTATCCGTCTGAATGCCTACAGCACCTTTTTATGACTATGCTGCTTTTTTTTCAGTACAAGGTTTCAGCCTCACATAGTCAACAATTGTATTAAAGTATGTTTTATACTAGAGCTGTCGCCATTTGGCAGACTAATATAAACCCGCCAGCAACGGGCCATAATTCCGCCAAAATTCGTCGCAGCGCAAATTCCTTTCTTTATGCACATCTATATGTTGAGGTTTTTTATCTGTGGAAGTTTGAGCGAAATCCTGCCAAAACTGTAGGAGAAGTTGCCTTCACAAGAATGCGTCAACGGACAGACAAGCTGAATCCAGTATAACCCCCTTACAACTCGTTGTGCGGGGGTTTAAATACATTGTATACTAGTATCTCAAAGTTGGCATTAAATTATCTTTATTCTTTATATGAAAGGCTTTTTGAAACTACAGTGTAGAATATTATATCTGTACAGCTACATACAGACAGGGGGAATTCTTTCGTTACAGAATCTTAAGGGTAATTTGATTTTTTGTACTGTCAGAATGTTATCAGTTCTAAGGGCAAAATACCTGCCAGTTATATAACTGGAAATGGTTGTTTGTTTTGTTAGTCCAGAGGTCACATTGAGGGTCAAATAACACCCCTGGAGAGATTTAGAACCTTTTGGAAATAGTAAATACAGTTGCAGTACAACCTCTCCAGAGCCTATGTAGAGCAACAACCTCTCTATAACAACATCTTCAAAAGTTCTCTAAGCTGATATTAACAATATATTATAATTTTAACCTCGGCAGAGCTGCAACCTCTAAACAGCGACCACTATTTGTAGCTCATACAGGGTGTTGCTCTACATAGGTTGTACTGTATATCAAGGTTAAACCTACCAGCCACTACTGGAGGATAAGCAAGTATTTCAGCATTCCTTATCCGGCACTCATAATCCATCTTAGCATACAAGTGAGCCTCATTTATCTGCAACAAGAAAAGCCATAATATTGAAAAGGTACCTGTGAGTGAAATACCAACAAAGTAAACGTCTTAATTTAAATATTCATATTATAAACAGCCAGTCATAGAAAACATTAAATAATAGAAGCTATTAAAACTCATAATAGTACACAGGCCTCAATAAATCCACTTGTCCGCTCGTCCTGCACAATTTTTTCCTTCTTTATTTGCATAACAGGACAAGTAAGATTTTGGGGTTTTCTTCTTTTCTATATTGCAGGACGAGTGCTTTTAAAAATATTGGTTGAGGCCTGGTACATGTGTACTCATAATTATAAATAATAGACCCCTTTTATACCAAGCTAACTTTTAAACAAGAAAAAATTGTAATCAATAGAAAACTAAAAGGCCTACCTCTGGGTGAGAAAACTTCATGACTTCAGTAAATGCTTGAGATGCTATTTCACATGTGCTTTTCATAAGTTGTATTTCAGCAGGGGATTTTATGAGTCTTTGTTGCTGCACTAATTGTGTAGGATTTTCTATTCCTTTTTTACCATCTTGCTTGATGAAATCGTCAATAATTTTTTTATGAAACTGTTCATGGACTGGTTTATTTAGGTTGTACCAAATCATATATTTTTCATGATCCATACAATAGGCGTATAAATATTTTTCTAATGTATCTATATTACACGCTTCAGTCATGCCGGTCAACTCCAAGGCTCCTTCATCACCTGACCTCGGACCGTCCCATAATTCTTTTTCAGGATCACGTTTTGGCACAAATAATACTGACTTAAATCCATTGTTTGTAGTGTGAAGAACTAAGACACTGTCTGGTTCTTGGAAACCGGATAGATATAGAAACTCTGTGTTTTGTCTAAATGGATATGGGATGTCATACGACATGAATAATTTAGTAGCTGAAGGAAATATAGCAATATGATTTTGAGTGAGTCCTTCTGTTTTCGTAACAATTTTTTGCATGAAAGTAGTCCTCCTGACTTCATATTCCTGTTTTGTTATACCTGGAGTAACCTCCCCTTTATTCACGAGATGTGGATGTGTGACAGAGGCTGGCTGCCCAAAATATCGTTTCTCTTGGTTAAAGGCACAGTGAGTATATCCTAGAAATATAAATAATTCATCATTCATATAAATATACTATATTAAACAAGCTTGGAGTAAGAAATCTTGGCTACAGCATTGTAAAACTAACTAGAAATGATGATAAATAATACCCCCACAGCACCGCATTGTCACAGAAACCACATTTTCATAGTCTGGAATCTGATTTTCTATTTGCAGTAACAGTGACCTTGACACAACCGGCCCCACTTTTGAATGTAAGCGACGTATTCACATAAGCTACCTATACAGCAAGTTTCATTACAATATCTCCTAATAATTCCTAACTAAAGTTGACTCCAGGAAACCGATATGGTCCATACAGAAAGATAACATGGTATTCATAGACAGTAGGGCTGCGTACTGGCTTCCGATATTAATCGAATACCGGTATTTTGCGTTCGATCAATACATCGTATCGAACGATTCCGTATCGGTCAAAAAATCGATCAACACAAATACACATGTAAATCAACAAAATTCCCATTTTCCAGTTTTTCGTTGTCTATTTGTATCATCTTAACATTGTCAGGTCTTCGACGCAGCTTATGTGAATCTAATTTTCAAACAAGAATCTGCTAAGCAAACCACTCATGCCATTTAACACATGCCATGTGTAAATAAATTACTTATCACATATCAGGCCTGACTTGATTGTGTTCTGCAAATTAATACATGTTGTAAGTCTGCAAGAGACTATTTTATTGTCAAAAGCAAATATCAAATGATATATCGAATATCGATCATTTTGTATCGATACAAATAATTATCGAATCGATCATTTTAACTAATACGCAGCCCTTATAGACAGTGTTGTGTATTTTATATTAAAATTAATTATGAAATAAAAAAGATCATTCAAATACAGTCTACTACAATTTAGAAATATAGAAGAACAACATTGCAGACATAAAACAAATTTTCTGAATTCCAATGATAAATATCTTTACCGACTGGTACGGGCGTTCGGAGTTTAATTGACTATTGTCAATGTGAACAAGAGCACTGCCTAAGAGTGCTGGACGCTCGACTTTCTCATACTTGATAGTAATTAACCTGGCTGATCTGTGAGTCATATTTCAAAGAATAACAAGGGCAGATTACTCATAAATATAGGTCACAGGGTTACCAGCCTTGTATGTATGAACTTCCTTAGTGATGGTGAATAACTATGAAGAATTTCATGTGGATGCCTTTGATAGTCTTTGAGTAATTGACATTTTTGTGTAAAGATTTGAAGTCAGAAAAGGGGAATAACTCTTATAAAATGCTGGATAGATTTGTTTCCTCTTGTCAGTAGATGAAGGTCATCACATTTCACGAGTGTATAGACTTTCAAGTTGAAAGCTTAGTGTTTGAGAAATTTCAGGCTATGAGTAAAATGTACCACTACTTCTATGTACTTTTAAAGTCCAAACAAGGGCAGATAACTCCATACATATAGGTAACAGAGTTATCAGCCTCGTCAGTATATATATATGGACTCCCCTTGTGATGGTGACTAACTATGTTCAGTTTCAAATTGATACCTTTGATAGCCTTTGAGAAAATGACTCTGACAATAAACTTAACCAACGCAGACGATCCCATTCTGACAAAGTTGAGCTACAAATGATGTCAGGCAATGGCTTAGAAATTGAAATATGTGGATAAGGGGTGCTTATACAATGGTATGTGAATAGAAACATTGTATGGGTTTGATTTCAACACACCCAGTGTCTGGTTGGGAGTTTTCAGTTGCAACGGGCTTCAAGAGTAGAGTAGGAAAACTAACCCCCTACAACCCAGGGGAGGTAATCATGCCTTGGCTCGAGTTGTGGACCATACAAAACTGCAAAAAGGTAATTGGCATACGAGTGGAATGGAGTTCAACACATATAATTGATCATTTACACTATCCTCACCATTTTTCTCGACAGTAGAGTTAAGTATATGACGAAAATGAATATTTTTTCGGAATGGTAAGGCGAAATATTTTGTGATCATGGGCGCAGCCATCTTTAATATCGCTTACGTCATAAACATATTTTTTATTCATTTATTTAATGTTTGAGTTTGTTGTTGATACATGTGTAATGAAAAATATATAATTAAGTAAATTAACGACTCAAATATGCATATTAAGTTGAGTGTCAAGATATATTCAATTTCTGTTTTATTGTTGATGTAAGCAGTAACTCGCAGCAGAATTTTCTAGATATCGCGTGCTTTAATATCGGTAATTTTTATGTTTTTACAATACTTTTGGTTGTAAATATGGATGCTTGGACTGAGTTTTAATGTTCTTAACACGATGCAAGAGACAAATACTCTTGTCATTGCTTAATATATGCGAAAACTCGTCTTATATTCTTGATTTAATATCCACACATTCGGATAAACAAATTCGTCTGTAAAATCAATAAATTTTCTTTGTGCTCAGGTTATTATACCCTTTATATTGAAATGTTGTGATCTATGTTCATTATAAGCAGACATTTTTTATTTATCTCATTCTCTGTGAGACATTGCATTAAAATATTAAACAATCAACCTAGCTTTTCACTTTTTGTAAAAAGAAAGTGAGATGCTCTTCAGCAGACTGGTTAGGACTAGGAGCCTGTTGCCTGACCAAAGCGCTACCCTATCAAGCTCTCGATAGCTTTATGCTCGGATATGGCTTGCTTTAAAAAATGCTATGTAGCAGACAAAGCTTGCAAACATTCAGCTTCATTGATTTATAAATAGATGAGTTGAGTCAAAAATAGAAACTGAAAGTGACTGAACATTATCATATTTGATTATTTCAAGTTATCCCATGTTCAGTGTTTTATTGTGATATATACTGTTTTGTTTCATTGGTACAGGTATCGTGAAAACCTGAACACTGATTTTATATTGACTGGATCTATATAGAATCTTCTATAGTATTTTTTCTTAAAATGAACGTATATTTCAGATTACTAAAATGAGTGGAGCAATGCCACCTTCCCAGGTGCAGCAGTTGAAGATGTTTGTTCAGATCTGTAAAAATGATCCAAATGTACTGCACACACCTGAGCTGGCTTTCTTCAGAGTCTGGCTTGAAGGGTATATATGATTCATCCTTTTCCATTGTGTAGAGCTATATGTGTTGCCCTGTACTAATGGTGTTCATAATAACTTGAAACATTTCACTCATTTCATGTGGACCATAGTGAAAATTGGTTTCAATGCATATTATGTTATCAGCAATAGATAAAGTCATTATTATTATTGTTATTACTCTTTCTGAAGCATGTATGTTTAAAATCATCTAATGATATCTGTTTGTAATATTTTTAGTTCCCGACTGGTTTTCAACTGGAGGGGACTATAGGTTTGCACTCAGTCTGTCTGTCAGTCTGTTCGTCAAAATCTGGATTCTGACATAACTCAAACATATTTCCAAGCTAGGTTTATGAAACTTGGTATGTGGATAGGGGGGCAATAAGGGGATTATGCACGTCTAAAATGTTTTGATTCTGACAAAATTGTGGCTGCTATGGATACAGCACTAGTGAAAATACTTCAAAATCTGGATCCTGTCATAACAGTTTCCAAGTTTATGAAACTTTGTATGTGGGCAGGTGCCAATAAGGAGATTATTTTATTTTATTATTTGGACAAAAACTATGGTTGCCATGGCAACAGACACATCGAAACTATTTAAAGGGTTATGGCTTCAACAGCATGCCCCGTCATGCAGAATCTTTTTTCAATGTCTGTGTGTGCTGGTACGCATTTTGTTGGGGCCGACTAATACACAATCTCGGCAAAACTTTTAGCAGTCGGCAACCTAAAACCCGATAAACTCTTACTTTTTAATTAAAAATCATTAAACGACCTGCGTCAAACATCCAGACGATCTGGCACTATTTCTACTTATCAATCAAGTGAATGAGGTCGTCATTAGATCATAACAGCATGTTACTACGAGTGTGACAGTAAACTGAAACAATATTGCGTGTGTTATCAGATATTTAGGTTAAAACATTTTTGAAAGTTCGCACAAATGGGAAGCCATTATTTCAAAAATGTTTAAAAACCCGTACCCAGACTGAAAATACGTTCACGAATTAAATACAATTTACTTCCCTTTCCACATACGAAAATTACAGTACCCACGTTTTTTGGCCTGTACCCACTTTTTCCAAAACTAGTGGGTACATGTACCCACTTTTTAGCTCACCTGTCACAAAGTGACAGAGTGAGCTTTTGTGATCACTCTTCGTCTGTGGTCCGTCCGTCAACAATTTGCTTGTGTAGACACTAGAGGTCACAATTTTGACTTAATCTTTATGAAACTTGGTCACAATGATCATCTGAACAAAATCTAGGTCAAGTTTGATATTGGGTCATCCGGGGTAAAAAACTAGGTCACAAGGTCAAATCATAGAAACACCTTGTGTAGTCACTAGAGGTCACAATTTTGACTTAATCTTTATGAAACTTGGTCACAATGATCATCTAAACAAAATCTAGGTCAAGTTCGATATTGGGTCATCCGGGGTCAAAAAGTAGGTCACCAGGTCAAATCATAGAAAAACCTTGTATAGTCATTAGAGGTCACAATTTTAGCCTCATCATTATGAAACTTGGTCAGAGTGATCATCTCAACAAAATCTAGGCCAAGTGCGATATTGCGTCATATGGGGCCAAGAACTAGGTCACTAGGTCAAATCACAGGTCTCGCATGTACTGCTACAACAGGTGAGCGACCTAGGGGCCCTCTTGTTAAAATTCCAGTTGGCATGCTGCTTTAAACCGGAAGGGAACTTCTGTATTGCTTGCAATTCTTAATGACTTGTTTATCTGGTAGCTTAACTTATTAATCTGACACATTATCAGAAATGTTTACTCAATGTCGTTTTTCATAAGTTAAATAATTATAAGCCAATGGTTAAACACTAGCAGGGTTCCCACGGTCAGGGAAAAGTCAGGGAAAAACATAATTTTTTCAAGGTCAGGGAAAAGTCAGGGAATTTTGGAATTAGTCAGGGAAATCCAGAAATTTACCAAAAGTCAGGGAAAAGTCAGGGAATTTTTCATTGTAGCTGTCGATAAGTGTCATTTCCTATAAAGTAATACCTAAGACTGAAAAAAAATCCTCGTTCGCTATGCTCGCTCGGAATCATTCTACATTATAATAACTTTATGTCAATCAACAGCCTTAAAATCTGCTACCTTAAACTTTTTTGTTCCATATAAAGCAAACATATCCTCATTTTCTCTATTTTATTGCCATGTTTTGCTTGAACAAAAAGATGCTGTGTCGACCGATTGCTCAAAAAAGTCAGGGAAAACTGCTCTGTGGTCAGGAAAAAATCAGGGAAAAGTCAGGGGATTTTGTCTTGGAAAGTTTGTGGGAACCCTGACTAGTTCAACTATTAATTGTGTTGTAACATCATGTTTTTACATTGTATTGTAGTATGGGAGCTATTATTCCACCACCAGCACGACAAGAAGCCCCTCCTCAGGTAATTGACATTTAACTAGTTCTGTAAAATCAGAAATATATTTGTGAGGGATTAATTTTCGCTATATGTTTGCGTATTCCATAAGGTCGCGAAAATTTATGCTTGTGAACTCAACGGCAATAAAAAACAGAATGTATTTCTTTATGAAGTTTAAAATTGGCAAACATTTGACCCAATGCTAACTTCTTCGGAACATTAAATTCACAAAAAATTATCATTTTACAGCAGTTGGAATTTCAGTTGCAACATACTATGTACACTTGTCAAGGAGACACATAAAACATTACGTGAAATAAAGTCTTCTACCATATCTAAGAAAAAATGGATGATCATTTATGATGGTTAGTGATAACATTATGAATGTTGCAATAATTAAAACACCATTATCTTCAAAATTATGTGAAAACTGCACAAAACCAGGATTATCGAACCAAGCCCAGTTCTCCCGTCCAGTGGATGAAATTTTGACCTATCTATGTTCAGATTTCCAGATTTAGCTTGTCTGGTTAAACACCACTGTGACCACAGTTATCAAGTGTTACATTGCTTATGTTACTTTCAGGAGGCACCAGAACCTAAACCTAAAGCACCAGAACCAGCACCCGAGCCTGAACCCGAACCAGAAGTGGAAAGTGAGGAAAGTGATATAGGTATGTTAGCAACTGTAGGCTTAATCAATTTGTGGTAGTAAAGTAGTTGAATCTTGACTTTAATACCCGGTAAGGCACTAGTGAAGGGGTGTAGAAATGAGCTGGAAGGTAGTATAATCTACTAGCTATTTGAACATGCTTGTCGGCTACTTTATCATTTTCTTTTTAGTTTATACTAATTTATTTAAGGTCGATTGTGAAACAAGTTTTTCCAACTTATATTAATCACTCTCGACACCTCATTCCTGATGTCATCCATCGCCATGAGGGTATGAGAGAAGAGAAGCCAGTTTCCCTTTTATGCTGAGCGTCTAGCAAGGGAATTTCTGTTACCATTTTTATTTCGTCTTTGGTATGACGCGGCCAGGGATCGAACCCAAGACCTCCCGCACTCGAAGCAAACGCTCAACCACTAGGCTATCGAGGAGGCGGTACTTTCGTTATTTCCATTTTCTTTTTTTAAACTTTAAGTGAGATTTCAAACCAATCACCTACTTCTGAAGATTAACTGGCTGCAAGAAAACATTTCTATACTCCTGCAAGTGTATCATAACTTCAAATCAATCTGGAAATCCAGATTTTACCTTTTTGGCTGCAACTATATATGAGTTCTTGGTAGTGTTGTGTATCTGTGATTGTACTAGAGCTGTGGCTAGTGCGCTTGATTTGTAACCAGATGATCTGGTTTTAATTTCCGATGGTGACAAGTCATACTCTTCCAGGAAAATATGACAACATGGCTCCACAGATGAAGAAGTTTCTTGATCCGTGTGGAAAGGTAAGGTAGTTAGGATTCAGGCCAAGAAAACTGGGTCTAAAGGTGAATCTGTCACTGTAAATAACTGAAAAATTGTTGAGAAACATTGCAAAATCCAAATAAACAAACAAGTGTTGTATTTACAGAGTTAGATTGTACAGATGTGGTAGACGATCCCGATGATTTCATGCCAGAATATCCACCTGATAACCCTAATGTTACTGATGAGGCACAGGAAGCAGCTTCAGAGAAAAGGGGTCAGGCCATGTCTGCTATGGGTGATGGTAAGTTGAGGGGCTTCTTTGTTTCAGCTATTTTTGGAAAACACCTTGGCTGAAATTGGGAAATAAGTAAAAAAAGCTGTTACAGTTATACAAATTTAAGATATGAGCAACATGAGAATAACCTTAGTAAAAAATGTACTATGTATGTTAATCTTCATTAACAGGTGATAATAGAACAATGTCATTGCTTTGATGCAAGGAACACAAAAAAGTCGAACATCATTTGACAACTATACTACACTAGTGTAGTTTAAAAAATATGTACTTGTTAAACTAATCTGGATACATACTAAGTCATATGATACAGTAAGATATGTTTGTCATTAAGTTATGTATGTTTTATTGCAGGTAATCTGGACGAGGCTGTAAAGTTATTCACAGAAGCAATCAAACTTAACCCACACTCAGCTATATTGTATGCAAAAAGAGCAAGGTAGGTTGTACTTCTATTGTTGATGATGCACTTGCATTGATAAGTCACCAGTTACTGTATTCCTAGATACTTTCGCGGATACAATATTTCGCGTTTTTCATACAATCGGCATATTCGCGGCTACAAATTTTCACGGAATCATACCGCCCGCGAATTCCGCGAAACTAAAGTCGCTACGGCATAAAGGCATGTTTGACACATAATGCAATTTCAATAGGACTGTTTGTCATCACCATCCGTGTATACACAAATCAAATTCAATTGAATGTGACCTTAGATGACATGATAACAATTACGATGATCAATTAATCTCTTTATAACAAAGGATTTCATAGTGTTTTCATTAGGTGTTATCAACATAAACCGGTAAAAGTTACAATTATAAATTAACCACCAAACATATGTTAAACAAATAAATGTGAAGTGATTATTGTAAATACCTGTACAGGAATACATTGACTTTAATCATGACAAAAACAAACCTTAGTAGAAGTATAATCAACTGAATGTTAACACCCCACCCATGTACCCCAGTGCTTGTTTACATTGAGCACATTACACGCTACGTCATAACAGCGTTCGTGTTTACACAAGCTAAAATATGCACCATTCTCAGAGGATTGAAATTGATGTTTATATTGAGAAATTAACGCAATAAATTAATTGTTCATAGATTTTATAAAGATGGATTTATTGACAGAAGATTCAATGTCATGTATGCGCAAGTACAATTATCCTTCGTCGAATGATTTTGCGATTTTAGCATGTTTAGTATGAAGAAGCTAGAAACTTTCGCGGATTTGTTGGAGGTAACATATTCGCGGCTATTAAACTTCGCGAAATGATTCCTCCCGCGAAAGTCGCTAACTTAAAATGCGCGAAACCATTTCTAGGAATACAGTATACAACAATTGAGAAATTAAATCCAAAGATTCTCCTTTTGTGAATGAAAAATTAGTTTATAACTGAGGCAATGTCACATTTGCTAGATGAATGAACATCGTGGATCAATGGTCTGCATGTGTTCGCCTTTACTACTGGGTTTCCATGAAACTTCATTTGAATAGTTGGTATCAAGCCATGTAGTGCGTATTGTCAGGAATCTTTTGTCTATTTATTACTGCAGGAGTTACTGCCCTTTAATGGTAAAAATCAGTTTGTCCATGCTTGTTCTCCTTAATCACTGGCCTAATTTCATTGATACCTCATATGAATTCTTGGTACTAAGTCTAGTTGACAATGTGCTTAATGTCAGGAATTTTAGATCAGATTATTACTGCTAGAGTTATGGTCATTTGTGTTAGACATACATGCTTGTGTGACTTTTGTCAAAAACCCATCTAGCTTAGTGATGCTTTTGAATGACTATCATTCTATGTGCCATTGTTGCCATGGTATTTTACAACCTCTCAAGAATGGTCCTCTGTAGAGCAACAACCTTTCTATAACAACACCTTCACCATTTTCCTAAGGTGATATTTACTCTAATTTTAACCTCTGTAGACCAACAAAATCTATACAACGGCCACTATTTGCACCTCCTACAGAGGTTATATTGTATTCATATATCTTTTTTGCAGTGTTTATATTCGCATGAAGAAATTAAAGGCTGCCATTCATGATTGTGACAAGGCTGTAGAACTGAATCCTGATGCTGCTACTGGTTATAAATTCAGAGGAAAAGCCAAGAAGTAGGTTCTTATCTCAGTATACTGTATAGCGGGTATATTTCACGGGGTCCATTATTCGGGTTTTCTGGATCCTTTTGAATTCACGGTATCTTGATTTCGGGCAAACGACCTCGACCGCGAATTTAAAACCTTGTTGGTAAAATGGGAGGTCAATCTTATGTAAGTTACACCTTGGAAAATAAAAAACGGAAATAAATTGATTGCTAAACACGGCAATTTATAAAGCTTAAAACTTAAATGCAATATCGTAAGAAAACCGGGTGTCATGATAAGTGTTGATTAATTGCGAACATACGTACGTTTGCACAATTCCCATATTGCTATCATAGTCCATAATTAATAGTTATTTTAAAAAAGTCTGACAATTTAAAACTGACGATACGCTATGTTATCATTTTTCATGCACGCAAAATCAAATCAATGCTTCCAATGTGCAGGAATATATAACATCATTTTCTCAACACAGTGTGTACACATGCTGCGTCTGAGCTATTTAAAGCGTTAGATCTTGTTTGGGCGCACAAGGAAACTCTTTGGTATACAGAGTCTAATAAGATGTCAGCCATATTTATAAGACTATTTATACCCCTGTCCATGATTTATTTATGTTCCCCGTCGGTATAATATATAAGGGCGTGTGCTTCTGTCCTTCTAAATTTGATGATTTATAAACGATTTACGGGATTTACAAATTACGCAGTAGGCTTACATATTCTATTCATAAATCGCTCGTTGCATTTCGACTGCTATTTTTAACAGTTTGATCTACGGCCGTTTTGACTATCATTAGAAAATGTACACAAACAAATACTTTTTCGGCAAATATTTACACGTTTTGCAAACAAAATCGTTAAATTTAACAAGTTTGATGCACCTGCTTATAACAAACACCTTTTAACGTTGAGAAAACATGATGCACGTATGATATTTGATACACATGCATAGAATTTACACACGTTTTACAAAAATCTGATTTTGAATTAAATTTTGTAATTTATTATAAGTCGTATCTTATTGCCGTATTTTACCGTATTTTGCTTAACCAACATACTTCTTGCAAAGTCATTGGATCAACATTGGTTCATTTCTTGTAGCTCCTTCACATGTTTTTAATCATGAATTGTCTCCCTTTGTAAAATTTGTATATTTACGAGGTGAATATTTCGCCGGGTTAAGATTTCGTGCTACCTATATTGACTGCGAAAATTAGACCCACGTGAAATATACCCGCTATACAGTATTAGATTAACGTATCTATCATGTTCTTTATTTTGACTGGAACTAGCACAATATATTGCTATCGTTATACCTTTTTTGTATGTATGTTTGCTGATGCATGTCAGTTGGTTGGTTGGTTGGTGTGTCAATCAGTCATGGACCCTTTTGTTTCCAGGTCATGGCATTTCAGCCTTAGAGCATCAAATTTTGAGGTTGGTCATGACTAGCAGATGATCCCCTATTGTTTTAGGTCAGTAGGCGATAGGCCAAGGAATTCGAAAAGTTTCATTGAACACTTAAGTCTAGGAATGCAAAACTTAATACAGATCAGCAATAAACCCCTTCAGTTTTGGGTTATATCGTGTTATTTTTGCTCTTGTTGATTGGTAACTTTGTAAATTTGGTAAAACTGTATCTGAAAAATTGTTATGAAACAATGTTAAACCATATAAACTTTCTTTAAACTTACCTGATGAAGTGCTAGCAGCCTAACATATACAGTAAACTCCCTCAAAACCGGACTCCCTCAAAACCGGAATCCCCATAAAATCGGACGATTTCCTAGGTCCCGTATTTTCTTCTTATAACGTTAACTTAAAAAGCTCCCCCAATACCGGACTCTCATAATTCCGGATTCCGGACGGCATTTTCAGTCCGCTGACAAGATTTTCAACAATAGTTACTTGCCGAATACCGGACGCGAATATTTGTCTCATCTGACGGAAAACTTAACGCGTACATTTTTCTTGTCTAAAATGTCACTTTGTTAATTGTTAGTTAAAGAACGTGTCATAACAAAAGGTGCGATTAACAAGTCGTGTTTTTAATGTTTACTCTTAAACGGTCTCGCGTGTAAATTGCACAGGCGTGAAAAATACTTTGTGAAGTTCGCCGCGATGAAATTAAATAATTGCCTAATTACGAACGTAATAAGAAAACGGTCCTTCCATTTGATGTTTTGTTCTTGAGGTAGGTATTGCAACAAACATTTACTGGAACAAAGGATCGTTTAGCCCATCCAAATGTTGTAATTACGACAAACACTGCACTCAATCGTATTTAATTGATATGTCTCCAATTAGCTCACACTTGCATTTCGGGATTTGTAAGATTGCACTGTCCATGTCATTGGATAGTTTTGATGGCCAATGAAAAAATGAGCAATTTGAGTACTCATCGATGTTAGAATTGAAATATTTGCAGCTCCCTTAATGGTGATGCTCTTTAAAGGTTGCACTGTACATGTAACATAAACATGTATCATGAAACACAAAGTATATTCCCTATGATAACATATCAAAGTGTACATGATACAGAACTCCCTTAAAACCGGACCTCCCACAAAACCGGACTTTCGAACCGGTCCGAACAGGGTCCGGTTTTGAGGGAGTTTACTGTATATGTATTCCAACCATGGTACTATGTTTATGTTACATATAGACAACTTGGACAATGGGAGGATGCTTACAGTGATTTGACTAAAGCTGCCAAACTCGACTTTGATGATGATATAGATATGATGATCAAACAAGTCAAACCTAATGTAAGTATTGTTGTACAATCCATGGAGTAAAACAAGTATTTCCCTTCTCTGGTAGGCAAGAAGCTGCTTCTATATAGCTTAGTGGTGGTAGACCATTTGAACATGTCTTTCTTCTTCACTTCTATAGTCTAATGGCAGAGCATTTACTTTGAAGAGTGGTACAATGTCATATGTACAGTGTTCCCTCTCGTAACGTCACCTCTCTCAAGCGACTCCCTCCTTTAAACGACATTCAAAATTCCTCCCATGCAATTTCAACGTTAAATTCCCTCCGAGAAACGACACCTCCCTTCTACGGCAAACGTCACTCAAAAGTCGTACCGACACTAAGAATTACCTCTCCGGACCGCCAAAGGTTAATTCAGTTGTTGATTGTTTTCATAAGTATTGACACTGTCTGCCAAAATGTGTTAATATGGTATACTAATCATCATTGAGAAGCTTGTAAATCGCTATTTTTCACACTTGCATTGTGACACGATTAACAAATTGTGGTTTGGTGTAATTGGATAATTACGACGAATAAATTGTGGTGGTCTGTATTATAACTTTGGTCAGGGTAAGGTGAGAAACTTGTATCTTCTAATTACAATAAAGTGACGATTAATGCATCTTTTCTAATAAGAAAAAGGAAAGCGTTTGTTTATTTTAAAACAAATGGCGTCGGGAGTACGGTACCGTCTAAAGCCCGTCCGATCCGGACCGTCATGTATGTAAATTGGTGTACACGAACATTCTGTAATTTTGTATGTACATATAGTCAGTACTTATTTTCATGGCAAAATCGGCGAAATAATTTAATTTTATATAATTAATAAGATCATAATCTGGTCAGGAGTTGGCAGCCTCAATACACTTTATTCATATTAACTAATTATGACATACTGCTTGTGTACATCGTGTGCATATTTTGGAGGTTAAATCATGCTATTTATGCACCAGAAGTACAGTCCCTCTCCACAACGGCTCCCTCTCTACAACAAACACTCTGTCTGTCTCCCACAAATGTCGCTCAAGAGAGGTACCACTGTACCAGTATTAGCCTTGTTTTGAGCTTGGCATTAAAAATAAAACTGCCTACTCTCGTACCCTTGTGGCAATAAACATCATCTGTAATGATGTGTTGATTGTGATTAATACAAATGCCTCGGCATCTACTGATGCAGGAGGTATATAGTGATTGTCTGTTCGTCCGTCTGTTCATTTTTCGTCCCATTGAAAATGTTAAAACCAAAACTTTCAAGTTTGAAACTCAAATATTTTCAATGTTCATCAAGGTATTGCATTCAAACTTGGCATACTTGCCATCATAATCACCATACATTGACAATGCCATGTAACACTATCCAACATTTCAACAGACATATGGCTTCTGGTTGACTTAGCTAGTTTTTGCATTGAAAATGTTGACCAAAACTTTCAAGTCATCAGGTATTGCTTTCGTACCTTGCACACTTATTTGACACTGACCTTTCTTAATAAGGCATGTGTATGCAATCTAGTCAAGGATTTCAACAAAATTATATCCCTGATTGAGTCAATGACTTACGGACAAGGCTTCCAGTGGGGCATAAGCGTTTATTGAATGCGGCCTTGTTTGTTTTCACTGTTTCCGCCCCTCCCAATAGATTTGCCCTTGTCTGTACATACATATACCTCAACATACCTCCCTCTTTTTAAGAGTTAATCAGCAACAGTTTTCAACATTGAGGTAAACTTGTAGTAATAACATACCACTGTTACTTTGATAGTCGGTTCAAAAGCCCACATGATCTTAGGTTTACTTGTTTGATTGTCTTGCCAACTCAATATAAATCTTATCTACTGTAGGCCATGAAAATACAGGAACACAAGAGAAAATATGAACGTAAAAGGGAAGAGAAGGAACTACAAGCAAGAAAAGAGAGAGTCAGAAAAGCTAAGGAAGCACAAGAGAAAGCTAGACAGGTTTTGTATCTCATATACTATACTTCTACACAGTGGTCAAGTGGGTATGCTCTTGAGTATGAATCTAGAGGTCCCTAGTTTGAATCTTGGCCAGTACTCTTGGTCGTTTCTGAAAGGTTTTTAATCGTTTCCCACCCAACTAGAGATGAACTGGTTGATAACCCAGACGTAGTCTCGAGTGTATGGATACTTTATGCAGGACACATTATATAACCAAGAAATCTATTCAGAAAGAGCTAGGGTATCACACCTAGGTTCTTTGTATCACAAAACTTGTCGCTTCCATCTAAGCCGGAGATCATTGGCGAATAAAGCAGGGAAAACAGATGCCCTCACTTAAAGTCTGTCTTTGTCAAACACTAACATAGATACTATACTGACTTTGGAATGGTTTTATGTCTCATATATTATGTTTACTGGCAAAACAATTACATGATTATGTAAACTTGCCTTAGAAATGTTTTCTGAAAACTTCATTATAGTAGGATAATATTTTCAATTCACAATTGGATTTATATTGGATTTTGGTGACTTTGTGAAAACAACTTTTTTTCAGACATACATCAACTTGTAGGCAAATGATCTAGTACTGAAAATGAATATGTACATGGCATGTCCACTTCCAGTTAGTTGAAATTTTAGGGTCGCGCTAGATAATAAATTCGAAGTAATCCATTTAGGGACAGAGTTCATATCACCCACTGCAGTGAGTGTTAACTTGTGAAGATATAGGATTTATTTTACTTATAGAACTACAAATTTCTGCAGCTAGCATAAAATAAAGGTTTGTAGTTTGAATATGTATTATTTTACAGGTTTAAGGTGTTAGAAAATAAGTGCTTATTCTAGCTTAGCCATTTAGTCTATACATGTTCAGAATTATTTTAGTAGTTCAATTCCTGTCTTGAATTTAACTTTAATTCTTGAATTTCAGGAGAGCCAAAGTTCAGGTAATAGCCCAGGAGGATTCCCTGGTGGCATGCCAGGGGGTTTCCCAGGTATGCCAGGGGGATTCCCTGGTGGGATGCCAGGGGGTTTCCCAGGGGGAATGCCCGGTGGAATGCCCGGCGGAATGCCAGGTGCGGGAGGTTTCCCAGGTTAGTGGTGTTGTTTGATACTTGGTAGTCTTTAATGCACAGCAGCTCGGGTCTGCAACACAAGGATATGCATGTCTGATCATTTCCACTATCATGTAACAAGCAATTTAGCTGCACAATTACTTTCTATTCATTTCTGCTTAGCATGAGAGTGGTGTACATCTCTGATAAGGTGGTCATACTGTTTAATTACAGCCAACTAACAACTCCATGATCAGGGGTACATGTACAGTCAGCTGAAGGGTGCATGTCTGAAAAGTCTAATTATCACATGTTTGACGTCCCAGTAGCGTAATAAAGCCATTATTTATTTTTGATAATACACTAGTGTAATAAAGCTATCACGAGACGTCATTCAAAGGACAGGCGACGTCGTCAAAGTTGCGCGTTTATTATAGTGAAAAATAAGTAGCTATTTTATGTTTCGCCCGGAAAAGGCTAACATGTGATAAAAAGAACATTACATTTGTGACTTTCCACATTGAATTTATTAAACTCGTTGAAAAAAATTGATTAAATGCTCGGCAGAGCCTCGCATTTTATTATTTTATTCAACTCGTTTAATAAATTCAATATGGAAAGACACTCGTGTAATATCCTCTAATTATGTGGCTTCCTCTTCTTTAAATGATGTATAAAATTTTCAAATTTTGTCTTTCGTTATTGTCAAGTATTTGTTGCATAGGCGAATGTCAGTTAATTTCTCTTTCACAACTAGGACCGATACCTTTCTATGTCAGTCTCAGTCTGACTGTGTATTAGTATTTGGGACTTCAGATGTGCACACTAATTTGATCTGTCCGGTAATATGGCTATTGGCTATAGAACATTCTCTATAAAAGTTGTATTCAGCACATCGCCTCTTTCTATAGAATAATGTGTCACTCTTTATGGATAAAACATAAATGCAATGCTAGTGGTATAAAGAAAATTGTCGTCAAACTAATGTTCTGTTAGTGGGGGAGACATATTGAATTTGTGCTGGATGTCACAAAGTTTGTCTGTGCCAGTTCTCCTTAACCATTGGTCAAATTACAATGAATGTTCATATGAATACTTGGTACCAAGACAAGTTGTGAATAGTATTGTCACAAATTTTAGGTTATATGTCTATTACCTGAGTGGGAGACCTACCTTTTGTTGTCAAAGACCCTCTAGTTTCTCATTGAAGTTTCGTAAATTTTGCTCCTACATTTGTATTAACAATTGGTAATGGTATGGGATGATACATTCATTACTGTTCTAAGTATTTCCAATTTAGTTGATTTTGTCAAAGCCTTTTAATGCTACTTTAATTACTTTGGATGGACTAAACTTTGTGAAATAACTGCACATGTATACAATGATGAAATTCTTCACTGCCTACAAATATCATTCAGTATAAATCAATTTTATGATTTTGTTCTGGATTTTACCAATTTTTAGTCGAACACCGAAGTAACGGTCAGTCTTATCCTCCACCCAGTTTAACTTGGCCAGCCCGGTTTATCACTGGCCAGGTCTCTTCTTCCCCGACCCCAGGCCATTTCTTTCCCCACCTAAAATTATTTATTATTTCAAGAAGTGTTAACCCTTTAGTCAGAATTCTGATGTTCAAAATGTGGCTATTTAAAAAGTCTGAGGGGTCAAAGGGTCAAATGAAATCCCTTTCAGACTTTATCTCATTATAAATTAAAATTGATTTATATCTTGCTGGTATTGCAAAAATGTGAACACATAACCTGTGTAATGTTTTATCAAAGCACTTACGGAAAGTTACGCCCAAATTTAAATTCTTTATAATTCTTTAACAATTAGTAGCTCATTGATTAGGGCGCTTACTGTCTAATCTGGCGACCCGGGGTCATATCTGGGTAGAGGCACATATATGCCCTCCATGTCTTAGCGCATAAAGCGTATGTTTGGCATTTGAAAAAAAATCGGCATTTTCAGTGTAAACAAGATTCTGTTAATTAAATCATACAAACTCTTTATGTGCCTTATTTGTAGTTGTAAGGCATTATTAGAAATTTTAATTTCAGTGTAAGTTTAAGACTTCCGTTAGTGCTTTGATAAAACAGTACCCTGGAGCACATGCAGTAATTTCACAGAGTTTACAACCGTTTTCTTGTACGGCTGCATGTTATACAGTTTGATTGCATTCTGTCTGATTTAAGTTGACCTGTATAGCCTTGTTATTGTACATATATTTTAATTTCCTTGGTATATTCGGTATTTTGCTTTATATTTTGTGGCTAAAGGAATGTTGGCTGTGTATTATAGTGTGTGTTATATGTATACTTATAGGTGCGGGTGCATCGGGCGGTGCAGGAGGAATGCCTGACATAACCAAACTACTACAAGATCCAGAGATACTCGGAGCATTCCAGGTAATAATCTACTCCATGCAGTTAAACCCTTAATTCTTAAAACTATTCAAATTAAACTTGTGACTAATAATACACACTCCTGTAGAAAACGGCAACTACTCTAGCTTTAATTAATTTTGACTTATACCTCTCTTCCCATGTCAAAATGTCAATATGGGGGACATCGTTCAAGATATTTAAATGCAATTCAAATTTGCTATACTTGTGGTCTGTAGCAAAGAGCAACATATCAACTAATTTTGACGTATGCCCATTTTCTTGCTTTAAACTTTTGAACATTAGCCATAGTAAAAAACCATTCAATATTTATTAAATGGAATATTATCAATTTTCCCCTTATGCAGTATGTCTCTCAGGACTGACATTGAATATTCTTGTCTTGAATACCATAACTGTTTACAGTATAATGTACGGTACAGCATCTCCTCAGTGTGACTTTCTGTAGAGCAATAACCTCTCTGAAACACATTCAACATTTCCATAAGCTGATATTTTACTACAAATTTAACCTCTGTAGAGCAGCAACCTCTATTTGCAGCTCCCGAAGGTAGTTGCTCTACAAACAGAGTTTGTACTGTGCATTAATTTTATACTGTTGTGTGTTAGGATCCGGTGCATTAATTTTTATACTGTTGGTTGTAAGGATCCAGAGGTAGCTGTGGCATTCATGGATGTGAGAGGTTGTACTGTGCATTAATTTTATACTGTTGGTTGTAAGGATCCAGAGGTAGTTCAGGCATTCATGGCTGTGAGAGGTTGTACTGTGCATTAATTTTATACTTTTGTTTGTTAGGATCTAGAGATATATAGCTCAGGCATTCATGGCTTTGAGAGGTTGTACTGTGCATTAATTTTATACTGTTGTTTGTTAGGATCCAGAGGTAGCTCAGGCATTCATGGATGTGAGTCAGAATCCTGCAAATATCTCCAAGTATCAGAACAATCCTAAAGTTCAACGTATCATTAGCAAGATGTCTGAGAAGTTTGGTATGTTCAGTGGTGGTGATGGCGCTGGTGATGACATGCCCCCTGGTGGCCCTCCTGATGGTGGCGCTCCTGGTGGTGGGGCCGGTGGTAGCGCGGGAGCACCTCCATCACAACCAGATCTTGGTGTGGATTAATCAGGTGAGAAAATCATTGAAAATAAAATATAAAACATTTATAGTAGAACTTCAATGCATCAAACAGTTTGGCTCTAATACCCTAGAACATGTTATTTGGTTCAGGCAAAACTATGACATACTAGTGTACAGTAGACGTCTCAAACAGATTAATGGCTGGAACTATCCTCCTGGTCCAAGTTCTTCTGTAGTATCTAGCTTGTAAAATGGTTACCATATGTCATTTTGCTACATCAATAGGCTGATATTTTCCCAATCAATTTGTCATTAAAGAAAAAAAAGGTATTTTCTCTGTGTTGCCTGACTAGGCGACATGTAGGGATTACTTTGGTCGGCGGCGGTAGCGTCGTCCGATATTGCTTGTCTCTTTTGAGTCTGATATGTTGCCCAATTTTGGATAGTTTTCCATGAAAAATGTGCATGCAGTCAGGCGACACATCCTCTCGCGGAGCTTTTATTCAAGCGCTATTGTAACATGGGTTTACTGTACATAACCTAAAATGTTCATCATAGTTTGCTGAAGATTTGGTCAAACGTTGTCAGACTTGCAATTATTGTCTAAGACAGGTAGCTCCGTAGCTCAATGGTTAGCGCTTTTGCCGTCTAATTTTGCGACCCGGTTTCAAATACGGGTGGAGGCACTCATATATCTGCCATATTTTAGCAAAAAGCTGACTGGTAAATAAAGGCTATACTTGGCATGCTCAGATGCATGATAGTTGGGTTACCATGCAAGCTATTTGGTCAGGGACAGGCAAAAATGCTATTGTTCTATCCTCCAACTTAGAGAAGACTGATGTGATATGCAAATTCACAGTTTGTTTACAAATGATGCCAGGACAGAAAAATGTGAATGTCAATGACTTTCATCCCCTCATATATCTCTGTGGCTGAGTGGTTAAGGCATTTACCTTCGGAGTGAGAGATCCCAGGTTCAAATCCTGGCAGGACCTGGATGGGGTTCGTTCAGACTTCTGATAAACCGTTAATTAGTTGATAACTTGATTTCTATCTGCTTTGTGTCTGGCATTGTCTGATAAGAGGTCTGTGATGAGAAAACATAAGCCATATTGTCTGGTCTTTTCAATAGGGGTGTCACGACCTGTGTACACTTAACGTTAACATTTTACTTTTTAGAAAGCCCCCTCATTGCTCAATTTAAATACTAGCAGTGAAACAACCAATTAGATGATAGATATTCTGGACTGGTTGTCTACAAACCTGAATTTGTAGAAGACCAGTTTCAGAAATATTGATTTTCCTACTAGTTGAAAGTGTATGAATCTATGCCTTGTATATTTTCAGATTGTTTCAAAGTATTATATAACTACACACAAGACACTGAATATTGACTGAAGTAATATATTTATGTTATGCTGATGTATGCTTTGTACATGCCACTACATGTACACACTACATGTGCATGTATTATGGTATTGTTCAGTGAATGATTTTATAGACTTGGTGAAGTGTTGAATTAAAGTGATGAAGTATGGCAGTGTGTAATGTTTGCTAGAATCACGTAGATTTTGATAGATTCCCTGACCCCTGTTGAGTAAAAGATTGTGAAATTTACATTAATTTCATCGATGTGACATTAGCCGACAATGACTTTTATTTCAGTATTTGGCTATACACAAATTTTCAACTATTCAATTCTATAGTGAAACATGGATGTTGTGTACTTACTTTAAATTTTAAAATACAACATAGATAATGAAAACTTTAAAGACATTTTTTGAGGGGAAAATAGATTAAGATGTCTGGTGAAAGATGTTTGTGTATTTCCTGAATTTGTGAATGAGATTTTTGATCAGCATATTAATTGTATTGTATTCCACAATTGACAAACTCAATTTAACTGACACTCGTTTTAAAGTCTTAGACAGTAAGTTTGTGTTTTTGCTATCGTGTGGTTAACACATTAAATCAACAAACCGGGTGGTTTGACAGACAAGTATGGAATCTATTCACATGTCAGTAAATTGTGTTTGTCGTCGCTAGTACTTAAAGTGTGATTGGTTGCGTTCATTAACCAGATCAAATATTCATCTAAGGTGTGTACATTTTTTACCATCTTTTGAACAACTTTCATTATTTCATCACTGTTTGAGTATGTATGATTGATTGAATTTTGACTGAACAATACTTCCATCTTTTGTTAATGATCATTGTTAAGAATTTTGTATATTCATGTTTCTGATATGTTTGACTGTTAAATGTGACTCTATCACTCACAGGCTCCAGTTTAACCTTAAACGTGTTAAATGTGACACTATCACTCACAGGGTCCAGTTTAACCTTAAACGTGTTAAATGTGACACTATCACACACTGGGTTCAGTTAACCTTAAACATGTTAAATGTGACACTATCACTTACTGGGTCCAGTTTTACCATAAACGTGTTAAATGTGACACTATCACACACTGGGTCCAGTTTTACCTTAAATGTGTTAAATGTGACACTATCACTTACTGGGTACAGTTTTACCATAAACGTGTTAAATGTGACACACTGTTCAGTTTTACCTTAAACATGTTAAATGTGACACTATCATACACCTGGGTCCAGTCTATGTATACATGTACCTTAATGCTCATTCAACCAAACATGCAGAAATTTTGTGGTTGTACTTATTTTCAGACTTTGTAATTAATGTATATGTACCGTTATTACAGGCTTTATTTTTTAGTGATGTCCATGTTCTAAAGTTAGTGTGAAAAATGGATTAAGCATAATATACTAGTAATACTGTTTTCAGAAACGATTCAATCAATTATTTGGAGAATTTGACTCATAATGATTTGCTAATGGGCAATTTGTTTGAAAAGCCAGTAGGGCATCCATATCCTATAGATACATTGTTAAGCTGCTTGAAATGCATATTCCCCTGTTTCAGGAATATCTCTTTCTATATTGTTACAATATGTCTTGTAGACTTTGAAACTGATCCCATTTTTTTACCAAACTACCTATCAAATAGGATGTGAAATCATGTTCTCATATTTGCAGTTTGTATATACTTTAATTAGGATGGTAAAAGATTAATGTACATTATTATGCACAGTATTTGCATTCCTTCATTGTATAGCAAAGGGTTTATTCCGGGGTGTCAACAGAGCCAAATTAAAAATTCCTAAAAAAATCTTATGCGGCAAACCGTTTAGGCCAAACAAGAGGCCTTCAACCACACTGTTTCCATATTTAACTCAATTTGTATTGTTAATTGATCATAACTTTGCCATTTTTTGAGATATTTTCATCCAATAACTTATTTTGGTCAGAAATGATAGCCCCGGATGGACAAATCCAAAATTCCGATGGACAAATCCAAAATTCCAGATAAATCAGGAATATTGACACCCCTGTTTATATTAAATTTGTTCTTGATCAGTTAGTGCATGTTAGTATTTGAATTTCACGATCATATGTTTTATCAGTTTATAACCCATTTTCATTTAATAAAAGTATAAATGAAAAAACCTGTCTTGTATTTTACACTTTGAGTGTTTGCTCGTTGTGCACGCTGTGTTTGTTGCGAACGTTTGTCGAGTCAACTGCACATCAGCCTATTATCAGGTCTGCTATATAGCGGCATTATTTACCCGATACTAATTAGCATTCTTTGCTTATTATGTTCCTCACATAAAGTGGGGGGGGGGGGGGGAGACTTTTTGATTTTGTGCTGGATGTCTGCACATTGTTCTCCTTATTCTCATGCACCAATGGTTGGATTGCATTGAAACTTAACGTGAATACTTTGCACTAAAATTAGTTGTGCATTTTCCCATCAATTGTAGGTTAGATCATTATTGTTGGGAGGTTATGACATACAATCCAAATGCATCACATCATGCACATGAATGATGAAAATTTAGCAACAGACCAGAAGATATTCAATATTTGCACCAGGTTTTCTTCATCAGCTATGTTTAGCTAATGTTAGATGGATAGGAATAATGGTTTGATGACCCTTGTCAAATGTTTGAGACAGGACTATTTAGTACAAAAACCCTACACAACCTTTTTACTTATACAGTATAACCTCTGTAGAGCAACACCATTGGGGAGATGCCAATACTGGCCATTGCCTACAGAGGTTATGTTAACAGTAAATACCACCTAAGGAAAACTTTGAATGTGTTGTTGTTGAGAGGTTGTTGCTCTACAGATGGCCACTCTTACGAGGTTGTGCTATATACTTCAAGATATATTGGCTAACCATGATCACCATAGTTCAACAAGAGACTGCAAAAACATGTGGATGTTAAACTATGGTTGAACTATCACTATATCACTTTTGTTCTTGTCTAATCTGTGCCATCTTGAAAGTACTCAAATGCAAACTGAAACCAGGCTAGACCACAGGTAACTATCATTAATTAAGAGTAAAAAAAAAATTTGAAAACAGATTGTTAAAATATTGATATCAAATTAAAGATGAAGCTCTTTAGTTTCTGATTATGTAAATATAATTATGTAAAATAACACCAGTATAAATGAAATGTTTTTTAAAACAAAATGCACCTCAGTGACTGTGTGGTCAATTTCCATTCTAAGATACTATAAGTTTTATAAACAAGAGGGCCCTAGGTCGCTCACCTGTTGTAGCAGTACATGCAAGACTTGTGATTTGACCTAGTGACCTAGTTCTTGGCCCCTTATGACGCAATATCGCACTTGACATAGATTTTCACTTTGACCAAGTTTCATAAGGATTAGGCTAAAATTTTGACCTCTAGTGACTATATAGAGGATATTTGTTGATTTGGTGTAAGATCGAATTTTATTTCACCGAGTGATCTCAGAAAATCAATATTTTCACGAGTGGCGTAGCCACGAGTGTAAATTTAATTTTCTGAGATCACGAGTGAAGTAAAATTGATCTTATACCAAAAATCAACAAATTTTCTGTTTATGTCTCAATTTCTCTTAAAATGTGCCGTAATTGGCTTAATTGGAAAAATTCACGTCGAAATTGGAATGTCATGACGTGAGAATTATGATGTCATGATGACGTAACGCATATTTTAAAGCGTGGCGCCGTTGTTATGTAGTCCTTATGAGTTGGTAAAGAATGTAACGCTCGTGTTCGTATAGTGGCTTTTATTCATATTGTTACACAGTTCATAAACATAGTATAGTACTTCAGGTTCAACAGTATAAGTCAACTTTTCATACTCATAAACAATGTCCAGGCTTATGGCCCAAGCTACTCGCTAGTTGACGGCCCACACCTACTGGTCTCTAACTCAACTCTCCTCTCTCCTCTACTCTAACTTGAACTAAACTCAAATTTAAGTAACATCGTCTATGATATATTTGACCAACCTATAGACACACTTCCTAAATACATTGACAAGTGTATATGCCCCAGGCTGGCTGGACTTTAGTGCATGGACATACGGTCGATAGTAAGGTACATTGCAATTAATATTATATAATTAGCTATACCATGAATCATTACACTACACCGTTGACGTTACGTTTCTTCTTCTGCGTGATACTGGAACCAGCTTCAAAACAGTGAAAATAAAGTGGTAATTTCACTGTTATTTTCATGCTTATTTTCACTGAAAAAACTCCATAATCCATTGAAAGCAAATAACAAGGTTTTTCTATGATTTGACCTTGTGACCTAGTTTTTGACCTCGGATGACCCAATATCGAATTTGACCTAGATTTTGTTGTGATGATCGTTGTGACCAAGTTTCATAAAGATAAGGTCAAAAGTGTGACCTCTAGTGCATGACTACACAAGGTTTTTCTATGATTTGACCTTGTGACATAGTTTTTGACCCCAGATGACCCAATATCAAACTTGACCTAGATTTTGTTGATATGATCATTGTGACCAAGTTTCATAATGATTAGGCCAAAATTGTGACCTCTAGTGTCTACACAAGCAAATTGTTGACGGACGGACGACGGACAAAGAGTGATCACAAAAGCTCACTCTGCCACTTTGTGACAGGTGAGCTAAAAAAGGTTTTTGTTTACTCTTTATTAATGATACAGTTATAGCTAGATTTCTAGGTTATGCATGTTATTGTACTTTAAGCAGATAGTTTATATGGAAAATCTGTCCATTTAAACTACCAAGGTCAAAAATCACCTACACCCGTGGGTTAGACTATAGTTAGCCCAAAACTCAGCCACTATGCACATCTGAATATTTTGTTTAATCCCTTTTTGTGGACACATTGGCTAAAACTTCTGTACTGAGACTGTAATAAACATGCACCTGACAATATCTATGTTGAATTTGTGATAAAACACCATAATGTAGGAATACTGTAGTTCGCTAGTTTTTTCCACATAATGCGAAACAGAAAGATATTTTCAGCTACATTTTTATCACAATGGGTCTAGTTCACAAATACTTTGGTCTTAGCCAATGTGATCACATAAATGACAGGGGTTCCACTAGCTTCTGAATCTGAAGGGTCATTTTGATACTTTTGATTAAAGTGTACCATTTTATAGGCAAAATATCCATGATTTTAACAGAAAATGACACTTCAAACCAATATCTTGAGGGTCAAAATGTGGCTTTTTGGAAATTTAAAGGGTCAAAACCCCTACTTCCGAGTCTTTGAACCTCTGATTATGATAAAATAAATTTAACAAGACTCTGTTCAATAAACGCTTATGCCCCGGTGGAAGCCTTGTCCGTAATAACTAGCTAAGTCAATCAGGGGCTATAATTCTGTAGAAATGTTGAGTAGTGATACATGGGTTGACAATGTTAGGTGTTTATGATGGTAAAAAGTATACAAAGTTTGAAAGCAATGCCTTGATGGACTTCATAAATATTTGAGTTTCACTAACTTGAAAGTGTTGGTCAACATTTTAAGTGGAACGAACGGACGGACAAACAGGACAATCACTATATGCATCCTGCATCAGTAGATGTCGGAGAATAAAAACAAAATGTTCAGGTCTTGAGATAAACGAAGACAATATTAAGTTTTATCTATTTACTTCTGTCCTCAGTGGGTTTATATCATATAAACTTTGAGTTTCATATGATGAATAATGAGTAGATATGAATATTAAACAATAATGAGCATTATTACTTGAAAGAGGTCTTACAATAATAACAACAAAATAACAGACTACAGCATTACAAAACATATTATGTGACACTTTTAAACTGGCACTTGACAACAAAATAACAGACTACGACAATACAACAATTATTGAAATGGTACTCATTATTCTTCGCATGATTTTGATACAGTACTGTAATGTTTTTACTTCTTAGAATAAGAAACCCGAAGAGCGTTCACGTAGGATAGAGTTATTTAGTCCATTCCACGGGAGGTTGTTCATGCCCTCTATATTAAATGAATAGGTGGTAACTGAATAAAGGTGCTCGCTAGAAGGGGTGGGCCGATGCATCGAAATATCGATGCATTGCGATTCCGAGTGTCCAGATAGTATGGATCGATAGTAAAAGTCTCGATCCAATAGCTCAACTATCGATAGTTACGATAGTTTGGTTTTTATAAATAAAGTTTATTATTAATTTAAAACAACTTCCGTTTTCGTTAAAAAAACTAATTGTCAATAACCACACGCATCAAAACTGCCACAATGGACCAATATCGCTTTAATTTTATTAATCTATTTCTGTCAAATTCATTTTAAATCATTTCCACAAATAGTAGATTTGTATGTTGTACAACAAAGGGTTACCTTACATAGTGCAAATTTGCATTTACAAGTTAATCTCTGGTTTTCAAATCTTGGCAATAACTATTGCAACAGTATCGCAATAGTTTCCAGCAATACAATAGTATCGCAATAGTACTTTCAGCAATAGCAATAGTATTGCAATAGTCAAAAGTGGACTCGATAGTCACCCCTACTCGCTAACACTTGTCAACAACATGAGAGCTATGTTATCATCGTTCCATGATCACCTAGAGTACCTGAGAAAGTTGGCAAATAAACCCTGACACAGATAACAATAGACGACCAAATCAAGATCCTTAGATGAACAGTACAATCTAGTAATAACTGTATATACTTTTTTGATGACAAATACTAAATATTCGTGTGATCTTCATTTTGCAAATTTTGGTAGCTTACTTATTGTGTTGTCGAGTGCTGCATAATAGGTTTTTATGACCTTACTACGATTTATGAATTCAAAAGGAACTCAATGCGCTAAATAACAAAATTAAAAACATTGCAAATAGTATGTGATATACATGGAATGAAGTCTGATTACATACAGTCGTCACAGTTATTGACTTGCCTGACATACTGATGAATCAATAACCAAATATAGTCCAGAGAATTTGACAGGTCTCTCAACCTTCAATTAGCATAATTTAACAGCTGATATATTGTCTATATTTATATCCCCGGTTGGATGTCTTCATAAGCGGGGAGTATCACGACGACGCTCTAGGTGTAATACCAACACAAATCTATAGGACCGATGTTGCACAATTTGGTCGCGAATTGATATATTCAACGCAAGAACCTTTTACCATATTCATGCATAAAGGTCAGGATCATGTCAAATTATCTGTGCTATAATCATGCTACATGTATTTAACTGATTATCTAATATCCATATATTGGTATGTTGTTTAACTCCTTTTCTCAACTTTTGCGTTATATATGGCGGCCGATTCACCAAACCAGTTTTCATAGACTGTATTGTCAATAGTAATACCTCCCCTTCCACAAGGAATCAGTTGAAATGATACCAATAATGTAATCTTTATGGCAATAGTTGGAAGGTTTAGTTGTACAATATGAAGTTAATACAATCCGTGTAAAAACACATTGTTCTGTTACTAGTTTAAGTAATTATGCATGAATCTAACATTGCAACAAAAGTATGACAAAAAGCATTCTAGCTATGACAATACCAAACCAAGTAAACATAACACAAAGCAAAATTTAACTTAAATCCCCCAAAAATATTTTTCTGTAAACCAGGCCTCAATAAATCCACTCGTCTGCTCGTCCTGTACAATTTTTTCCTTCTTTATATAGCAGGACAAGTAAGATTTTGGGGTTTTCTTCTTTGTCTATATTGCAGGACGAGTGCTTTAAAAAATATTTGTTGAAGCCTGTTTAAGCGAAACATTACCCGGCATCAAATTTTAATCATGAATATCAATTCCAGCCACAAATGTACCATACAGACACATGTTGATGGGATCAGGAACTGTTATACAGCTTTTGTGTCATTATCACATGATTTAAAAAAATATTTTTTGAAAGAAAAATGTTATGGTATTAGTTCATACTAATTTAAGCATTTAATTTGACAGCAAGGCAATGGTAATGACATCCCCACATGTACAAGGGTATGATAAAATGTCAAATGCATCGAAACTGAAGCTGCTACCATAGTTAAAAAACAAGTATTTTGGTAAGAAACGACCAGTGACTCACACACTTGAAATAGAGGCTCGACCAAAGGCTATTGAGGCAGTATAACAATGCAGACTGAAAACATACTAACTGAAACAATACATTTTTTCTTTTTAAACATTGAAGATTGTTCATAACTTAAACAACAATATTAAGTAATTGTCTTAATTGAGCAACTTCGTCATGTATGTCTAGATCGAACATACCAAGGGGTGAACGCAATCTCGCCTACTTGCATATCAGGGATGTAGAAATGTTTTCATGTAGCCAGTATAACTTTAATAAAAGTAATTTAAGCGATTGATTTGTGGGTTCTTCCAATATAAAAATAAGAAAATTATTAAAAGTATCTAAACAAGCAAGAAAGCTCGAATACTTAGTAAAAGCTAGTTGATTTTGCTGCATATTGGCTCATTTCTACACCCCTGAATACAAAGCAACAATTAGTCTTGTTTGGCTTTCACACCTATGTATGATCAAGTTACATAAATATAATGCACTGAACATATCAGTAATGTACATACATACTACTCAAACTTTGATAAGGGTCAAGAAATCAATAACTGTGTTACGTCAACTCAACACAACTAAGAAAATTAATGTTACACGCAATAATCAAAACAAATCTAAACTGCTGCTTTAATAATTTCGATAGATTTGTTGTTGCATATGGGATGCATTGACATAATGTCATCTTTTTACGGATGACTGATAAGCCCTAGTGGCAAAAGTAACACAGAAATGTGTGTCCCTTTCTGTTTTCATATTGTGTAAGACCCAAAATGCAACCAAACAGACTGCATTTTGATATCACAAATGCTTGAATGCAGCACAAACATTTTAATGAGGTTGGGCTTATCATCACTGACATCCATGTTTGAAGCAATCTTTATTTGATTACAATATTGCAGATCTATGTAACATTATGTTCATGATCAGACCATCTTATTAAACATGCAACATATTCACAAGGATAAATAATTGACCCTAATCAAATTTTGACTTTGAGGAGTATAGTATATAACGCAAAAATATTTGGTCACTTCACGTAGGCATGATCTTTGCAAGTTGTAACATAGAGTTCATTTGTTGACAAACTTTCCTCCTCATTCAGTGATTCGGTACCGGAGTCAGATAGTGAGTCACTGTCGAGGCTTTCATCATCACATGTATCAGTCTGCTTCAATAACACATAACTGTGATCAGTGTCAGTCTTCCTTTCTGTGAACAAAGATAAACGACCCTCAGTAGAATTTTTCCTTGTTTGAATGATCAAGTCTGTAAGTGGTAACTCGGCGGTGGAATCACTAATTTCTTCATAAGTGTGATCAGATAAAGGTTGATTTGGAAAGGCTATACTGGTCATAAGCATTACGTCATCTTTGTCTGTGACTGTCTTTATGTTCGATTCATTGTCAATACTTTTTGAAATAGTTTGGGAAGAATTTCTTTCATTAGATGAAGCATTTGGTTGATATGAACAAGAACGTCTATCTGGACTAGCACTGTGATTAAATTTTTGCCATTCAACAGCCTGATAGCTGTGATCAAGAAATGGCGAGTTGGTGAAATCTTTCCTCTTTAAAACATAATTATCACCAAATACATTGATATCGTCATTACTGCGTCCACGTTTCACGCCAGAATTTTTTGGCAGACCAAGATCTTTCAATTTCTGACTATAAGAGTGGTCGCTATTTGATTGAAGCCGGTTCGGTAAAGATGACGATGTTTCTGTTTCGGTTTGACCTTGTATTGTCATTCTGGAAAGATCAGGGTCAGACACTCCGGGTAAAATACAATTTTCCGAGAACACATCAACCGTTTTCACATGAATGTTTTCAAAAGAATGACACTTGTCGGATATTGAATCAAACCCGGTTACATCCAAGGCACTGTCATTGGAGCGATAGTGAGGTAGCATAAACGCAATCTCATTGCTTTTATCCAAGGTTTCAGCTGGAGCTGTTGACAAGTTCTCGTCAGACAAGCTTGCTACTTTACGATGGGCAAGTTTGCTGCAGAATGCATAACAATGATCCTTGTCCATACCGTCCAAAGCGTTCTTTTTATCCGAGTATGCATACGAGTGCTCATTCCTGGGATCGTCTTCTAAAGCTAAGGCGGTGTGTACAAGGGTTTCAAACGATGTCATTGATTTATCAAACGAGTCATCTTTACCTCGTGGAGGTTCGGAATAATCAGTGTTTACAAGAATTTCGACGCAATCTTCTTCCATAATATTGTCTGTCACTGCATTTGATTCAGTTTCCATTGCGCGGCATAAACAATAAATGCGTATTTCTGTACACTTCTGTCGCCTTTTATATAATGTTGATAACTATCTTCCTCTTTCTTTTTGATAGAAAATTACGTTTCGTGTCGGATCGATAATAGGTCAGAGGTCAATATTGCAGAATCGTTTCCGCTAAAGGGGAGCAACTCGTACAATCCTGAGTTTGTGGGTCAGGTATAATTGTAGACGACTTTCCAAAGAGTCTGACATGAATTGGCTGATTTTATTTTATAATTTGTTATTTATTAATATAGTTTGATAGTCACATTAACAAGAAACTAAAACTAGCAAACAGAAACCTGGGACTGGTCATGAAAAGTTTTTCATATATGTCAGAAGAAATGTTTGTGATTCTGTAAAAATCTCTCATTAGACCTCATTTAGAATATGCGTCGCCTGTGTGGTCTCCGGGACTCAAAAAACACATCATATCTGTGGAAAACGTACAAAGAAGGGCAACTAAAATGGTAAAATCTATATAAAAAATGTCATATAAAATGAGACTTTTAAAACTAGGAATCCCAACATTAGAATACAGAAGGGCAAGAGCAGACATAATACAAGTATATAAATTTTTTAATGGGATAGATCACAGGCCTAAGAAATTATATCACAAATATATAGTAATGACGGGATGATGGGGAATTTCAAAACTCTGTATTTTGTGATATAATTTATTAGGCCTGTGGATAGATATTGTAGAAAAGGATAAAATGTTCACATTGCTAAATCAGAGTAATACAAGAGGTCATGATAAAAAACTGTTAAAAAAACGGGGCCTTACTAAAACAAGACTTGGTACATTCAGTTTCAGAGTTGTAAACTTATAGAACAAACTACCCCTAGTAGTTATAAACGCACCTACGGTTAACTGTTTTAAATCTAGAATAAATAAACTATGGAAAGTAGACAACAAATTTGAAGCAGACTGTTTGTGTGTGAAAAAGTGAGAAAAAAACTAACAAGTGCGGAACCGGAAGGAATAAAAAGGAAAATAAATGAAAAGTGAAAAAAGGACCCTCAAAAACTATATAGTTGATATAGTCAAATGACTATAATATGGTCTCGATACTTCATGAACTTCATGAGTTATACAGCTGGAACCGTTATAAAGCGTGTTCCGCAAGAAAATATAGGTGAATTTATGATGTTGTCCCAAAGACAGTAAATTTCAAAGCGAGAAACTACAGTCGCTCCACTACAGTGAATTACCATCATGAAAATGTGGATATCTACAGGAAAGAGGTTTCGACGTTGGTTAATTCAGGGATATTAGCTCCTGGTTAATTTAAGTTCTAGAACTTGTTTCAACCTTAAATATCTAACAAATTTCATAACATCAAGTTTTTAAAATATGTCTCAAATGTTCACTCAAAAGCCTCAAACGAGGCTGTGAGTGGAGAGCTTGGTCGATACCCAATGTACATTGATGTTATATGCAATACAGTTAAATTCTATCAGCGCCTACAACACGGCCAAGTGAGTTCTCTACTGTTAGCTTCTTTCGAGGTAAAAAATATTCTGTATCTAAATAAGAAAAGTATACGTAGCTGGACCTCTAGTGTGCATCATGTTCTAAAACAGCCAAATGTTACAAACAGTGCCCTTACATGTAATAGCAAAACATGAACAAGTATCGTTAAACAAAAGTTACTGAGTTTATTTAAATCAGAATGATGTAGAAATATTTCTACATATGGCTCCAATCATACTGGCAAATTGAGAACATATGCATTGTTTAAACAGAGATTTTGCAGGGAGCCATAAAATTAAAGATAAAGACGTCAGAAACTTATTTACCAAATTCAGAATTAGTGCTCATAAGCTCAAATTTGAAACAGGTAGATATCAAAAACTCCCTTTCAATGAACGGGTATGTTCGCTATGCCCGTCAAATTGTATTGAAGATGAAATCCATTTTGCTATGAGCTGTTCAAGTTATGCCTCAAGTAGAAAACATCTTTTTGAAGTAATATCAAAAACTAATAACAACTTTCAAAGACTGTCTCCTGAACAAAAAAACCATATGGTTAATGAGTATAGAAGATCCAATTATTATTACAGTGTTTGCTGAATACCTTTTTGACATTTACCGTAAAAGAGCTTTGCTTATTGCACCAAGTTAGATATGTAGATGAGTATTATTAATATTGTTTCTGAATGAACATAAATTGTATTGATGTTCATTTAGATAACTGTTTCTAAGAAGCAGTAAAGTATATATGTTGTGGATATTACGAGTGTAATCTATCTTAACTGTTTTAGTTACAGTTTCACTCAAAATAATGTTTGACAGACCGTTTACATACGTTTGTTATATATAAGTTATAATATTCTTTTTTTAAAGTTTACTCTCTTTTTTACCAATACTAATAACGTCAAATTAATTCTATCTCCCATCATCTTATAATTACGGATCAAAACAACCCTTTTTTTACATACAGAGACACATAAAACGCTTTTCAAGTGCACGAAGGGAGGTAAGATTCTTTAGACCTAAAACCTTATTTATTTGTGTTACCAAATCAAAATCAAGCCTTATTTACTTTCGAAGTTCTTTGTTGTTATGTTTATTTTTTCAACCCATTTTGTTTTATCTGTGATTCATATGTCATGTTATATGACCCTTGATTGGAATTAAAATTTATCTTATCTTATCTTAACTAGACCTACCAGTTAAAACACAAAATTATGTCTAGTTTGATCCGTGTTAAAAATCAAAACATTATGTTACTTACATGCATTTTCCGTGCATTGGTTTTGGTTGAAAAAAACTTCATATTTTTCAGAATCTAGATCTCTTAATATTTTCAATAGATTTAGTTTTTAAAACTGTTGTGACATCTGAACGGCACACAACATATGCATGTCATGATGTTAAGAGCATCATGGTTAATGATCTGCATTCAATATAGGCCTAGTTAGCACTCTTGGTCCCGATTCAACACATGTAACAGGCCCGTAGCCACAATGAGCGCCTCGGTGAAAATATGAGAATTACCAAATTAAGCATGTTTTTGAAGGAAAAAGGTCTCAATAGACTGTGAAAAATATTTACCGCGGTGATTTGTTGTCCCTGGATACGACCCTGCATAATTATAATGCATAATACACCAGTCAATTGAAACCACGGTCCACGGGGTATGGCGGGGATTTTTACTTTTACCTTTCCAAACACCTCGTAAAACCCCTGCCACCAGGGCCATACAGATGGTAACCCCCCGCAAATTCCCCACCCTTTAACTCACGGGTATAGTTACTGCTATATTTCCCTGCTATTTTTGCGTGAAACAAAAGGAAAGGTAAAAACACGGGAAGGCCCCCAGCTATCCTCCTTCCTTTCCCGGGGTTGTGGGTGTGTGGTTTCAATGGACTGGAACTCAAGCAAACATTACGATGTTGTTCTTTTTATCAAATTTGCAGAAAATGTGCTGCAATCGTATTGTCATGAGTGAAAGCGTGTTTACTGCTTACCTCATATATGTGTATACATTGTCACGTGACTGATGATCTCTACATAATCATCTTCGGGCTGATTTGCCCCAAAGTCTATCATACCTTTTAACCAAAAGATGTCAAAGTTGTGTATCTTACAGTCCATAATGTGACACATGTCCACTATACACGTCTTTGTCGTTTCTTTGATTTTAGAAAAGTTTAACTTAAGCAGATATTTCTTTTGAGATTCTTCGTGAGATTGTGCACATGTCCTTGTTCACAAGTGGACACCAGCATGCATGTTAAGATGATTTATGCTATTCATTTCACATAGATATCGTCTTATCAATATCAACTCTAGGAATAGAAATTAAACTTGTACATGTAGTTAGTATTTCCATAATGCTGAGAAATTGTGACATTTCAACATGAAATATGAGTAGTTTAGGGTATGGTGCCACGCCGGCTATAATATTTTTTACGAACGACATGGATTATTTTAGTTTTTATTGTGCTCATTACCCGTTGGTTTGCTGAATAAAACTGGACATCGTAACAAACGTTTAATGTAACCATGCACGTTAAAACGTGATGTAACTGATGTTGTATCATTCCAAAAGAACCCCGGCAAGCGGTCAGTTTCCTTATGCAAATGCGAAAAACCAAGGGATGCCAGTGGACGGCGTATTACTGTAAGCATATAGTATCCGTCCATTCGACCAAACCAAGAAGAGCATGGTGGAAGTTAAATTGGAAAGTCATAGAGTTGCTGTAGAAAGAACGACCGACCGCAGTAGGGAATAGTAGGGAAGTTAGGGTCGCCTATACGAGTATAAATGTTTTTATGTCTTGGTTAATATTAAGATTATACTAATTAGAAAAAAACAAATATAGATGAGAAACTTCAAAATCACTCATTAATTAATGAGAGTCGGGGACCGTCAAGTAATATGCTTCCTCTCAAGTGGTTGATACCTAAGGTGTCCAATACTAGCCAAGATCATAAGTCAGTGAATGTTCAATGTACTTTACTGTGCATGCAGTTAACAGTGTTAGATAGTGTAATCAGTAACCATTTACTTATACACACAGTGCATGTATATCGCTGATGTTACACCCACTCTCATGTGATTAAATGAGCTTATTTAAAATATTACTGAACAGTGTATTCGACATTTTCTGAAAAACTGATACATGTACATGTAGTAGGTTTTCAATGGTCAAACTCCTGTGATCACGACGTGTATTTGTCTAAATGAACTGGTTCCGGGTTTCTCTATCTTACACGTGCGATTAAATTACCCAATCGTCTGCTAAATTGCAATACTGCGCAATATATGGGCTATTTTCTGAAAAACTGCAAACCAGGTTAGCTTTAAATAGATAAACAAATCAGCCGATAGCGTTTACCAAAATTTAGTTACATTGTATTTACAACATCGTCGGGTGTAAAAACGGATGTAAAATCCGAAGTAAGTAAAACTTCACTGCTCATTGTTTCTTTATTAAGCTTAATTTTTTTTCATAAACTTCCTCCTCATGGTACTACTCGTTAAAAAAATACGTGGTTGGAATTTTATTTGAGTGCTTTCTGAGAATTACTAGCTGGTTGAAATTTATTCAAGTTTAGTTTCGGTTTTGTCAGAAAATGTCAAACATGTTACACAGGTTATTTACAAAATGTAGATCACATTTATTTACTGTTATTTAATGTCAAACAATCGGTATTACAGTTTTAATGATTTCACTGATAATCAATTCATTTTTATTTTTCATTTCTTGCAACAAATACCTTATAATCGTGTTATTAGAATTGTTTCAATGTTTAAAATGTGTTAGATTTCCTTCAGAAAATTACGAAGTTTTTATCGGGGAGGTAATTGTACCAGCCAATAGCCACTTAGTTTCCGCATCCGAACGCATGGAACGAGAGCCTTGGTTTTATTCACCGAAAAATACAAGAACAGACTTTTTATTTCGATTTCTAAACACGATACTATCCCGCACTATTTAACTGCGCGCATTCCATTTTCACCCAATTTACATTGAACATAATTTCAGACTGACAGTGAGTGGTTATTAGCTGGTACAATTACCTCCCTCTTTAATGAAAACGAGCTTCGTAATTTTCTGTTGGAAAGAACCCATTTTAAACATTGAAACAATTTTAATAACACGAGTATAAGGTATTTATTGCATAAAATGAAAACTATAAATGAAGCCACAGATCGTGTTAGAATATATTTTAATCGGTCGAATGCCAGAAAACATTTTTTGCAATCTATTTCTTTCATTTTAAAAATTTAAGTTTTCACAACAATTTATCACTGGAGACAGTCGTGCTTCACAAGAAAAGACTTGTTTTCTAGCCTTTATTATTAAAAGCATTTTCAATAACGCAATAAAGGTGTGCCCAAACTTTACTTCTGCATGGTGTCCCAAAGAAAACGGGGACCTAGGTTAAACATTCGTAACTTTGTCTCTTTTATCAATAACACATTGCCAATATGACAAAATATTAAGGGATAAACACAGTTCAAAATACCAGCATCATAATTGTGATTATTTAGTTCAATACCCTGAGTTACCTCCCTTGTTTTCAATCAAATATTACTGAACAGTGTATTCGACATTTTCTGAAAAACTGATACATGTACATGTAGTAGGTTTTCATTGGTCAAACTCCTGTGCTCACGACGTGTATTTGTCTAAATGAACTGGTTCCGGGTTTCTCTATCTTACACGTGCGATTAAATTACCCAATCGTCTGCTAAATTGCAATACTGCGCAATATATGGGCTATTTTCTGAAAAACTGCAAACCAGGTTAGCTTTAAATAGATAAACAAATCAGTCGATAGCGTTTACATTGTATTTACAACATCGTCGGGTGTAAAATCGGATGTAAAATCCGAAGTAAGTAAAAATTCACTGCTCATTGTTTCTTTATTAAGCTTAATTTTTTTCATAAACTTCCTTCTCATGGTACTACTCTTTAAAAAAATACGTGGTTGGAATTTTATTTGAGTGCTTTCTGAGAATTACTAGCTGGTTGAAATTTATTCAAGTTTAGTTTCGGTTTTGTCAGAAAATGTCAAACATGTTACACAGGATCTTTACAAAATGTAGATCACATTTATTTACTGTTATTTAATGTCAAACAATCGGTATTACAGTTTTAATGATTTCACTGATAATCAATTCATTTTTATTTTTCATTTCTTGCAACAAATACCTTATAATCGTGTTATTAGAATTGTTTCAATGTTTAAAATGTGTTAGATTTCCTTCAGAAAATTACGAAGTTTTTATCGGGGAGGTAATTGAACCAGCTAATAGCCACTTAGTTTCCGCATCCGAACGCATGCAACGAGTGCCTTAGTTTTATTCACCGAAAAATACAAGAACAGACTTTTTATTTCGATTTCTAAACACGATACTATCCCGCACTATTTAACTGCGCGCATTCCATTTTCACCCAATTTACATTGAACATAATTTCAGACTGACAGTGAGTGGTTATTAGCTGGTACAATTACCTCCCTCTTTAATGAAAACGAGCTTCGTAATTTTTGTTGGAAAGAACCCATTTTAAACATTGAAACAATTTTAATAACACGAGTATAAGGTATTTATTGCATAAAATGAAAACTATAAATGAAGCCACAGATCGTGTTAGAATATATTTTAATCGGTCGAATGCCAGAAAACATTTTTTTGCAATCTATTTCTTTCATTTTAAAAATTAAGTTTTCACAACAATTTATCACTGGAGACAGTCGTGCTTCACAATAAAAATACTTGTTTTCTAGCCTTCATTATTAAAAGCATTTTCAATAACGCAATAAAGGTGTGCCTAAACTTTACTTCTACATGCATTGTATATAAATGGTCGTGGTGTGATTTTCTTTTATCAGAGGAAATATAAATACAGTAATTTATAGATTATTTGGGCTTTTATACACAGATTGTAGATAGGCATGCTCGACACAAACATTAAGTTTTTCAGTTAGGTTCGAAGTGGAGAAAGATACAATAAAGGACTTTTTATCTGTATGATAACATGCAATATACACTTAACACATCTTTTAAGTGTGCAAGTATATACAAATGTACAAGGGGTGGTCAACAAACACGCGGAAAAGTGCCGCGAGTCTCATTTTTTAATTCGTCGTAGATAGTCCTGAACATCCTGAATATGCAGGTAAATTTATTTAAAATTGGCTCCCATCTGAGTATTGTTACTGGCCAGAGACTGGTCGAAAGCGGTTTCCAATGGCAACGTTCAATCCTCGTCAGTGGACAAAACATTATTATTTTCCGACGTTGCACTTTGCAAACTTTGACATATCGTTCGTGCGTTTGTACGGGTGGGTGTTACATGTGCAATGCTATGTTATTACATCCATGCTATCAAAGTAATAATTTGCCACAACAAACGTGTTTAGGAGTCATTGTCTTGAAATTGTTGCTCGAAAATGCTACAAGCGAAGCAAAAAGTGGCAGCGAAATGTGTTGTGAATGACATATCACAAAATGCCGTACTGCAAAATCCAACAAAGACAGACCGCGGCAGAATTAATGGCATGCATAAATAGTTATTTCTATTGTATATAAGTATCCTTACAAAGATAAATTCAATGAAGAAAATGTAAATTGTCATTGTACTCGGTGGTATTAAACCACAATTAAACCCACCCAAAAGAATTAATCATTTTTTTCCAAGCCGAGGATATATATTTTATTTCAATGACGGTTACTCGACTCAATATGAACAGTTTAACCTCTGTAGAGAAACACCCCTTAGAAGCTGCAAATATTTGCCGTTGCAGATAAGTTGTTGCTAGATACAGAGGTAAACTTTAAAGTGAATATAGACTTAGAGAAATTTTGAAGGTGTTGTTATAGAGAGGTTGTTGCTCTACAGAGGGCCACTCTGGAGAGGTTGTAGTATATACTCATAATCTTATTGCAAGTATATTGCAAAGAAATTGTGAAATCGGTGATTAGATTAGAACACCATGGGCCACAAAATAACACAGAAATTAGTGTCCATTCTGAAATAACTGATCATTAATTTTGTTTTGATAATTCAACAACTATGGATATTAAAGATGTATGTCTCATTGTAGTCGACATCAATGGTTATTTATGGGCGGGCTGCGTCGGGGTCTGTGCTACCATAGTAGGCATAGGCCTATAAACCTTTTTAATCCATGTATCCATGGAACCCCTGCTGTTCCGAGATGTGTATGTCAGACCATGGAGAGAAACAACTGGTAGGGTCTGAAACAAGTCTTTAGTATAGGGCCTCATTTGTCCTGGGATTTCCCCTTACACATGTGATTAAATCGATTGTTATACTGCGCAATATGTATGTGACATTTTCTGAAAAAAACCCACCGAAAACCAGACAGGGGCATAGCCAGGCTTGGGTTGATGCTACATACATAGGCCTTGATGCGGGTGGTTAGGGAGTCTAATATAGTAGGCTTTGTATGTATTTGGAACTCATCAAATCTGTGGATTAAATTAATCCAGCTATATATCGTATCGTAAAGTTACGGATTTGAGTGGCACAACAGGGTCTTTATCTATGGTATACATTGAGTAGCCACTGTAGGCTGGGTAGGCCCCACGATTTTTTTCAAGTGGTGAATGAAAATGGTGCAATTCGTGCAGCACATCGGTCGTTAAGAAATTAGCTCCTTCGGATTTAAAGGGCTAACGCCCGTAGCCTTTGCCTTTAAGGACGTTTAAGGTATATGCGCAGAAATGATGCACATAAACAACTGTATCAAACGTCCTTAATTACTAGTAATGCCATTTTGCCACATTTATAGTTTTGTTTTTCAAATTAATATTACGCAAACTTGTATGTTCGTCCGTATCACTAGCTACGCCCCTGCAAGGTCAGCTATTTATAGATTTACCAAAATTTTAGTTATTTACAACATCACCGCGTGTAAAATCCGACGGATGTAAAATCCGAAGTAAGTAAACATCTGATTGTTCATTGCTTCTTTATAAACTTTGATTTGTTCATAAATTACGTTCTACTCGTACAGAAATAAATGGAAATTGAGGCGCTTTTGACGATAACTGATGTATATAATATATAGTATCGTTTCAGTTTCGGTTTCGCCACAGGTTATCGTCGTATGATATATTCACAATTATCTCCCTTCAATAAGCCTGTACCGTATGTACTTAGTGATGGATTATGATTTGTTTTCTCTTCCTTAGCAGACGCCAAACTCCTGTGGGTTTTGTAAGAATGTCAAACTTTGAAAAAGATTAAAAGCAAGTTTAGAAGGAGACTATACATGTACTATATGCTGTTCAATGAATACAACGGGCAATAGAAGTTCATAATTTCACAGATTAAATAGATCTATAGAATCTATAATGTAGATCTATACTCCTATAGACGTAGGAGTATATTTTTAAATGGCGCGGGTAATTAGGGGCGTAGCCAGACAGAAATAATTAGACCAGAACAGAACAGAATAGTTTATTGTCGTAAACGATACCGTTTCTCTTCTTCTTCTTCTTCCTATTTTCTAGACAAACAACATAAACATTTTTACACAAGGTCATAGGATGCGTGACACGGTAACATAATAAGTAGGCCTGCATAGATCTAGCAATTGCATTTTCAAACAAAAGATAAAATACTAGTTATGCTAATAGCTCCCCATTGAGTGTTGTGTGGGAGGCTATGTGAATTAGTCTGTTCCACGGAGCTGATTAGCAAATCGTAGTATAACGCGTGGAAGAGTCTACTATGTGAATGAGTTTATACAGCGTTAGGCCAGAGCTCTTTGATTTTTCGCTACTCAGACCCTCCTGCCCTATTTTTTGGCATTTTCAAAAAAAAATTAGAAATCTAAAATTGTACAAATTTTTATATCAAATATTTTGATGGTAATGTTACTATACACCTTGTTTTATTATGTATTTCAATGTTTTACTAATGATAAGTAGGTATAGTGCTCTCATTTACCACTGTGCCATAGGTATCATTGAAAAAATATCTTAACTGAAATTTATTTTTAAATAAAATGTACATGTAATTAAATTTCTGTAGATTTTTTAAAATTCTTTATCAATGATACAGATACATGTGCACTGTAATTGTTATAAGATAAATTTGATGTTAAAACTAACATTGTTGCTGTCAATAATGGACCGTCATTGACTACAATCCACCATCAACTACATTTTGGGAGTTTTTATTTTTATTTTTCCCCTCCTCCTGTGGACTTTTTTCTCAAAAATGTCCGAGTAACAAAATATTAAAAAACTCTGGCCTTATTGATAACTGAATGTCTGATGATAATTGCTTGTGAAATAAGTTAACAAGATTTATTAGTAAATATTTGTTTTTATATAACTTAGAAGATGCGGCTACAAAACGTGATCGAGCTCCGTGTTGGATTGAGCGGGATGTAATATATAATTATATAATTGCCATGGTATACAGGGGCGTAGCTTAGTCGTAATCAATGTGTAGACCACGTTATTTTAGGGGGGTCCGGGAGCATGCTCCTCCTGAAATTTTTTAATTTCTATATTTTCGCAGGTGCATTCGTAGCCGTTTTCAGACTAAAATACAAGAACAAATTCGACTCTCAGTTATGACAGGGTAAATATAATTCATCAACATATCTAAATCATTAACATGAATGAAAAATCACACAGGTAGGACTCTACAGTTTTGTCTAGATTCCATACGAACATAGATTTCCTTAATGTATGAGGGTCCGGGAACATGCCCCCCCCGAATTTTTTGAAATTATATTCTGTCGTATGTGTTCTCTGGGCTGTTTTTATGCCCCCCTATCGATAGATGGGGAGGCATATAGTGATTCACCTGTCCGTTGTATATGAACACTCTCTACACGCCTGTATCACCTGACCCCATTTTGACCTTCACCTTGACTTAATTTTGGACTTGGACTTATTGAAGGGTCAAATTCCTGGTTAACCCAAATTGACCGTTTCTTCTACCATTATTATGGCTTGCTACAAAGCTTCCATACTTGCATGGATGTTGTATATGAACACTCTCCACACACCTGCATCATTTGACGCCATTTCGACCTTCACCTTGACCTAATTTGGACTTAGACTTATTGGAGGGCCAAATTCTTGGTTAACCCAAATTGACCGTTTCTTCTAGCATTAATATAGCTTGCTACAAAGCTTCCATACTTGCATGGATGTTGTATATGAACACTCTCTACACGCCTGTATCACCTGACCCCATTTTGACCTTCACCTTGACTTAATTTTGGACTTAGGCTTTTTGAAGGGTCAAATTCCTGGTTAACCCAAATTGACCGTTTCTTCTAGCATTATTATGGCTTGCTACAAAGCTTCCATACTTGCATGGATGTTGTATATGAACACTCTCCACACACCTGTATCATTTGACACCACTTGACCTTACTTGGACTTAGACTTATTTGAGGGCCAAATTCTTGGTTAACCCAAATTGACCGTTTCTTCCAGCATTAATATGGCTGGCTACAAAGCTTTCATACTTGCATGGTTGTTGTATTTGAACATTCTCCACACACCTATATCACCTAACCTCATTTTGACCTTCACATTGACCTAATTTTGGACTTAGACTTATAAAGCGTCTAATTCTTGGTTAACCCAAATTGACAGGTTAGTTTTACATCATGTCCATCGTGGTGTTGACTTAAAGCTTGGCATACTTGTTTACTATCATAAGCCCCTTACATTATCAAAGCCATGTAACACTATCCAACATTATTACAGAATTATGGCCCCTGATTGACTTCGCTTTTTATGGGCAAGGCTTCCATGGGGGCATAAGCGTTTATTGAACGCAGTCTTGTTAGACAATATATCAATGGCAATCCAAGTTTGACACTCCGATACCCCAAACCCTCATTGATTTTTTCGACTTTCTGTGAAAAAGTGTAGGCCGCGCCCGCCCTATATGGCCTATAGGAAGTTACGCCCCTGGTATAGAAGCGACATATTATCCATTTCCGTTGTTTTCTCAATAATATAAAATCATCCTTCTCAGAAACAGAATGCCGAACCGAGCATAGCCTTTATTTGCCATACAACTTTCTGCTGAAAAATGGCAGGTATATGAGTGCCTCTACCCGTATTTGAACCCGGGTCACCTGATTAGATGGCAAGCGCGCTAACCATTGTGCTACGAAGGCACAGTGACTTAAAGACCGGCGAATATGGTGGATGTGGAAGATGTCACACCTTCTCGGTTCTCAAAATTCCAGGACCACATGACTTGTAATTGTAGCCACGTAATTCCCTTTTCTACATAAGCTGATTTCTATGACAATACTAAAACCACTGTGTACGAGTGACATGTCTTCAAATGACCATAGCAATTGTAATTATTAATGGAATTCGATGATATTTTTTCTATCAATGTGTACGAGGGTTGTGCGGAACGTTTTGAGACTGTGTCTATTTTAAATAGTATACAGCTGCGTTTATTTAAAATAATTTTCTGTGTAAAATAAAATTAGTTGATATTTTGCAAGAAAATCGTTGCCCAAACAACCCATACAGCGCTTCACGAAGCACGACAGAACTGACGTGTTTTACAATTCATAAATAACTCTCCATTTCAATATTTGGCAGCAAAATGTACAGTTAAACGTCGAGACATCAAAAGAAAACATAAGCTGCATCTCTGCTCGAAATTTTACTGTGATTTATGGTAAATACGTTTGTAATGGTCAACGGATGAAGACAAGGAGCCTGAAAAAAAGACATTGACGTCACACACGCACGAAGCAGCGCGCCGTTATAAAATATTTGTGCGACCCAAAATGACTCTACAGACACATAAACGACACTTTTATCTCTCTGACAAGGAATCTCGCAAGGAATAAATAAAACTTGACAAGTTTTAGTGTAGCGTTATTTCGTCAGCTTCAAACTTTAAGCGACGAGAATACAGATTTGAACGACTGAAAGACGAACTGAACGACGTTAATGATGAGGGAATGCAAACTGCTATCTGATCGGGACATGTATCAAGATTGGCGGACGAAAGTAAGGGTCTGTGACCCGGTTATGCGCAAACAGAAGCTGTGCTTTTTTTTTATCTTTTTCTTCCTATTGAAGTGTAGGACTCTCTCTGTAGCATGTACGCACTGGTGAGTATATATATACAAAGTGACTGTGAGGCGAAAAATGCTGTACAAGGGTAAAAACTTCAAAACGATAAAAAATGATATGCGTCTAATATAGAGAGCCCAGAACCGTCTTGAAGCTGACCAATGTTGGGGATGTGGCAACTCTTCCGGCAACTGGTTCAATAGGCGAGTTGATGAGGGGAAGAAGGAGTATTTATATACGTCCGCCCGGCAGAATGGAATGAGGTATTGCAGTAAATGGCCTCTAGTTGATAGGGCAGCTGGATTGTAGTACTCAGTAACAGGGATGTCGACACGGTTGTTTACAATTCTCTACATCAGGATTAGCTTGGTGTCAGTTCTTCGCTCTTGTAATGATGGCCATCCCAGTGAGGTGATCATTTGACTGGAGCTGCTAGTTCGACGATCCCAGTAACGAAGCGTGCTGCTCTCCTCTGGACTGCTTCCAGTTGATTGATGTTTCAGGCTGTGCTTGGGTCCCAGGCTGGTGAAGCATATTCCGTTATTGGTCTTACTAGGTTCTTGTAGCACTGCGCAACTGGAAATGTTCCTCCTAAGGAATGATACGCTGTTGTTAGCTTTCTCCGTGATGGCGTCCATATGGGCATTTCATTAGAGTTTCTCGTGTATTGTGGCACCGAGATACTTCCCACTAGTGACAATTTCTAGGTTATGCCCATATAGTCGGATTTGATTGGCGTACGCTTGCGGATGATCCTGATTGTCTCGCACTTCGATGTATTTAACTGCATCTTCCAATCGGCCTCCCATTTCCCAGTTTTTATAGGTCTTCTTGCAGAGTGTTGGTATCTTCGTGGGTTTTTATCATTTTATATAGGAGACTGTCATCTGAAAAAAGCCGGATTGGTGATGAAGATCTTCCCGGGCATGTACAGTAGAAACAGGAGTGGTCCTAGGACTGAGCCTTGAGGTATCCCAGAAGTGACTGGTGTTGATGGGGATGTATGTCCTTCGACTAGTACTTGTTGGCTTCTGTTTGAGTGTGTTGCCTCTTATGCCGTAGTGCTTAGCTTTGTGCTAGACGGCCGAGTGGGACCTTGTCAAAGACCTTACTGAAGTCGAGAAGGATCGCATCAGTATTTGTCCACCATCTTAAATTACAGCTGCAAGGTCCTGTGTTGTGAGGACCAGTTGGCTTTCACAGGATCTGTTCTTCCTGAATCCATGTTGTGCATCAGTGAGGATGTTGTTTATATCCAGGTGTTTCATGATTTGGCTGTGCACAATATGTTCAAGTAATTTGCAACAGACGAAGGTCAGCGATATTGGTCTATAGTTGGCTGGGACTGTGCGGTCTCCCTTCTTGAAGGCTGGTGAGACAAGTGCAGTCTTCCAGTCGTCCGGAACAGTACCTTGTTGGACTGCGCCTCTAATGTAGTACAAGAGTCAATGCTGGTGCAATTTCTGATGCAAACTCCTTGAGCAGTTGTATGGGAATGTTGTCCGGTCCCTTAGTCTTGTGAGGATCCAGTCCGAGTAAGAGTTTCTTCACCCCTTCTAGATGTATGCTGAATGGGCCCATGGCAGGTGATGAGTCAGTATACATAGAGGGCTTATGGGTGGTGTCCGCTTCAGTGTCGTTAAGGATCCTAGCTTTGTTCATTGGGTCACTGTACCATATTCCCTCCTTGAGGAGCGGAACACCGCTACTTTCACGTCTTCTATTGATGAAAGTATACAAATGGTGGCCTTTGGGTGCTGTTGGTAGATACTGTAGATCACCTCTCAAGCCTATATCATGTATGATATGTTACTACTTGGTGGGCGGCATGCTGATAAGATGATAGGTTCATGCTTTCTAGAACAGTCAAGTTCCACGTTCGTTTTGATGTGTAAACTTCTCCCTGTGATTGATTCCTTGGCTGCTATGATTACTCCGCCATGGTGGTTACAGTGCCTATCCTGTCTAGCAAGGATGTGGACTCCTTGCGGGATCACTTTCGTCCATGAATGCCGCTGTGTAGCCAGGTCTCGCTGCCAATGACTATGTACATACTATCATATGGAATACCGTCATACTTCATTAAAGGTTACAGCCTGGTTCGTTCCCAGACTGCTCTTTACGGGTGAAAATGCTACATATGTAACAACCTCTAAAATGCGTTAATGGCGTCGCGCGTCAACGAATTGCTCCGTTAGTTGTTACTTGTACTTATTTTAACGTTTATGGTATGGTTTCCCTTCGTGGTATCATAATGAAACTTTCAGGAATAGTCTATATTAAATTGATTTGTCTGTGGGTAAAATTTCAAAAGTATCCTCTCTGTGGGCTGGTTTATAAAAATGCAGTCTCAAAACTTTCCGGACATCCCTCGTATGAATACGGTAGTTGATTTATATAATTCTCCAACTTTTCCGAGAAAACCTCGTCCATTACTTACGGAAACCTACCAGTCCCACTATTTACTGAACGCCCCTTAATCCGTGGTTTAAAATGTACTTCGCACGTACAATTACTCTCCAATTGCATCGCCCGAAACTACACCGTTTCTAGGCGCGTGAATAGAACGATATAGTGAAATCAAAGCGCTGTATGGAGAGTAACGTACAATATACATGTATTAATATAATATCTGAACCTCATTTTTTTCTACACTGCTTTTAAAACACTCCCTTAACCCCAGAAAGGTACATTATGACTTACAAAGGCATTCCTGACCCATTTCAAACGTGATTGACCGAACAGTGACTGTCAGGTCATGTGGATTGTTGCGCAAGGCCACGTGACTGTCTTTTTTAAAATTTTCTTTGATTGTTATAATTTTCAGTTACTGACTTGGTGGTCCTCAATGTTTCAGCTCCATAATTATAGCTTTGTTAATGAAATACGTCTAATTAGTTGTAACTGTTGTAATTTTGTTTTAATTAATTAATAAGTAGTTTCTGGTAATATAACTGTTGAGATTTATTACCGTTTCTGTTTTGTCGAACATTAATACAGTTTACAGTGTATTTATAATACATAAAGCGTTATGTACATGCGTGTACACGAATATATATACATTAATATACAAATTTACATGAAATCGTAATTTAACATAAATACATGGCCAATAGTCAATTAAAATATTAATTAGATAAATGAGTAGTATAAAGTTTATGTATCAGTATATCACATGAGCTTACAGTGTAACATGAAGTACATATAAAAACAAGTACAGTTTGGGGTCAAACTAAATAAAGATACACTAATTTAAGTATGACTCATTTATAAAGAGTTTGTTTGTGTTTTTCGGTGTAAGATCGAATGTTATTTCACCGAGTGAGCAGCTGAGGCAATGTTTTCACGAAGGTGAGTCAGACGCTCACGAGGTGAAATAACTTACTCCGAAAATGGTAACCCTTTTCAGCTGTTGGGTTTTCTTTAAGTACTAAAATAAAATAACAAGAGCTGCCCGCGAAGAGCGCGCTCCACTAGTCGCGGCGCCATACTAGGATAGTACAACCATTAGATATTCAAAACAAAATGCTTCATAACAGCAGCATTATTACTGTGTAAAGGTTGGGGCTTCTACGTCGAAAAAGGGGGATAATTTGGACAAATTATGCAGGACCGTTACCTACTCATGTGTAGGTCCTCTTGGTCATTGAAGGTAAACAAATAAGCATTTCTTAGTCCAAAAGGGGGCATAATTTCAACAAAATGCACAATAGTAATCTTCTCCTGTGTAGGGGTTGAGGTCATGATGGTGAACAAGTATGCAAAATATCAAAGCAATATATCAATTCACTTTGAAGATATAAGAGGTTAAAAAAACATGTACCTTAACTTTAACATTCGCATTTCTAAGTCAAAAAGGGGACATAATTTCAACGAAATGCTTGATAGCGTTACCCACCCCTGTGTAGGGGTTGGGGGTCTTGATGGAGAACAAGTATACATAGCATTATGTGAATGCACTTTGAAAATATTAGAGGTGAAAAAACCTGTACCTTAACTATAACATTTGCACTAAGTTGAAAAAGGGGGCATAATTTAACCAAAATGCTTGACAGAGTTACCTACCCCTGTATATGGGTTGGGGTCCTGATGAAGAACAAATTTGCATAGCAATATGTGAATGCACTTTGAAAAATATTAGACGTGAAAAAACCTGTACCTAAACTTTAACATTTGCACTAAGTTGAAAAAAGGGGGCATAATTTCACCAAAATGCTTAATAGAGTTACCTACACCTGTGTATGGGTTGGGGTCATGATGATGAACAAGTATGCAAAGTATCAAAGCAATATGCCAATGCCCTTTGAAGATATTAGAGGTTAAACAAGTAATTAAGAATTGCAAGCAATACAGAAGTCCCCTACCGATTTTAAGCCATTTTCAATGTTTCTGTTGCCATAGCATGGTCGGAATGTAAATATTATTGGACGTGCATTATCCCCTTATTGCCCCTATCCACATACCAAGTTTCATAGACCTAGCTTGGAAACTGTTTGAGTTATGTCAGGCTCCAGATTTTTGACGGACGGACTGACGGACTGAGGGCAAACCTGTAGTCCCCTCCGGTCAAAAACCGGTAGGGGACTAAAAACATGTACCTAAACTTTAACATTTGCATTTCCAAGTCCAAAAGGGGGCATAATTTCAACACAATGATTGATAGAGTTACCCACCCCTGTGTAGGGGTTGGGATCATGATGGAGAACAAGTATGCAAAGCAATACGTGAATGCACTTTGAAAATTTGAGGTAAAAAAACCTGTACCTAAACTTGAAAAAAGGGGCATAATTTCACCAAAATGCTTAATAGAGTTACCTACACATGTGTATGGGTTGGGGTCATGATGGTGAACAAGTATGCAAAGAATTAAAGCAATATGTCAATGCACTATGAAAATATTAGAGGTTAAAAAGCCTGTACCTAATATTTTAACATTTGCACTATTTGCACTAAGTAGAAAAAAGGCATATTTTCAACAAAATAAAATAAAAAGTATGCAAAGTATGAAAGCAATATCTTAAAAGACTTAGAGAATATAAGAGGTTAAAAAACCTGTACCTAAACTTTAACAAAAGTGTAACGCCGACGCCGACGCTGACGCCGACGCTCGGGTGACTGCAATAGCTTCCCTTATTCAACGAATAGTAGAGCTAAAAACACAAGCACATTTTAATTAACCAAAAACCATTTAGAATTCAACATAAAGTAAAATGCCTCTCTTTATACAAGCACAATAATTGACATAATTTAATAATAACTTAATTGCTGTTGACAACTTCCGCTGTTCAAAGTATCGTTACGTCCGCCCCTCGATTTTAAAGCTTACTATTATCTTTATTTGTCGCCAAACTGATGCTTATTTAACGCCTAAGTTTTAATTACGTATATCTTGTTTACACATATGAATTGATACATGCAATAACGGATATTACTAGAATGTAAATATAAACGAATAAATAAACAGAAACGCTACGAAATGAAAATTACGCAAAACGTCGCGCTCTACGGCGACGTCACAATTTATGACGTAAATTCCATTGATAAAAATCGCGAATTATGCGCGGGAGATAATTTGAACAGCCGTAATTCTACCGTGATATTCCGTTTATTAGATAACGCTACAACTCTATACGTTTACTCCAAATGGAGCACAATACAGACAGTGTTAGAATGATATTGTTCAACTAAATTCTAATCTTCAATTGAGTTATGATTTGAAATGAAACACACTAATAAAACTAAGTATGATCCTTATAAACCCCAAACATTGTATGCCTCCATAAATGAAAGTAGATCCACATATATATCATAGTATTATAAAACACAAATATTCTATTTATTTCAAGCTTTATTTCGAAATTTCTATACAAATTAGCAACTACATAATACTTGAATAATTTTATTTCGCCAATCAAGGGTCATGAAAATGACATACACAATCAATTTATAAAACTTTGGTTTAAACATAGTGTATACCTACCATCAATATATATTATAGCATGAAAGAAATGAAGACATAAACATAACTGAAGCCTTATTCGTCTTTCACTTCACAAGGCCTGGTCATACTACTTGCATGTGTCTGTAGCAAGGTCCTGTTTGTAAGTAAGCTCTCTGGGGTAAAAACCACATACTCGGACCGATATTTCCTTAGATCAGCGCTTTATTGGCACTCTTGTTATTTATGGCATTCCACGAGAAAAAAACTTGGATCAGCTACTCACCTGATTCTACTCAGGAATGGTACTTCATTTGGGTTATCTTTTTAGTACAAATATTGCATTGTACAATTAGACCACATGAGCTGAAATAGATTTTAGAATCATCAACACAGATTGTCATTTTCAGCAAAATTGATTAAAAAAAGATTTTACACTAATGAAACGATTGTGACCACCAGTAGTCTATAGCTGAATGAACAACAGAGACTAGACATCAAGTAATAAAAACGTTCTTAGTGACTAGCTATTTATAAGGAAAGTAAGAAATGTCTGCATGGCAAAATATTGATACTATAAGCCATTACAACGTAATCAGCTTCAAACACAAATATTACTAAAGTGTGTATATATAACAAAATTTATTAAGATACATGTTACTTTATGTGAATGATTTAAAATCATTTATAATGTACTATCGAGTCTATACAAATAAGTTGCAGCTGATCAAATAAGTTTTAGATATCTGTCATTTATTTTGAATTTGTATTGCAGACATGGATGAAGACGTCAAAAAGCATATTTGCCTAAAATGTAGAAACATATTTGCAACTGCAACTGGGCTGAGAAAACACATTATTCGTAAACATTCTGGTAAAATACTACTTTTTGTTGAAAGATCTTTGATCTACTTACTTTTCATATGTAGTTTATCATAAAATTGGCTGGACCTTTTAATAGGGGTGACACTATAATAAACAAAAACGTTACCCTTAGCATAGCATAAATTCTTTGCTTTTAATATTTAAATTGTATATCCTTGAAATTTCTTTGTCATGATATCCATTCAATGTACGCATACTATCGTAAGTTTTATGTTTAACTCACCTGGGCACAAAGTGCTGATATGATAATGAGTTGTTGTGATCACCATATGTCCGTAGTGGGACTTGTCTGTTAAACAATGTAGATCTCACAGTTTTGTCTTCTCCTGTATGACATCTGACCACACTGTTTGTTTCTTTAAAATCTAAACCAAGTTCGCAACTGAGTAATATTGGTTCAAAACCTAGGTCAACACGCTGAATAAAAGAAAACCATAGTTAATATTCTAGAGACAACAATTGTTATTTCATCTACATGAACACTGGCCTGAAAGTTTGGCTCTTTTTGGGTCACCTGCAGTACAAATCACTAGTCCTAACAACAGAAATTCCTTGCGATTTTTGCTGAAGTCTTCAGTATAACATGGTATATTTCATCGTTATGATAAAGTAATTGAGTTCCTGCTTGTTAGGATATGTAGCCTTATTTGTTATCATTAAAAAGTAGTCGACATACTTTTTTTCAGTTGAAAAGATGAAACATGAAACAATGCCAACATTTTATGAATTGAGGACGGAGAAGTTGAAACAAGCAGTGATTGGTGTACTGAGGATGCACACAGAAGGTCTCGATACTGAAGACCTTTGGGAGTTTGTTCGAAAAGCTAATATACAAAAACTTAAAGTCAGTGCCCGTGCATATAACGTATCAAATCTAGATGATCTTTTGCCCACCTGGAGTGATGTTCTTTCAATTGAACTGAAAGAAAATAGGCAAATAGTACGAATTGGCTCCAAGCAACCACTCACAAATTGTGATGATGTACATATATCGTCATCTAAGAAATCTGTAAAGTCATTAATTAAGACATCAATGAAAATGATGCCAGAAAATGTACAGGATAAAAGCAATGTTTCGGCTATTGAATCTTTGAATGGAGCTGTGGGGGGAGATATTGGAGCTATTGGTGGGGATGATGTAGCTACTGGTGGAGATGATTTGAATGCTTTACGTACAATTGTTGATCCTTATCTTAGTCAACCACATCTGTCTGGTGCTGTAGGAGGCATGCCAACAGACAGAAAGTATGGTCCCAACATATACAATCCGACCAAAACGGATCTGGCGAAACAACAACAACGCAAAGCGCTTACTCCTATGGAAGCCATTCATGTTGCCTTAAGTCTAGGCGACAGAAGTCCTCTAAGCACTGCTTCTGTACATGAAATGTCTTGTAGCGATAGTGATGTACTTCAATATAGGGATAATGTGAAACTACCTACAGGAATGCAGTCTGCACATGGTTTCATGCCAACACCTCCTTTAATGGTAACACAACAAAGAAATACTGAAACTTCCGAAACTATCAACTTCTGGGAACAATGCAAAGGACGTCATGTTGAACCTATTGATAAGAGTGAATTTGAAGATGGAGAAGTTGTTGTGCGTCGTGTGTATGTTCAGATGGGCAGAAGTCCTACTAAAGAGGAAGTAGACAAAGTTGCCAAAGAATGTATTGAGATATTAGCTGACTCTAATACATTTGTCACACCAGAACTTGTGGAGAAATTGATTTGTCAGAGATATGACTGCAACAGTATTAGAACACTTGGCTTAAACTACATCGATCATCTTCCAAGTGTAAATGAACTGAACAGGGCTGTTTGTAAAGTGAATGCCTACATATTATCATTCATGAGGTCACAGTCAATTTGCACATTGCATGAACTGAAGGAATGCTTGCGTGAATACGTCCCCGATAAAGGTGACTTCAGTACATTGAAGTTAGGACCATTGCAGAGATTTCCAGAGATCAAGCGCCGTTTCAGATTCCCTCCTAATATGGCTGAAATTCCACCAATAACCACTTCGGAGATTATGGACCTCCTTGACTCATTTTTGACATCGACAAATAATTGGACAAAGAAGGTAGAATTGGAACCATTTTTGAACTACCTTGTAGACAAATATGAAGCCGACAATGCATACATGCTAAGCATTCAGATAAAATCTCTTCCACTTGTTATTGGGGTAAGTTTATTTATGATTTTGTAACATACTTTCAGCTGCTACTTCGTCCTGTGTTAATTACTTCCCGTTTTGCCGCAATTTTGGCAAGACTGTTAATATAGTAATAATAATAATGAATTCTGTAGTTTTTTTTAGAAACAGTTCTATTCATAATAAAACATGTACATTTGACACAATGACATTCAGTATAGGACAAATTGACTAAATAAATTTTAACCAGGTTTTCCAATACAATATTACATTGTTTATTGGTGAATTTGGTGGGGCAGTAATATTGGTCAGTTGATTCAACAGTTTTATACATGTGTATCTAATAAAGTTACGTCTCATATCTCCCAAAAGCTATCTAGTCTTGAAACATGTTTAGGAGTATTTGAAACGATTGTACCAAATGTTTAGTTATCAATTACTAGAAGTATTTTTATTTTCAGGTGTTGAAAAAAGCTAAAAGAGATGCTTCGAACCAGAGACGGGGAATTTACGAGCAATTCAAACAAAATTTGAAGGATGACATTGAAGAGGCTTTCAGGTATTGTGTTTCATGAATGTATTTGAGCTTATTCATATCTAATAATGTGGTAACTACATGTAGCATGTTTATCGCCACTGTTCTAAATTGATGCTATTTCTTGGTAGCCAGTTAAAGGTCATTATTTTGACATTGTTGATTATTCCTTTGTTACAAATGCAGGGTCATAATTTAACATTGATGCTATTACTTGGTAGTATATTCTAGATCATTTCTTTTTTGTGCTATTACTTGGTAGAAAATTCAAGGTCATTATTTTACATTGATGCTTTTACATGGTAATGATTACTATCTTGTGTTTATGTTATTCCTTTGTTGCAAATTAGTTCTTGGCTAGTATTTCTGTTGTTCTTATTGTTTCTTTTTGTTACAAATGTACATTTTTTAATATATTTGTTTGTTTGTATTTATTTTCCATGTCAATTGGCACATACCATGTGACACATTTGCAAATGAACTTTGAAAATTGTTACTCCTTTGTAGTAAGTTTATGATAACTATTTTACGGTGATGTTACCACTTTGTAGTAACTTTAAGGTCACTATATTACTTTGATACTATCACTTTGTAGTAACTTTAAGGTCACTATATTACGTTGATATTATCACTTTGTAGTAACTTTAAGGTCACTATATTACGTTGATATTATCACTTTGTAGTAAATTTAAGGTCAATATTTTATGACGATGTTATTTATTTGCAGTAACGCTGATGTCACTTTTTGATGTTGGTGTTATATTTTGGTATCACGTGAAAGTACATGCAGCTCATTCAAGATTGTCTATTGTAGTTTTATTTTATTCCCTTACAGCAAGTTCAAGGTCACTATTTTACAACAAGGGGCTGATGATGCGTCAGAAATCAGGAAACATTATATAAAGATGCAACCAGAAACGGCAATTATGGAGATTAGTCAGAAACTAAACATACTTATGATGGTGTTAAATGTGCGAGGACCAGAAAGAACACCTATGCCAAAATTGAGGAAAGTCATTGAGGTGAGTTTTATAATCCAACTGACTGTATTTCAGTCCTAGTCACATTATTCTAACAACAAGCAAATTTGTTTGGAACTGAACATGTATAATTATGCTTCGCTATTCTGTATTCTGTACATGCTAAGGCAAATAGAATTGAATAACTCGACAATGAATTAAAATAGCAAAAAAAACCCAGATTAAGCCTACGTTTGGTCCTAACACTTGTGTGAACATGTGGTCTGATATTTCTAAATGTTTAGGACTTCCTGAATGTCATGCATGCGGACAACCTTGGAAAGACACTACTCCATCTGGCAATATGTATGACAAGTACATCAGTACAGGAAGAAGCTCTCAAGCTACTTAACCAACCGACACGTGATGATGAACAAGATGATCAAGTTCAGGGTCAGTCTAGCAGACAACCTCCTAGAAAAGGTACCTTCACATATATAACTATCAGTGATTTTTCTTAAAAATATAAACTGCCTGTGCCTATAAAGTTGGGAAAATTAGGCGCGACAACTCGCTTATATTTGTTCATGTTTTGGCTTTTTCTACTGATTAAACTTCAGGCTACAAAATAGCTATACAATTAAGTTGTTTTTATACCAACAGGAACCAAAGGGGAAACATATGCATTCTTTTTTGGGAAAAATGATGTTTTTTTTGAAAAAGTGGAGGTTATTTTGAAAAAATGGAGGTTATTTTGAAATGCCTGTAATTGGCACTAATGATAGCAAGAAATCACTGACTGTCCGGTGGCATATTGAATAACAGTAAGAAAAACACCATAAAATGGTCAATCCTTTCTTTTGATAGAGACCTGCCTGGGTAATATCGAATATGACTGCTCCAAGAAGTACATGTGTATCCATATTGGCCGTCAACATAGGTGATTGCATAATTCAGGTGTATACTATCATGTGTTTGTGTAATTTTTATTAGATGATGTGGTAGAAAGTCTGAAGAAATACATTAAGAACTGCTTGTCTGTTCGTGCTATGGCGTTGCCGGACCTTAACCGAATGGAAGAGAAACTGTTAGAGGATTTTGGCTTCACAGATTTCAGTCAAATGGGGTTTGGACGATTCCTGGAATTTCTGTTGAGAGAAGCAAAAAAGGTAAATTATAACACATTCTATTGATATTACAGACGTGTTGCATATTTTAAAGGTTGTTTTTGTTCAACATGTTTGAAGCAATATCTGTCAAAACAAGGTGATCGTATTATTTTGCAACTTAACCTCATGAACTTTAAGAACTTTACACGTAGCAGTTGCATACAGTGTCATGTTTGAAGAATTCTGCAGTTAACAATGTTATCTTCAAATTTAAGCAATCCAATACATCACAAATCATGGTGTCAGATGTATAGGAAGATTAATTGTAATACTAATATAATTTCCTACAATTACCCAGGTTTTAGAGGACGGTGGTGGTTTACAGTTAGGGTCAGGATCTGGTGGAGCTGGTGATAGTGAAACTTCATTTAAACCACAACAAGATGACTTGTATGATTTCATTGGTCAATGCAAGCAGTGTGGTATATCACAGGTATGTTGTTTGTCTGATAAAATGCGTAATTATAGAACTTTCGGTCTAACACCATATTTAAATCTAGTTTAATGACTTCTTGTTGTAAGTCTTTAGAATAAAAAAAATCCCGAACACTTACATCTGTTGGCTGATTTCTGCCATTTCGTGTGTTCATTTTGGCGAGACGACATCTCAACTACCACCACACACAAAATGTCGAAATAAAGTTAATTTAGAGTGGTTGTTTAGTTTCCAGACGAATGCGTGACAACATGAAACATTTATGTTAAAAATGCGAAATGTCACGGGCGAGCACACACATTTTAGTTTTATCATTTGTCGTGTGATATTAAAAGTCATAGGTGTCGTTGTCATACTTTTGCCATATGTACGCGACGAAATGCCACCGAAAGGAACGTATGCCATAGTTTAATACCTGGTGACACGAACATTGCTGACATTCTTTCTAATCTGGAAAAGCTGAAAAGATACAAAATTTAATCATATACAAAAATGTAGTACACATTCAATTAAGTAATGGGCATTCTCCATTTATTCTTTTATGTGTTATGAATTTTGGATAAATAGCGTACTACGTACTGTTTTATCAAAGCATTTACGCTAGCGTAACTTCACCGTAATTGCGTACGTCGATTATATTTGGGCATATCCGATTATATAAGATATTTTCTCATTTTCTATCGTAACTTTGGCGAATTTCCCGCTATATTGTTGACAAAGTGGCTCGGCCTACTTTCAATATTTTTACGTAAGTTAATGCAACAAATCGCGATTGATTAATAAAAGGCACTTAGCAATGGGCGTAAGAGAAATATGTAAACGTAGATATACATGACATTTACGCAATGTTATTAAAACAGTACATTGGTTTATTGAACCTAATAAAATGTAAAACACCAGGTCAATGTCACACTCTTTGGGGCAAACATGACACTAGCAATGCTTTGCTACTTTTTTCATTTGCTGTATGAAGAGTATATTTGTCTTTCAGCCATCCGAGATTGAGGCAGCTTTATGTAAGCAATACAGCGTGAAGGAAGTACGTAACCTTGGATACGGAAACATCAAATTATTGTTGAGTCATGCAGAAAAGTATTTGAGACGTATGAACATGACAGGCATGAGTGTTTGTTATGAGACGCCATTCAGTCTTCATTCTGGGTAATTTGTCTTTGTTTTAATATAGCAAGAATGAATGGTTTCACCCCCTGTAATCTCACACTAGGTTCAAGAGCAGCGTCCCCTGCAGGAAGAAGAATAAGAATATTTTTATTTAACCAATCAAAGGGTCAGATTATATGACATTTGAATCACAGTATAAAAAGCTAATGTACAGTAAAACAAAATAAAATGACACAAAATAAGGATACTCAAGAAAAGAAGGCTTCGAATTATAAAGACATAAAATGAAATAATAACAAAATACATATATTTACACAGGAACATTTTATTTATAGATATATGTTAAATGAGCCGTTCTCCAGGAAAACCGGGCTTAGTGACACAATTTCGTAAATCATGATATAGTGGCTTTAGAAAGACTAGACTCTTTTAGTTAGATAGTTATTTTGTTATAAATTTCAATCAAGTAATTTGAGAATACAATTAAAATATCAGGATCTTCATAAGACATTTACCAGATAAATATTTGCTTATCATTTAAAATATTAAAGTTTTTATTTGATTTCTGACAATTGCTCAAACAATTTAAATCTATTACTTTCATAGCCACGACACGATATAGAAAAATGTATCTCATCCTCTACCATATTAGATGAACAGATATTACAAAATCTTTGATCTGCAGGAATTTTTCTAAATCTTCCTGTTTCAATATTTAATTTATGGACATTTATTCTAAAATTTGTAGAGAAATTTCTAGCATCCTAATTTTTGATAATTGTAAAATATACTTTGCGACAGAATCTGTATTTAAACAATGAATATGTTCTAAGTTTTCCTTGCGTGCTAGAAATGTTGATGCACCAGTTAAATTTGAACATATTGACTAATTTTTGCACTAACTAAATGCTCTCATATACTACAAAGGAGTACCTTATTTTATTAAGAAGCAGAAAGTAGTTGTATTTGTATTGTTTGCTTAATATTGTTTTCAGCCTTTTACCAATGTTACGCAAAACTTTAGTCACAACAAATGTGACATATATTCTGTTATATTGGCCTAGGAGTTACAGCTCCTTTCTTGAACTGGCTCTTAGCCTTTATGGGACCCAGACTCACTGATATTTTACATCAGCAAATTGCATCTTTCGTGAGGATATTTTGTCACATATTGTGTAAACTGTCTGAGCTATCATGCTGGCATTCTGTTTCACTGACGAACTATTGGAATTTATGGATTCTAATCACAATTTCCCTTGATATCGTTTCTTTAGAACACCGTCCGGTAATCACTCGAAAGTTGGAATACTTGGGCACCAGACAAAAGAAGCTGCGCTTGTATGTCTTCACAATTGTCCATTACTCGAGAATCTGGCAGAATGGTCTCAATGGAGTACTGTATTTGAACCACAGTATGGTAGTTTGAAAAGTTTCATACAAGTGGTTACCAGTGTAAATCAAATCAAAATAGAAGGTGAGAAGTTTGATATACTTAGAATACAGCCTACCAATTGAGTTGTGCAGCTTTTAAAATAATTAATAACCGGTGTTAGAACGGTCTCCGATCAATATTCCAAGACATGTTAGGCCTAAAATCGTTTAAAGTTGGTCAAAATTAGTGCATGACACCTATTTGTTTTACGTCAGTAGGTCATAGATCAATGTGGTCATGACCGTGATCATTAATGTCTATATTGCTGTTATGGTGTGCATACATATTTGTTTTTAAATATTGAATTATAGGTGGACACTTTACTGAGATCGATATCATGGCCATGGAGGTGAGTCCCGGTGAACTGATCAAACTCGTCTCATCAACATCTCAGGAAAAGTTCATTTCTGCTCTGAGACGACGCGATGTTAGGTCCACATGTGGACATCTAGTATCCATGGCGGTCACTTACAAAGGTATTGGAAGCATGCCATTAGCACTACTATCCAGCCATATGAAGTCAGCACTGTTAGAGATGTATGCCGAAGAATCCAGCACGAGTGTCGAGTATTCAAGAGATCCCTACACAAACAAACAGGAACATATTGCTGCTAAGTTTGTTCTTCAATGCCTGTTATGTATTCCTACCAAACTGTGTTCGTCTCTTGCCAACCAGATGTTTCTGGATCCATTAGGTCAGATTGTTGGCTCAAGTATGTCCAAACAATTGCTTGTTCAACTCTGTGTGACTCCATCGGATGGAAACCACCTGGAGAAGCTAGGCTGCTTGTTGGGTATACATGATTGGATAGTCAACCTTCAACATAAGTTCAAGCCCTACAAGTCAGACGTACAAAATTTACCTCCTGAACTTGAAGACGTTGTTGAAAGTGCTGAGGACCTTCAGGTTGGTTTTTATCTCTTGATATCTTAAGCCTTGTCTTATTTTTTGATTTTCTAATAACTTGGCTTTTTATTGGCACCATGTTCATCTTGATCAATTAAAAATGAATTTGACACACATTGTGAAATTGTTCACTTTCCTTCTTCACAACGGCTGGCGCATGACAACACATTCCGCTGACAGGCATCTAGTTATGCTCGTAATGTGGACATTGCCTCATTTCATAGAGACCGAAAATGTACAGTCGTGTGTATGATTTCGTTTAAAAAGAAAAAAGTCTAGTTATATATTTGTAAATATTAAAGGTTGAAAATACAACGAGTGATGAAATGTACGAGGATGACTTTGATGATATTGTATCTGGTGACTTTGATACTGATAACACTACGGAAACGAAGGAAAATGGAGTGGAACATTCAGATAAAAATTCAGAGTTGTCTTTAGAGTCCGATGAACGTACGAACGAGGGAGATACTGCGGATGACCAACAAGGTGATAATTTAGAATCAGAATATACATTTATAACTTCTTTATAGTTTATATAACGGATGATCTAGATTTATGGACTTTTATCACACGACTTCCCTTGTATCCGGTCTAGTATAACGAGTACGGATATTCTTATACTATACAAGTGTTCAAAGGTAGAATACTAGTAACCTTGTGTAGTACAACATTTAAATTACGTCACTTTGTCTCCTAAATGTCGTCATTATACATGTATACAATGAATTATTTTATTTATTTAGTTATTTTTGGCGTCGTTTATATAACGGAGTCTGTTTTTCAACAGAAATATGTGTATTTTCGTGTTATTATAGTCATTTGGTAAAAAAATCTAACACTCGTCGTCAACCGATATAAACTTATATTAACCACGTTCAGAAAATATTATCTAAATTCACCAAATGCTCGCTTCATAACATTTCCAGTACTCGTTTAATATAAGTTTATATTTAATATCAATTGACAAATCGTAATAGATCCTCTTATATATGTCTATATAAGTGTGAAGGATTATGCAACAAAGTTGAGGTGTATCTACAGCGAAACCACAGGAGCAAAAATGATTGTTGTTAGTCATATAAAATCGTTTTAAAATGGTTGTCAGTTGATTTGATGTAGATTTAACTAATGTAAATCCAATATTCAAATGTACAAACCTTCTAATGCAAAATATGGACATGTTCATTGATAAGTAACTTGTACTTTATATATATAATAAGGTGATGATGAAGCTAAAACGGCTGATGTAGAGGACCAACCTGAAGTACCTACAATTTCTATATGTGAAACTATCATTAACCAGATACGTAAAGATGAATTCGGAGTTGGTGTACACTTGGGTGAAGACGGTGAAAGACTTATGAAAGTGAATATTTAACTTATCTACTTTTAACATTCAGCATTTAGTCACTATATTGCTTATTGGAGTCATGCTGGAGCTCCGTTCATCAGTCGGTTTATCATGCAGTCCATTTATAGACAATATTTTGTCCTGGCTATTTCTTGCTGATCAATGAAACGCTACAAGTACCAAGCTAGTTGTGCATTTCGGCGCCAAATTATCTTCAGATCTTTTTTCACGCACAAAGTAATGAATTTTCAAAATAACTGTTATTACATGTCAGAAAGATTTGTCTTGTCTCACACACTCTGACATTCTGGGTATCGGTTTCAAGTGCCTGAACTAAGTAAGACAGTGTGGTCATGCTGTGGTCATGTTGTGTCACGATATTTACATGTATAGTCAGAACAAAATTAGCACAATGTCTATCATGTTATGATTTGTTTAAAAACTTTTAATGTTGATAAGGTGCAACAGGAACGTCTTGGTAGAAGCTTGGACCGTTTATCCAAGGACCTATATAGTAAGGACACACATTTTGTCTTGGAACTGATTCAAAATGCAGACGACAACAGTTACCATGATGACCTCCTTAGCAACCAGAATGATGACTGTCCCGCAGTAAAGTTTGTCATAGGGCATGATGGGATATATGTCCTAAATAATGAACTTGGTTTCCAAGAGAAAGATATCAAAGCGCTTTGTGATGTAGGGAGAAGTACGAAAGGAAAACATAAGTTTGGCTACATTGGTGAGTGAGACACTATATTGCGAGGCATGCTTTCTTAGCATTCATACAAAATGTACCTTACGGCTTTTGAATAGTTTATTACGATTCTAACATGATTTAAATTACCAATTATATCTTTGGCCAGTGTTGCTTGGCGAGAGTATGTTGTTAACTTCACTTGTTTACTTTCTTGACGTCATGCATGGAATACAAACACGACTTGATGTATCTTCTATCGCTTTATAAAACGCTATATAATGCTATTCTTGTTGTTTGCCTATATAAGCAAACTAGTCAGTTATGTTAGAATACTGCGTACATGTCATTCAGAAATTCGGTTATTCAAGAAAGTACATATACAGCCTCAATTTATCCGTGCGGCAGGTACGGAAATAAAATCTAAATAATTTTGCACACAAAAATGTCCGTAGATGTCACAAAAGGACCAGAAATTAGTTTAGTTAACAGATGTAGTTAACAATATAATATATATAATATGTCTGTTTCCTCTGTGTTGCGGTAGTATATGTAGTACATATTGCTTTCCCTATTCATTGAATGGTTGATCTATTCAAATCCTATCTTTTGTGGTATGCCTCGTCGAACCATATATGGTAATCGCATGTTTATGCAATATCTAAAAACAATAACTCCTAAACCGACCACTCATAATTATAAATTCTGGTCGTTTATGAACCGATATATATACGTGTATTACCAAAAGTTAATGACTATGAATGTTTGTATTGAACAGGTCAGAAAGGTATTGGGTTCAAGTCTGTATTTAGAGTAACAGATTGCCCGGAGGTACATTCTAATGGATTCCATATTAAGTTTGATGTCAACAGTGGCCCTATGGGATACATCCTTCCTCACTGGGTACAGACAGACGACCAATCAGATAATGAGTAGGTTGATGTGATTAATTGTGCTTCTTATTATTAAGTTTACATCCGTGTGATGAACGTTTTACTGGTTATGAAATAATAAAAGTCATGTTTGCAGAAACTATTCAAATAACATTTTTGTCAGTTTTTTATGATATTTTGAAAAAAGTAAAGTGCAATATATCCGGATTTTCTGCTATAGAAAGAATGAAGTTATCCTATAATGTCCCGTTGTTATGATCATTGGCTATTTCTTAAATATGTGTATGTTTGTATGTATCTTTATTCAGATGGACTACGCACATAATATTGAGATTGAAAGCTGCCATGTTGCAACAATCACGAACACTCGCTGCGAGATTCAACGACATCCATCCGTCATTGTTGTTATTTCTTCATAGATTGAGAAAAATAACCATAGAAAATAAGGTCAATAATTTAATTATTTCTATTACGAGTATTTTACAATTCACATCTTACTTGTTATACCTCAATTGAATCATTGTAAAAAACAACATTGCTATAATGATCCCAGTTATAATATCGCAAACCTTGTGGCAACAAATCTGCATATTACTTCATTCGTAAAATTCAACAGATCCATCAGGAATACTGCAACATGTATCCATGAAAACAAAATATCTAATAAAACAAGAATTTCAGTAAAATGAGAATTGACCTACAACATTTGGATCAGTCCAGTTATTTTGTGAAGTATTTATCAACCAGTATACTTGATATTGCTGGTTTTACAATAATACATGCTTGTGCAATGGTATTGTCAGTCGCATATTGATGGAAATGTGATAGTTAAGTAAATAATTCAAAGACTCAATCGGGCTTTGACATATTTATGCGATTTTAAAAACCCCAAGAAAGTCAGCCACCCTTCGGGAATTTAACATTTATATTATTTTATATTAAAACAGTTTGATGGTATTGGAATGGATATGAGTACTAGTAATGTAGATTTGTACATTCGTATTGTATGAACAGGTTGACCTAAGAGAGAAAACAATGCATCGTCGTGATGTTGGTAACAATGTTATAGAGATACAACATACAGAATCAAATACTTCTGAGAGATGGCTAGTTGTAAAGTCTACACTAGATGCAAGCAAAATATCCTTACAGGCAAAATCTGGAGCCGATGTGGAATCCACAGAAATAGCTCTAGCTTTCCCAATCAAATCATCGGGACAAAAGTCTACCAACAAAGTAAGAAATGTACTTAGTAGTAATATATAAAATGTATTCTCTAGATGAACAATTACTATTGTTTACTATTTATAATTAAAGAATAAACATTTTATTTATAGGGGCATCAGTTGGATATGCTAAGTTTTTCCTTTCTATAACATTTTTCTGATGTAATCGATGATTAACACTTGCAACGGACCGGACTTTTAATGTATGTACGTATTATGATATTTATGTATGTACTTTGCATGACCTATATGTTAATGGGCAATATTACCTTGCTATAAACTTTATTCTATTGTATTCTACAAATATGAAATTAAAGAATGCGATTGGTTATTATTAGTGTTAATATTACACTTGAACTGATAGACTTGGTCTTTAACAGAAAAGGCATACTAGTAATGCATCGTCTCTTTTCTGTTTCAGATGTTGCCACCTAAACAACCAGTGTTTGCTTTCCTTCCACTGCGTAGTTACGGCTTCAGATTTATCATTCAAGGTAACAAAATGATCACTTTCCCTACATGTTTGACAAGCCAGAAGATTGATAATGGAGACATTTATTGTTTGTCTACTCTACATACAGTTCCAACAATTTTATCATCTTTATCATGTAAAGGTGTCCAAATTAAGTATTTGATGTAATATACAAGTCGTAAAGTTTAATCACAATCACGATGATTAAACTCAATTGAACAAGCACAAACTGTAGTTCGATGACATTGATGTCAGACTTACATTTAGTTATGTGTTTCTGTGGATGCTATACATGACTTCGTAAATATTGTACATGTTCATTTCCAAAACTAATCAGACCATTATAAATGTTGAGTAGTGTATGTATGTAATATAATATTGCAGGAGATTTCGATGTACCGTCTAGCAGGGAAGATGTATATAGAGATATTTCATGTAATATAATATTACAGGCGATTTTGATGTACCATCTAGCAGGGAAGATGTATATAGAGATATTTCATGTAATATAATATTACAGGTGATTTTGATGTACCATCTAGCAGGGAAGATGTATTATAGAGATATTTCATGTAATATAATATTACAGGTGATTTTGATGTACCATCTAGCAGGGAAGATGTATTATAGAGATATTTCATGTAATATAATATTACAGGTGATTTTGATGTACCATCTAGCAGGGAAGATGTATATAGAGATATTTCATGTAATATAATATTACAGGTGATTTTGATGTACCGTCTAGCAGGGAAGATGTAGATAGAGATAGTTCATGGAATCAATGGTTAAGAAACGAGATTCCTACAGTCTTCATTGATGCTCTAGAAACATTCAAGGTTCGTCTTTAAGCCTATGTCCCAGTGAGGAATCTCACATCGGTGATGTTCTCCCGAATTTTCCGATACCACTCGATACATCACAATTCCTTCTGATATCACAAACTGTTGCATGACTTGGCCGAAGCTTCCAGGAACCTGTTCCCGATGTCCTGATAGCTCATTAATTTCCATCTAGAGTACATCTTTGTACTCTTTGTCTCTTTCTAGAACAATATCGTAGGACTATTCTTAGGATCAAATTGGTGGTACATTTAGACTACTTGAAACTAAGTTTTTAGCTAAAGAGGGGTTGTTGCACAAACGATTGAGGGTGGGCCTAGATTGGTTTTGTCTGACTATACGTGATAAAATCAGTTTAATTTACAGAGATATTAAAAATACTCCATTATAGTACATACAGATGTGCTGAGGCATTGTATTGTATGGTATTGCATTGGCGTGGTTTGTACAATCTTAATAATGATTCCACAATTGAAGCACTCAGAAATTGATCTTATTATAAATGAGATAGGTTTATAATGTTCCGTTTGAAAAAAATGAGAAATGTTTTCAACAAGAACTTGTAATGGATGCTCTTATTATTGAAGCGATTTTAGGCACGCTATTATTGTATACATGTTTCATACGATTATAATTACCATTGTATATTGTTTTCCAGTCTCATCCGGACTATTCCACCATGGATGCTGTGTGTGCATTCCTACAGTTTGTTCCTATGGAAGATGAAGTTCTGGATTTCTTTAAGCCTGTTGCAGCTGATATATTAAGAAAACTGAAAGGAAAACAGTGTATACCTACACAACCTAGCAGCCAGGGTTTGCAAATTAAATTTTTTCGAGGTTTTATAGTGGACCTTCTACATAGAATTTCGTTTTCCGCTTGTTAATTGTATATCCTGCTTATGCAGAAGGCTTGTTAATACTTCAAAGTCTGCTGTGTTATCTAATAGATAATCAAAAATCTTGTCGAAATATTACTTTTCTCTGTCACATAGTGTTACATGTATAAGTATATGTACGGTGTATGGGAAAAACAGCTGGTAAATAATAATCTTACTTAATCATGTAAATTACATCTGACTTTTTATTATTGAATTAATTGATTGGTTACACTACGATTCCACATGCTTATCTATTTGAGAAGAAGTGTTCCTTAGCTGCACAGTTAAAATATCTGTAAAATCATTGATGTGACTCTGCAGTTTTAATGTTTAGTTCTTTTATGAACTCAATTCTATATTAAATAACACCTGAATATGTTGTACAAATAAATCGTTTTTGTATTTTAGGCTCAGCCAAGGCGCTATAAATAAATCACCATTAACATATATTTATACACAGGAATACATTTGTAGTTTTATACATAAACCCCCATTTTAGCTCATCTGTCACATAGTAACAAGATGAGCCTTTGGGATCGGTCTTGGCCGTCGTCAATCCGTGAGTCTACAATTCATCCAAACGACTTTTCTTACTAAAATATAATAGAACATTGTGGTTGTCTTCTTGACTCTCTTGTCAAATGTTTACACACAGTTATAAATCTATAAATAAACCACCTTTTTCATATATTTAGGCACAATTAGCTGGAAGATACCATCTCAGACAGTGAGAGTAGAGGATCATCGAATACGCAGCATTATTACACCAGAACTGTTACAAACACATCTCAACTTATTCTATCTCCATAGTGATGTGGCTGCCAATTTGAACCCAAGTTTGACTTCATGTCTGGGTATTGAAGCATTGAATTCAGAACATCTGTCTAAACTGGGTAGTGCCTTTATTATGGACATGGGTACTCACTGCAGTAAGTTTAGTACTAGGCCATTCTAGGTTGCATCATAGTTTACTATTTTATTTGACATTCACTGTGAATCAAACCCCACCCGTTGTCCTTGATGACTGCTTCCTATGTCTGCAATTATTCCGTGCAAAATGGAATAAGTAGCAATTGTGGAAAAATATTCTTTTTTTTGACCTGGAAGACTGGCTTTTATTCTATCCCTCGATGACTATAAAACCAGTGAACGATCCGATGCCTTTCCAATGAGCAGCAACTGTTAGTATATTGTCTGAACAGGTGATTTTCCCATATGAATATGCTCGAATATAATGTTTAATTAGGATTTTTATTGGACTGTTTGTTCATCATTGGTAAAGTTGTCAGGCAGCCCATCCAGAAAGTCTCAATATCTTTTATCTCAACTGTTTTTGGTCATAAAACTTCAGAAGAACGTTTATTCGCAAGTGAAGGTATTTATCAGATTTTATCTGTTTAAACACAGTTGCAGAAGAGATTTTTGTCTGTTATTGAAAATCTGGTTTATACCTGGGACCTTGGATCCAATCGGATCAGCGCCCGATCAACGGACGGTGTACTTGTGTAATAGGGCCGGAACCCGGGCGGCCGAAGTAATTTATGCATAGACATCAGGTAAACACCTGATACATGGAAATCGTCCGGCGGATGATTTGTAATCCAGCCATTAGATTGAATTTCATGTTTCTAAATGATATAATGTCTTGATGATCCATTGTATTACAGAATGTGAGAAGGATGTGATTCAGGTAGCGAGATGGTTGGCATGCATGTATTGTAGCCTAGATGAGTTCCATAATGAAGATACAATACTGACTACATTACAGTCACATAAATTGTTTCCTCTGTCTGATAGGGAGTTGGTATCATTACAAGATAAAGCAGTATTCTATCCTATACCTGACTCCAGTAAAAACAAAGGAACTGACAAGGGTAAGGTTACTGACTTTACATGTTTGGTAGGAATGCAATAAAGCTTTCATCTCAAGCTGTTAATGTCACGATGCTATATTCAAAGTACAGCTGAACAAGTTCACAAGTTTATTATTACGTAAATAAAGGCCACCGGCCCAAACCGGTCTGTAAGTTCTACCGATGGAAAAGTGGATTTAAAGGAAGGCAGACTATTTCTTAACAGGTTAATTATCATGGGAAATGTTTAGGTGGGAATATACAATTGGTGACCTTTGCAGAGGTATATCAAAATAAAGGCCTTTGTTAGCAGTTAGTCTTTAACTATAAGGTTACTTAATGTTGTTTGAAACACCATTTAGAGTATATATTACACTTTCGAGTTGGTATATTTTGGACCTTGCACATATTTCGTGTGGTATATTCCTTATTGAATTTAAACTTTGTGTCATAACTAGTGCTGCACGCTAAGTAACTATCCAGTATTAAATGTAACAGGTTCCCCCACATATTTTACTTTATTCATTAATTGTGTCGGTGATGTTATAATTATTTTATATTAAGTCAAATTAAGGGGTAAAGAAGAAAAAGCACCTTTGAAATTCTCAATGTATAGATGATCAAACTAACTGTATGGGCGTTTTATCATAGTTTTATAATTGTAGATATCTTCTATTACTTACAACACGATGTGATCACTCTGCATCCATTGTTGTTGAATACTGGTGATGATGAAGTTAACAGTCAGGTACATAAACTGCTAGTGCGTCTTGGAATCAAGAATATGTCACCTGGTGAAGTGATTAACCATCATATAATACCCGTCCTTAAGTCAGACACATGGCAGGTAAGTGATCAACCACCATATTATACCCGTCCTCAAGTCAGACACATGGCAGGTAAGTGATCAACCACCATATTATACCCGTCCTCAAGTCAGACACTTGGCAGGTAAGTGATAAACCACCATATAATACCCGTCCTCAAGTCGGACACATGGCAGGTAAGTGATTAACCACCATATAATACCCGTCCTTCAGTCAGACACATGGCAGGTAAGTGATCAACAATAATGTAATACCCGTCCTCAAGTCAGACAATTGGCAGGTAAAATATGATTTAAATCTACGATCCAGAGTATTTTAATTTATTGGCAGCAGCCTTATTCATTAGGATTTGGGAATTGGTTTTTGGGTTTTTAGTCTAGGAAATTTTACTGAATCTACACACATTGGGAAAACCGTTTACATAGGAAACGTGTCAAAATTGGGAAGTAAGGTTTTTTAATTGGAAGACATTTAATTTGGAAATGGATCAATGGGTCAGATTATAGCTAACCCATGTCGTAGAAAAAGACCTGTTAAAACGGCTTCATATCATGTCTGTAAAATGAGACACATACAGATGTATGTATATACATTATGCCATACATTTCAGTTAAAATCCAAGGAGACGCTGATATCCTACATGAGTTATATCAAGATACAAACAAACAAACAACCATCAGTATGTAACATGGAAGATATCAGGGATGTTGCTGTAGTACTGACAAACGATGGCTTTAAGCATCCATCCAAAGACTGTGTACATTTCCCTCCAGAATATGGGAACAGGATTAATCTGAAGAGAGAATTTCCAGGTAAGTTAACCCTTAAGTCTGTTGAGATAAGTTACTTCGAAATTACTTTATTGAGCATACTAATAAGGGGTAAAAAGATGAGATTTTACTCGTTATAAGACCACTGTAGAGAGTGTGTTAGTCAGGACAGGACCAATGTACAGAGGTTACTGACTAAGGGATTGCCGCAATGCATGTTGATAGGTTTAGCGCATTGTGTTGAGGGTTCTAGTAAATTGTGTGTGTTTTGTATGTAGGATATGATTGGACCTTACTGAACAGTTGTTACCTGCCAAGGAATAGTACGAGCACTGATGTCCATAGTTGGATGAGTTTCTTCAAAAAGCTTGGCGTTGAAGAGTTTCTGTCCATCAGAAAAACTGAAGTGCACATACGTAGAGATGATATGGTATGTTTATCATCGTCGAATTCATTGTTCTAAGTATCCTTATAAAATATTAATCGAACGTAACCACTTGCCTAAATATAAGCTCAGTAGTATATACATTACACCTTTAAAGGAAGGAAAATTAATAAGTTTTCATCCCCACCTTCTGTCCATATTGTCTGTCGTATCCAACCAGATATTTGTGTTTCAGTCTACGTATCTTTGTTGTTCATTGAAGAGAATGGGCTTAAATAATCATCATATAAAGATATTGTGTTCCATGCATTTGTAAAATATTTCGTTTAAGAACTTTGCTCCAGTATAATTTAGTATGTGAATATAGAGAAAATTGTATAGAATTATTAAATTTAGATAATGTTTATTTTTGTGTCAGCCAAAACAACCTCTCACTTTGCTACCAATTGAATGTAATAATCGACTAAGATAAAATTAAAATAAACAACACTGTGTCTTCTTTATCTTCCTTCTTTTATTACGAAAAAACGGAATTGAATTTTTGAGCAGACATCCTCATTGCTGTTAACTTTGGAAATGTGTAACATAAATGACCAATGCAAGTTTGTACAGTGTTGTCCGTTTCTTGTAATTTTAGGCATCCTCTATTTGGAGAACAATGTCAGATCTTTGGCCTACAGAGGATGAGTATATAGTAGAGGATTACAAATGTGTTGAACTAGAACAGTTGATCCTAGAAAACCAGTATCCAGATGGATATGTAGAACAAATGAGATCATTGTGTACGTATCTTGACCGAATGTGGGACAAACACTACTACAAGTATTGCAATACTCGTGTACAAACTAAAGATGGAAAAGATCTGAAGGAAACTGAGACCTCCTTCAGCATTGTACTACGTACCAGTCAATGGCTACCTACCACAGAGATGAACACCAGCCTGGGTCCAGATGGTTCGATAGTGCAGAGACCGCGTCCTATGATGAAGGAACCAGCCTGCTTATATTTAAGGTCACCCGCTGTATGTGATCTTCTTGCAGATAAGGTTTTGTATGTTGAGGTACAATTGTCTGCAGAGTCATTCAAGAGATTTCTTGGTTTAAAGATAAATGTTGCCCTAGGGACGGTTAAAGAGCAATTGGTGACCTGGAGTGCAAGGTCAAACACTGAAGAACCCACACAGTTCTGTACTACAATGGGTCACATAAAACATGTGTACCGATATTTATCTGACAATTTGAGTAGACAAGAACTACGTGACCTTCTTCAGAATTATCCAGTAGTGTTTGTACCAAACAAGAATGTAGGACACATTGGCGACTGGCGTGCCGTTATCCCTGGAACGTTTCTGAGCCGAAATGAAGTATGGATGTGTGACAACACAGGACTGATGGATAAATACTCGTCCCTCCTGACAGAATTCCACTCTGACTTAAGTACCAAAAGAACCATTCAAAGTTTCTACTTGGATATAGTTCAAATCTTCACAGATGATGGTAAAATAGATAAGCAGCCTTCAATTGAAGAGTATATTGAATTACTCAGTCTGCTCTGCAGTACTTCACCACCAAAGAAACTGGAAATATTACATGATGTGTATCATATTTTCTCAACAATTGGTAGACTTGTGTTTATGCCTTGTCAAGAACTAGACAGAAATGAGAAAGAGGTTTACCTGAAGCCTATAAAGTCGAAATTCATGAAGACACTTCACACACAGAAGGTACTACTTGAATATGTTATTTTGGTGTGTAGAAATCATTCTCGTTTATTATATATTATGTTCAACTGGATGGGATAGTAGTCCGTTGTATAATATTATCTTCCGTTTTTGTTTGGCAAATTCGCCACAGTTGGGTAAGCCATTGTCAACATCATTCATGGTGCCTGCATCAAAAGTTGTTCATCTGAGATTTGATGTTATACAGAAAATATTATTTCAATTACAAAACATGGAAGAACTTGACTGATAACTAACGTAATGTCAATTATTTCTGAAGTTCAAATCATGATAACTTATAATAAATTGTCATAATATACCAATGTAACGTTATAAATGTTTATACATATTTTGAAAACTTTCAGGTATTTCCAACCAAAGCTCAGGTATGGGTGAGTTTAGCAGACCATCCATTTATTGCTGACACTAAAGAATATGAGAAGATGTTTGAGAATAAAGAAGGGGTTCACTTTCTTGACATGGAACAGGGGTCAAAGAAAGGTCTTGGGAAATCTGGAAGATTTTTAGAGTCAAATGGTAAGTGCTCCTATAAAGTCCTGTTTGAAATTGGGGTGGATTACTATTACATTTACCAGTCATCATCTTGCGTGTGTCCTTCTCTCCCGGAAGAATTGTGAATAAATAGGATGTATATGATACCAAGATAAGATTTCATCATTATAATCCATATGTGTTGTCTTGGCATAATGCATGTATTATCGAATGCTCCATTAATCCTTAATGCATAGACTACCAATAACCATAGGGTTACAGGCATATACACAGAGATAATACTCCAAGTATTGTGTGTGCAACCTGTTTTACAACATTCAATGAATTTGTTTCAAATATGTAGAGAAAATAAACTGAAAATGATGACTATAAAATGTCTTACGGTTCCCACGTTTTAATAATGGAAATGTTCTATAACATGAATTATGGATTATTGCAGATGGGCATATACGACAGGACATGATTAATCAAATTCTGGAGATGTGTGGAATCAAAAAATTAAGTGAAGTTGTTGACATAGTGACAGCCCCTGATATGATTCAACCGTGTACTGAACTACAGTCATACATCCACAATATTGTACCCACGTTACAGCAATATTTGATGTCCAAATATGGAGATATCTATGTGCGGCTTGAACAAATGAATACACGACAAATGCTCTCTGATGCCAAATTCTTCCAAGTAAGTCAATGTGAAGTTATTCATTTATGTTCAGTTTACTGATTTACGGTATCTATGAAAATGAATCCCACACTTAATATTAGTATTATTTATAGTTTGAGTATTGTCAATGTTGAAACTAATAGACTCTGGTATAAGGCAATCTGTTTGACCTACCATGTGTTTCAGGGTCACCAAACAGTACTGACCTTCTCCCTAATGATATGACGTGTATGTTCCCCAGAATAATAAATCTTGAGGTTTGAGGAGAACGATAAGCACATCATCTTTAATTACAAATAGATGTACTTCAGAAGAACTCGGGCCTCATGTGGACTGTGACCCCATGACTTCTAGATTTGCCATTGGGCATTCAACCAATTGTACTCATCCCACATGCTTTATATGAATTGTCCATACATGGAACCATTTAGTGTATATACCACCGTAGCACTGATTGATCGTTTGTGATCTTCCTTCGGAGTCATTGGATTGTCTCTTGTGTTTGTACAATAAATTATGTATGTTTGATAGGTTAGAATGCATGCAAAATTTGTCTTTGTTTGCTGCGTATAGTTCGTATATTTCATGCAATAAACTCTTAGAAAACTTTTAAACTTGCCATTTGTTCATTATCAACTATTAGATATTTAACACCCCAGTGTGATATTTGGCACATGACCCTTTTGAAAATATTGGGCTATGGTCGGTATTGACGAGATATAAGTTCAGTAAAGCAAAGTGCGTCAAATATTCATGTAATTAGTGTACACCTAAGTTATTAGTTTGCTGTTGACCGTAGTTTGTCCTATTCCTAATAGTATTCGATACCTATTTATCGTCTAGGTTAATAAATTAGAGGTCAGTTATATATTGAAAGACATGCCGAAAGACATTGCTGCGGTAAGGGAGGAGAAGTGTTCAATAGATCCACCAACCTTCTACATCAATCGTCAACATCTTGATTCAGCTCCGGAAATCAACAAAGAGATTGCTCGATACTTTAGTATTGGTGACAAAGGCTGCAACACTTTACTAAGGTAATGACAATGTCTTCTTTGTAGGAGATGCACATTATAGTTTATGGCTTGGAGACTTTTAAATTAGTTCTCAATATTTGTTCATTATTGCTTATGTTGTTGGAATGTCTCAATTAAGAACAGTCACTAATTATGACGTTTCCTGACATGTGTTTACAATGTAAGTCTGCACAAAGTATGTGTAAAATTTTAAATGGTGTAACCTGAAGTTAAAGCTAAAGTATTGTGATAGAAATATATTTACTCTGAATATCTGAGTGGATGGGGTGAGCTTGATCATCTTGTTGGTTGGGTTGTTACAAACAATAGAAGTAGTTTATCCCTCGAAGTTTGGGGTCATTGGCCAATCTGACAGGGAATTGACCATGCAATAACGACCGTTGAAGTTGAACGCAACAGACAAATAAATAATAATATTGTCGTAATGTTGTATGTTGAGACCAACTATCATCACTATAATAACAAGCGAAGTTATCAAATTATCTTCGCTTTTTTAACTGTATCTGTTTTGTTGAGTACTGCTTTCCCTGTCCGTATGTTATAACATTTGGATGCATAATTCTCGCCATATGTGTGACTTAATAGCTTATGCTTGGCTTGTTGTATAATGTGATTCCCTATGCCTGATTTGGGTGTGACTTGATGTCATATACACAGCTTGTGGTGTGATGTATGCTTCCCTACTTTCAGGTTGTTCCTATCGGAGTTATCAGGGATTATTTCCGGGAGTACAGATGAAACAGTCGAGAGTTTGTTGTTAAGATATGATGTTGAAGTACTAGATATAGCTGATCACTCTGTGTGGAAAGTTGAACCCCCTTATATACTTGAACCTATAAAGGTGGAACCAGAATCAGGTATACGCAATGTCGTATTATACTTTGCTTTGCTACAGCATGGCCTGTTTTGTAGTTTTGAAGAATTGTGTGTATGTGTGTATACTAATCCAGTCTCAGTGGATTGCTTTTGACTTCTCATTCCTGATAATATCGATTGCTAGGAGAAATCTGTTTGAATCTCATTGTGACCACTGGTTGTTAGTCTGTCCGTTCAGCATCCAGGTTTGTCTTACGCAATAACCTTGATGGGCTTTGGCCAAGATACACAGGAATGATCATTGGGTGCGTTGCCCTTTTTCAAAGTTGTTGGTAATGAGATAAATGTTAGATATAGATGGTATCTGTAGTAGATTTTTATTTCATACATTTACAAGCTTACCGAAGTTTAAACTGATAGCTTTTGTATGATAAAGATAAAATCTAAATTCATTGATTTTAATTATCTTTAAGAGTTATCTTAGATGTAATATTGTTGGTTGAATGGTCTGTTCATTCATTGTTGAAACCTAGTGGAGCGCAATGTTCCACACTTATTAAGAAATGTCTATTTGACAATAAAGCAGACAATTTTGGCACATTGATAGTTCTAGTTGAATCTGTTGCAGAAGAACCAGCAACTGAAGAAATAGAAATTGTAACACAGGAAGGGCCTTTTGAGTTAAAGATGTGGCCACCTGTTGCTAATAACAACAAACTTACAATCAGAGGTAAGCTAGTTTACAGGTTCAAATAACTGATAACAACACCACTGTATGACTATACATGTTGTATAATTAACCGATTTCGTTGATATTTGTATTTTGTTTGATTGGGTAGTTGACTGTCAGTGTCTTGGTTCCAATCTATATAGGGAGAATGCGTTGTATTATAGTTATGACCTTGATACTGAAATGTTCCTCAATAGGTATTTTAAGAAGAAAGCTGTCATATCGAATGGAGTAATTAACTTGTGACAATACCGTTATTTTATAGATGTACTTGTAAGTGTATCTTTAACTTCAGGAATGAGCACTGGCCTAGTTTAGTTGTAAACCTAAATGGGCTTAATTAGGCACTTGGTTCATACTAAGTTGATATTTCATAAGTAATGCCAATGTCTAAAAATCAGAGTATATTCTACCCCAAAAAATTGAAAATTGGACATGGAAGCCAGCATTCAACAGAAAGGCCTAAGCTCGAAGGGAAAATGGAACACATAAAAAGGGGGGAAAAGACCACATGCATACATCACAATGTCCAACACAAAACTGAACAAGAAATAAAACATAACTGCTGCTAATTGCATGTGCCGGAAAAAGTCTGAAAACATTTAATAACTATGGTAAATGGTATAACCATGCAGTTACAGAAATGATAGTTGACAGCTATGAACAACAAGAGCCATGATCCCATGGCCATCCCCCGCCGTATATGATTGCCACTTATGGGTCTAAATAGAAATAGGACTAGATATAAAACGAAGGAAAGAGATGTTAGGGAAAATAAATAAAGAGTTAATTAATGAAATGGAACTAGGCAGAGTTCAATAGAACGGAAAATGTTTTGGTTGATCAACTCCATAATTGCCATTTGTCGAAAAAATGTGATGACCATTCTGACAAAAATGTCTATAAAATCATCAAATTTAATTTAATTTTTAAAATGAAATGATGTCCCATGTGCCTAATAGTTATATTAATAAAAAGAAAATCAATCACAAGCAGAAGATGCTATTTAAGATAGTTATGTTCATATAATTATATTACCAAAATAGTTGTAAAAACTTTTTTTCATTCTACAAAATATATAATGTCTAAATTCCTGAATAAAACTCGAATCAATGGGCATATATCACTATCAATTACCCAAACATTTTCTTTATACTGTTATACACATACTTAGACCGAATAAAATACAGGTTCACCTTGAAATTATCAAGATATAACATTTTGTATGACCCCCACCCCCATATTTTATGCTTTAACGATGAATAAATTCCTATATCGTAAAAAAATTAGATTAGATACAAAGTATTTCATAAACACTTAAAAAAATAAAAAAAAAAAAAGAATTTGTCGCAGTAGGGTTTGAACCCACGACCTTCAGGAATATGTCAAAATTATTTCGAAATTAAACACAGGGAGATAATTTTAAAACTGGGCCATAAATAGTTATGGTTCTTGGTCACTGTACTTCTCCTAGTTGCTGTCTATTTACCTACAAAGTTTCAAGGCAATACCTCAAATAGTTTTAGAGTTATGCTCTGGACAAAAACATTTTTTTTAAATTAAAGAAGGGGAGATAATTTCAAAACTGGGCCATATAGTTATGGTTCTTGGTCACTGCACTTCCCCTAGTTGCCATCTATTAACATACCAAGTTTCAAGTCAATACCTCAAATAGTTTTAGAGTTATGCTCCGGACAAGATATGGGACGGACGGACGGAAGGACGGACGCATACTATTACTATTTCCCTTCGCCTTCGGCGGGGGATAAAAAAAAGTTAACAGACACGATCCATTAATAAACTACCGGTACATGTACATATATTTTTACCTCCATTTTTTGTTCATTTTATGCACAGCTGATGGTACGGAAAGACCTGTATCAAATATCTGGCCACCTCCAGAAGGTACGCACTTCAAAAGGTCTGTAGATCTACCTGCAAATATTCGATTGTCGTCAGATGTTCACACACACGACAAGTACAAAGCTGCAACAGACAATCAAGACCAAGACGAGCAGTCATTAGACGTGCCAGTCCATGAGGCTGATTCAGGACAACCACCAACTTCTATTGTTACTTTATCGTCCGATGAACATATTCCTGAAAATAAAAATCAACAAAACACGACTGTTATCAATTTAGCGGACAAGACTACAACTGCAAAAACCAGCGACAGGGGAAAACCAGGTAAAATATTAGAGATTTTACTTTGACGGCCTGTAGCTGTATCAAACTTTTATATATTAACTCTATATTCAACATGTACACAGTACACTAGTGTACCAATTGTGATGATTGCATATTACAGAACTATTTCTTGCAGTCGCCTATATATCCGGTAGTCGTTTCGGCTAATTCTGCGCGTCGGGTAATTCTGCTCTATTTTATAGGTTCGTTTTTCCTTCGATCCTCGGATGTTTCGTGTATGTTTGTTAGTTATTAACAGTTTTAAAATCACACAAACGGTTCCGGATATGTATTTCCACGAACAGTTGACAAAGTACGATTGAATGGCAGTTTTCATTAATTAGAAATACCACATGGCACATAAATGGAATAAATATACCGTACTAATAGATGACGAACTTCCCTTTTTGTCAACATTATCTTAAAGACTTCTTCTTTCTACACTGTGTCATATATCGCATCAATCAACTTTATTAAACAAATTATACCAATCACATTTCCACATGCACAGAATTAGCCGCTAGCAGCCATCTTGTTAAATGACGATAGTTAACCTAGTTTAGCGTATGAATGACCTTTGGAATTGTTTACATTATCCGATGAATGTTCTTTCAATTCAAACAACACCACAAAATATTCTACAAATAAAATAATCTCGAACTCAAAAGTAGAAGACAATTACTCGCTAGGGGCGCAGAATTACCCGACAGCACTGTATAAACAATGTTCCTGTTAACATCTTGTTAAACATTTCAGTAACCTACAGAAGGAGATGAGATCTGTGCATTTTGACCGAACGTTTCAAAAACAAAATAACTGACATGCTCTAAGTGTGTAGACTTTGAGTCAGTTTCTATTCCTTTGTAATTACTTAAATGTTTATTACAGAAGGTGGCGAGCCTGGTGTCCAGCAGAAACCAACAAACGAAGATAGGGGACCTGGTTCTCAGCGGAAACCAATTGACGGACGTGGTGATTCTGGTTCCAATGATATACCAACAAATAGAAAGAATGATCAACAGGGACAACAAAACACCGGTATTTCATATTTGGTTATCGTTAATGAAAATGAGGATTGAGAAATAGTGAGAACTAATAAGAAACTAAGAGTTAATTTTGAGTAGAACCATTATTTATGGCTATTCTTTGCCCACATCATTGTTTAATGAAGCCTTCATCTCTATTTCGGGAAAGTATCCATACGAAAGATACATTGCAACCACTAGACCAGGTTCTCCATTCACTTGTTACCAAAAACTGAGTATTTTGAAAGTGCCGATTGCTACCAATATGTCACCACTAGGTGTGGTCCTAGAGAGTTTACAGAGCATATGATTACCATGAAAATTACCTGACCAATTTTTTGACAATGGTTATTCTACTAACTATCATGTATTATGCCCCATTCGAAAATTATTGGGATATATTGCTTTGTAAATGTCGATATGTTTGTACACCAAATGGGAAAATATCAATAACACAATTACAGTTAGACATATAATCTTCGAATTGTTGATATAGGTCAGTCACCATCAGCAAATGTTGGGGTCAGTATGTTAATATTGATATGACCTTTTAAATTAATGACTTTTTGAATCCCTTTCGGGATACATGTTTTACACATGCTCCATATATTCCTACATGTCGTCCGTATCATATAGAAAATAATGGTTCTTTCACTTCTAAACACTATCACATTTCCTTTAACAGATGGTTTGCCTGACATAGGTCATAATCAGCAAGGACATGAAGGTCATCATCGACATGGTCCTCGCCAGGACTGGGTTGCTTCAGGTAATCTTATTTTACTTGTCTTTGGTCAAATTCGTCTCCTAAAACATATTTCTTTCAACTAAAACGTTTAACTAAGACTCACAGAATGTTTCAGTCAATATTGCATGCTGCATTTATTGGCTATAGTATAAATAATTTAAATAACTGATAGCTTCAGATACCTCGGCTGAAATATGTAAATGTGCCATAATTAGCAGATCTTCTGGTGGAAGATAGTACATAATTATACCCTCTGATACATAGTATATGGGGGCTATATTGGAGTCATGCTTGAGGTTGGTTGGTCGGTTAGTTGGTTGGTTGGTTGGTCTGTTGGTCGGTCGGTTGGTCCGTATAATTTTGTCCGCGCTATTTCTCTGCAACCATTGGTCTGATTTCAACGAAACTTTGCATGACTGACCAGTACCAAGTCTAGTTGTGCATATCCTCGACGCTCGTTAGTCGGATTAATTTTAAGGTAGTTATGGTCCTTTGTTTTTTTACATTTTTAAATTTTGTCTGCGCTATTTCTCTGTAACCATTGGTCGGATTTCAATGAAACTTTGCATGAATGATCGCTACCAATTCTAGTTGTGCATATCGTCAGCACACGTTGGACGGATCCATTTTTAAGGTAGTTATGGCCTTTTGATTTTTTACACTTATAAATATTATCTGCACTATTTCTCAGCAACCAATGGTCGGATTTCAATGAAGCTGCATAACCGATCAGTACCAAATCTAGTTTTGCATATCTGACTGTGTCAAGCAGTTTCTGGGGGTATTCATCACATTCAGTGATATTTCTTGTTATATATCAATTTAAGTATTGTACACCTAGTATTTTGTTCCCTGGAAAAAAAATAAGCTTAGTTATGTCACTTGTTATTTTTGAGTTCAATGTTTCTTGTTTTGCAGACGATCCAGTCTGGAGTGACCTTGCTACAGAATATTCTTATGATGACCTTGGTTCATCTAGTGACCTTTGCAAATTTGTGACCAGCAGCATAGAAGAAACCGCAAGCTTGGAAGAGATTGGACGCTGGGGAGAGGCACTTGTTGCTGAATACTTTAACCACCAAAAACAATTAGGAAAGATTCATGATTATATTTGGAAGAATGAAACAAATGAGACGGCAAGTCCATACGATTTTGAAATTCAATATGCTGATGGGCAAATGAAGAGTGAATATATTGAAGTAAAAAGCACATGCTCTGACACCAAGGAGGTGTTTCCTATATCAATCCATCAGGTCAGATTTGCTCAAAAGCAGAAAGACCAATTTCACATTTATCGTTTATTCAACGCTGGCAAATCGAACAATGTGAGGTTGATCCGAATATCAGATCTGAATGCCCGTCTGTCAAACAAACAGGTTAAATTGTGTATGCTTATATAGGAACTTGTCTCCTAACATTGACATAGACTTAGTGTGTGCCTTTGTATACCGTTTGTTGTTGTTCCAATACGCCATCTATAGATTTTATTGTTTTTAATTTTTTTAACATTTTGCATTTTGTATTTGTACTTTTCTGTTTGTTATGTGCATAGCTACATGTTCATATATGTACGTTTATTATGTTGCAGTATCTACGAAATAATCTCATTATGCTTATACACTATTCTTAGATTACATGCTAGTAAGAATATTTAGAATATAGTGATACAGATAAACAAACCACAATTCCCCCATTGAGTATGATTGATATTTTCTCATTAATAAAGGTTTTGTTATGTGATTGATGTAATCAGGTATTTTTAAAAATGTAGATAATTTTACTTTTTTACTGTTTCATACTTTTCTTATTTGTATTTTGATGAAACTAAGGGTGTTTTATTTATTTCCAGTGTTGCATAACCCAAATCATAAATAAGTGTTTCACTTTCTGTATCACGTGAGCTCAAGCACGTAATGATGATTGACTGTCTGTTGTCTGGTTTTTAAGTTACGTCTTTTACAAACTTCTTTGGTGGATTAAAATGTCAGTTAACAGGTACGGTGGAATTCTTCAAAAAATGTTCAAATGGTTCTTATTACTTGCATAAATAGGTCACCAGAACTAAATATAGATTTTAAAAGTGATCCATGGGTTACTTTTGTGTTCTACAGAATTACTACAAGAAGTTTAAAAAGCTTCACCTATTCGAACAGTGACTTTCAATCTGCGTTTAGGCTGTTGTTGTCTGGTTGTAATGTTACCAAAGGTAGCTATAAATTCATAACAAATTCATCCTATTTGTGATATTTTGTTCATCTCATCAAATGTATGACTTTGGGATATAACACTACTTGATTAACATTCATAACAAGCTGCTGTTTTCATATGCAACATACGTATTTTTGTAGTGAGACGTACGTTATGTAGTGTCCCATTCTCCTTTGGTGATAATACATTGAAATCATTCTGAATGCAAAATGCTCATTTTGTGTATATTTTGCATTTTCAATTTTTACCATGCATGTATATAACTGTGATTTATTTCGTAATTGCATATTTTGAAAATGATATGATCTTTTATTTCATCTGTCATATTAATCCATGTGTTCCTGAAACTATAATTATGCAAACCATAGACATTCGTTATGCAACATTGGGTACAAGTTTCTTTAAATACGTTCGAGCGGTTTCAGCTACCACAAGTACATTTTGTTCAAACTTTGTTGGGAAGTAAATAATATTGTTCGAACATATAATGTGATGAAAAGAACTAGTGCCATATTACAGTGTCATAATTCTATATCAGTTTGATTATTACATCCTATACACTCACAGAACTCCATTTTATTGTACATACATGATTGTATTTGTATTCTCTTGTCGCTATCAGGGACTGCGTGCTCATCTATTGACGATTTACATGAAAGTATGGAAGAATAGTGTGCTAACATATAATGTTATTTTGATCTCGAAATCTATGTGCTATTTGATTTTTTCGAATGTCCAAAAACATATGACCAATAAAATGATCATCTTGTTGAAAGAAAACATTCACATTGTAAGAATTAGTAATCAAACATGTTTTCTGATTTGATTATATCTTTGCGAGAATATTTCAAGGAAATCACCATTTGCTTGTATTGAACAAGTCTAATATATGTACTGGATACCCCTTCGTATATGTTGTGAAATCTGCTCGGCGAATTGTTTTTACTTGAACTAATTACTCACGTACATATGTTTTGATTAAACCATTTCTACTAATTGATTTCGTTTTGTTGATGTTTATTTCTGTTTAGTGTAACATGAATGAAATGCCAAACTAGTAGATTTTATTTGTAGAATGTCAATGCTGCTGATGACATGTCTAAATGACTTTGTGAAGGTCTTGAACTTGAACTAGGCACATGAAGGAAGAACTTTATACCTGACGAGTTTCATTCTTGTTAGCTTGTAATGGGGTCTGTGATTTATTTTGTAATCCCCACTGTGTGTTTCTTACTGCGCTGTCTTTGTTGATTGCTGCATTCCCTGTTCGATTTGTTGTTATCTTTTTGGTTGATTCACATTGTGAAAACTAATGAAAGATCTGAGTTAAAATGTTCTTTTTTAAAAAATAACCACGTAAACGAATCAAGCATGCTGTAGAATTGTTCTTTTTTCTCATGGAATAATGTCGTAAAAATGAGATTTCCTGTGTGTATAAAGTCTAAACACTGTTGTTACCTACATGATAACATGATTGCCATGAAGCTGACCACCCACTCGCCCTCTCGAGTTTTTAGAACCACATTACCTACCTACACAAATTAACTGCAAAAAGAAAAATACAAACTCAAACATACTGCAAGCACGACACCACCTGAACAGCCTTATAATTACACAACAACCTGAACCAAGCCGACAAAACATGTTCACTCACAATCTTCAAATCAGTACAGCTTTGTTACTATTAAGTTGTAGGCTTAAATCAACTAGTCGCAATGTTTAAGAACTGGAGCGCACAGACAACCCAAAGCCCGGTAGAAACGACGCAACGCATAGCCATCCATGCAAAAATCAGACATAGAACGCACCATCGATATTCTCAAAATGGTTTTGATTGATACAGATACGAGGGTCATTTAATAAATCCGTAGACTGTGTCAATCATTTTAACATCCGACGACACAGAGAAAATCAAACAACATCACGTTAAACTACATACTTTCGGACACAAGTGCTGAAAATATTGCGTGAAACAACGAATATTTAAAGAAAATATGGCTTAAACATAAATATCACCATACCGGTACCACCACACAGCGCACTTTACGATCTGACGTCAGCGACGTTATTGAACGTTTCGCTGATTTTGTATGATTTTGAATGGTAGCTCGAAATAAATTATGTTATTAACATAAAAATAAATATATACATTCAAATTGTATATGATTTAACATATCTTCCACAATATCTTATATAGTCTAAGTTAAGGATTAAGGCTTGACATAATGGTTGTATATAAACATGAAAACACCTCGCACATTTCGATGGACGTGGCGTGAAACGTCACTGCGTTTGCCTATCTGCACACCCCTGTATCGTTTTAAATACCATGCTGCGCTTCTGAAATTTGTTTTTGCCACTTAAACACAATACCAATGCATGATGTATGTTCTCTTTTCGCTCTCTGTAGCAGCTCGTGTGTGTCTGCTGTGTTTTTTTGAAGCCCCATGCACAATTTAATAGTCGTATGAATTTCCTTGCATAAATAAATAGACATTTTGACGTTATTGAAAACGCAACTCGCCTTGATAAAACAGTTTTTAATTCACACTTCGACGTCCAAATAACTTCATAATTTAATGAATTCCATTGATACCTGTACTATTTTGTAATAATCTGGCAGAAACATTGGAATGTACATTAACTTAATCGGAATTTATAACTAGTTGAACAAATGAAAAAGGTATATTACGTCGGTCGGGGTGGTAGCGCGTTACTATGGTAATACAATGGCTGATGACGTGCTATTGGTTTGCATTCTTGAAAATAAAATTGAATTGACTGTTGGTAATAAGTTACTGCTTGTCATTATGTAAGAAAATATTGTTAAAACGCAATAATTTAAATGAGAACGATTGTCTACGAATATATTGAATGACCCTCGTATGCTTTTTATTTATCATCGCCACCGGAAATCCATATGGACGAGGCCCCCCTGAAGATGTTAGTGACTGTTTCGGGAATAGTGCATGATACAGAAGATGTCCCAGTTCCAGATGATCATTGTGACCACTTGTTGTATAAGGATTGTGGTTAAACGGTGACTTCTAGTGAATTCATACGGTACTGTTTATCAATGATTTGACCCGACCTAGATTTTTAGCTAGATAACCCGGAGTTTCGAATTTGGTCAATATTTATTCTAGTTGATCATTATGACTACATTTCATCAAGCATGGGATTAAACGGCGTCCCCCTAGTGAAGAGGCCTACACAAGTTTTATCTATAATTTGACCCGCCAAGATGTTTTGGCATAGTGAAAGTGTTTTTGATCCCAGACGACTAATATCGATTTTGACCTAGATTCGTAATTGTGACATTTAGTGATCACACAATGTTTATCTACTAGTATTATTTAACATATTTATCTTCCTTTTCACTCGGAAGACTCAATATCACGCTTGACCTAGTAAGATGATCTTTGGGATAAGTTTCATAAAGATTAGGCATACATATGCGACCTCTAGTGTCTACAAAAGCCAACTGTGACGACAGACGAAGAGTAATTACAAAGCTCACATTTTATACAGATAATATCAATAATAATATTATCTTAGAAGGTATGAAACATTTAAACACATTGTGAAATTACGTATGTATATCCGCTATCACTGTAAAAAACGGAATGTATGAATAAAACCAAATTGATAAATTTTGAACAGTAGGGGAAATAACCCTACTAAGTATTAGTGTACATAGATTTTCGAAAAAAATAGCTAATTTTATCTCCTCACTTTCGCGTGATAAAATGATCAAGTGATCGTCGGCTAAAGTGCATTGTTACTCATTACTGCGCAATACATTTTTGTAAAATAGTAAACTAGGCCAGCTAAATATAAACAAAAAAGCTGATCAATAGTGTTTACCGAAATTAGTTACATGTAGTTACCTACTGCTGATTTAGGCGTGAATCGGATGTAAAGTCCGAAGTAAGTATATATTTTTAGTTTTCATTGTTATTTTATTCAGATAGATTTGTTCTTCTTTTTACGTTCCAACTGTACACATAATTAATTATTTACTGTTTTAATTGGAATTTTGTATTGAGTACTTCCTGAATCTGATCAACGTTTTGCAAAAAAAAATTCACCGTACTAAAGAATTGAGTCTTCTCGTCCCCGGAGATTCTGGAAGCAGTTTGGACCGTTAGTGATTATAGCGGACTACTGATCACTGAAATAGGTTTACCTCTTAGAAATCTACCTTTTTACATTACTTAATTAATTCGAGCGCACGTACTATAACAGACACGGTAACATTGTTTATTACATAAATGCATGTTTTACAGAGGGGAGATCAATACCTGCATAATTATATTATTATGACTTTAATAATTACAGCACGCATGTTTGAAAACCTATTTTAAGACGTTTTATATTCTTTCCCTGTTTCAAATATAAATTAAGGAAGTTCAAGAAGAAAAACACGAATAGGGGAACGGGCACATTGATTGTTTAACTCATGTTATTTGTTAGTCATGTTTTAAATGTACTCTGCCTTGCACTAACCACTCAATTGATATTTATAGAGAATATGTTCAGAAATTGTATGAACTGTGGTATGGTTACTCTGATTTAGGTATGGTAATTATCATGGGTGATTTCAACAGCTCATTATTTGCTGATAAGCAAAGAACTTTATTATTGAGGCGGTTTTTTTCGGACACTCAAACCATACCCATTAATACATTGCCAACATGTTATGGTGCAAAGGACACATTTGTTTCATATGATAATGTATATGCTACAATGATTGATTATGTATGCTTACCAAATGACTGTGTTGATCTTGTTGCTCATTGTGAAATATTAGATGATGATTGTCTTAATGTATCTAGACATAGACCAGTCGCTGCTCGTATTATTATACCCATGTTGAAATGTAATCCTTCTACAGAAACTGATAGTATTAAAAGGGTAAACTGGAAAAGGGCCAGTGATGTTCAGATAAATGCTTATGTAGAACGCGTTACGTATTCTATGGAATTGTGTCCACCGGCTCTAGAAACCACAGAGAGTGTTGACTCAACATATAGCAATATTTGTGATGTTCTGACCGGTGCTGCAATAACTTGTTTAGGTCACAAACCATTTAAACCTCACTTGAAACCGTTTTGGAACAGTGAATTGGGTGCATATCACAAGGAGATGAGAAATCAGCGTGATGATTGGTGTCGAGCTGGTCGTCCGAGATGTCGTACAGACATTACATACACCACATACAAGTCGGCAAAGAGACAATTTAGGCGTGCCCATAGAAAATATGCAAACGAACATATGATGCAGTTGAATAAGCAAATTGACGAGTCTGTAGAAATGAATTCTAACGATTTTTGGAAGCATGTTAATAAACGTCGTAGAGTGTATAATTGCAATCAAATGTCATCGGGTATAAAGTTTAATGACAATACGTACCGCGACCAGTCAGCTATAACAGAACAATGGGGATTTTACTTTGAACGGCTGTATTCTCCTTCGAATTCGGACCAATATGATGGACAATGGTGTGAACACGTGACTAACGAAGTCAGAAAGTTAAAGGAAAATCTAGTTCCTGACGAAACTGTGACGGTTTTGCCTGATGATGTGGAGAAAATCATCACTGCATTTCCACAGGGTAAAGCGTGTGGGTGTGATGGTGTTTCATATGAACATTTAAAATGTGTGGCTAGTGTTGTGTCTAAAAAACTTGCAGAACTATTTACATGTATGTTACGCATAGCGTGTATACCGGATGCTCTCAAGCGCGGAATAATTATAACATTGTTTAAAGGCGGCTCGAAACGTAAGGATAATCCGAACAGTTACAGAGCGATAACGTTGACTTCTGTAGTGTTAAAATTGTTTGAAGCTGTTGTGTTACAACGATGCAGAACGGCTATGATGACAGGTCTCAATATACAGCAATGTGGTTTCCAAGAAGGATTGGGTTGCCTTATGACATCATTTATGCTTCGGGAAAGTGTTTACTTCGCGCGAGAACATGGCTCAAAACTATTTGTGTGTTTTCTTGATGGCAAGCAAGCCTTTGACAGAGTCTGGCATCACGGACTCTTTTACAAACTTAGTGCTAGTATAGACTCTACATCACTTCTTGCCTTTATGGAACTGTATTCAAACATGACAAGTTGTGTTAGGAATCGAGGTCATACATCCCAATGGTTTCCAGTACGTCAAGGTACACGTCAAGGTGGTAAGAGCTCCCCGAACTGTTACCTTGTCTATAGAAATGGACTTATATGTGAATTAGAACAATCTGGGCTTGGCTTTTGTATGTATGATTTAAATATGAACAGTCCAACAGTAGCTGACGATATGGTACTCGTTGCATATTCACGGAAAGCGCTTGAAGGAATGCTGCAAATATGTTATAACTATTCATGTAAATGGCGGTTTGATTATAATTCATCCAAATGTGCAGTTATCGTGTTTAATGAACCGCGGGATACTGAATCGAACCGTACTTGGTTACTTGGACCAGAGCTTATACAGGAAGCTGAGTCGTACACACATCTTGGACTACGATGTGACAATTACATGTCCGCCGGTACACTCATGTGTGATGCCTCATTGAAGTTAAGAGGAACGCTCAATTCAATCATAAACAGTGGATTTAGTCCGAACGATCTTAATCCGATTACTACTCTGAAAATTTATCATAATATTGTTTTGCCGAAGGCTCTTTATGGCTCGCCATTATGGTCCAATTACTCTCAAGGCGACTTGAGACAACTTGAGATTTCACACACACGTTGTGTGAAACAGATACTTCGGGTTGGTCGATATACAAATACAGACTTCTCATTATCATGTTTAAATATCGAATCTGCGGAAGAACTTGTAGACTATGAAAAATTGCAGTTTTTTGGTCAGTTGTGCAGGCTTCCCGAACAATTCCTAGCCAAGAAACTTTTCATTCACAGATTCGTGCGATTTTATGCGAGTAATGACAATACGCTTGGGTTTGTTCCCGATATATATAGACTTTTACAGAAGTATGATTTATTGCCAATAATACGGGTGTACTTTTCTAGTGGTGTATTTCCGGGTAAATTGTGTTGGAAACGAACAATTAAGATGAAGGTTAAGATAAGGAATAGACGTAAACGGACAGAAATCGTGCGTGCACAAATAAAATGTGATGTTCCATATTTATTGCCAAATGACCAGCATTTTATCTTATTTACGATTGCGAGATCAACTCCATCGGTAAATGTACTGTGTAATAAGATTATGAGAATGCTCAGTTGGATAGTGTCGAGACAGTTTGTCACAAAATGTATGAAATGTGAACGCTATACAGAATGTCTTGTGGACCATGTTTTATGGTTCTGTGAAACCTCTGAGGAGAAAAGAGTGAAAATGATCATTGAACATTCGAAGGTAATAGGAATGAATGACTTTTATCCATTCTTACATTTACCCACCTTTGAAATGAGTAGGCGACTGGTCTATCGTGTTCTGCATACTGCAGAAAACAAATACTTCTGCAATTTCGACCTACTTCAGCTTGTCTGTGACATGTTATAAACAGAACCGATAAAATTAATGCTGTTTAAATTTACTGTCTCGCGTAAGTATGTATGATAATAGTTGTCATTAATTCTTCCTTGTATTTCGATTTCGGACAAGGATGGATATCAAGTGGTATAACATGCTATTACATTATAGTATTTATGCTTTCGTCTGTACCTATATTCGATACTTTGTATGTGATTTATGTTACTAGTAGCTGTCTATATTCAATGTCTCGTATATATGTATTTATGCACATAGTTACCATTAATTCTTCCTTGTACATATGGATAAGGCTGGATATCGAGTGGTATAACAAGCTTGTAAATTATATTATTTATGCTTTCGTCATTACATGTATTCGATACCTTGTATTACGAAATAGTCGTAATGAAAATGTTACATGTCGGAATAACTGAAAATGATAAAGTTCTTCTGTGATTATTATACACGTTTGTCATTTACAGATGTATATATATCTCAATCGTATCATTGTATTGTTGCCATGTTATCTATAATATACTGTTGTACATAAATGTATATGATATGTATTATGCTCTTCAGAATTGGAGGAATAAAAGTTAAAAGTAAACTATAACAGACACGGTAACATTGTTTATTACATAAATGCATGTTTTACAGAGGGGAGATCAATACCTGCATAATTATATTATTATGACTTTAACAATTACAGCACGCATGTTTGAAAACCTATTTTAAGACGTTTTATATTCTTTCCCTGTTTCAAATATAAATTAAGGAAGTTCAAGAAGAAAAACACGAATAGGGGAACGGGCACATTGATTGTTTAACTCATGTTATTTGTTAGTCATGTTTTAAATGTACTCTAAGTGCATATATCATACGTCCTATATTCAAGTATGACTATATTTTCAGTAAATTATATACATACCCCGGTATAGTATAGTTTATAAATAAGTTGCGCAGTTGTCTATATTTAGATTTATCATTTTGTTTTAAATACGCCCGTACAACTACATACGATGTTTGTAAATACAGGGTGACAATTAATATATGAATGTAATATTTTCAAAATACTTAATGATATTAGTCTTACCAATGTATATTCAGTCAAAGCACATGTGTAAATTTTGTTTTACGTATTTAGTTCAATAATTTATCTCTTAAATTGTCTGTAGTAGGTGTTTAACGTGAGAAAAGGGCCCTTAAGGTCAAAATTTTCGATTTGTGTTTTTTCACAAAAAGTAAATATTGGATCTTCCCTCGTTTAAAAAATGTATCATTTATGGCTATACCATGTTCCGTTTGGTTGCTATGGAGATTTAAAAATGCTCTTTTCAGGAAATTATCAAAAAAATACAGTAAATAATTCGCAGTACATGCATTATACATTAATGATTATTTTAAGTTTGGTTTACATTACAACATCACTTACTTTTTTGTCTTATAGTAGGTAATATCGCTTGAGCTAGTTGTACATATGAAAGGGTCACATATTTGGCATTTTGTGTTACTATAGCAACAAGCCTATCACCTGGAAATTATCTGTGTACATGACACACAAAAATATGCTATTGTATATAATTATGCTTTATATATATATGTTCTCAAAAAATGTACATATGTTGATTGTTGATTTGCCTTTATGTATATGCCTCTCATATATTCATGTCGTGTATTGCCATTTCTAAACGGACTATGCATCTTTCTCCGCTTAACACTCTTGCTCTGTATGCCCTATTCACTCAACCTTTTTCTTTCTGTTCTGCAGCTTTAGTTAATATCGCCGAAGTTCTTTCTTACGTTGCTATACATATTTCGTTTTTCGTCTTTTCAATACCCACATTACTTCCGTGATATGCCATCCCACTCTCTAACCACTCCATCTTTCTCTCTTGTTTATTATTACTCTATTGTCACATCTGTGAGCGTGTACACGCACTCCCTCTGTTGCATTTATGTTGCTAAATAGTGTCATTTTGTTGTGTCGTTGTATAAATTGTATATTGATGTTCTCGTGGGCCATGTGGCCTTCTGAATTCGAAATAAACTTCTTCTTCTTCTATATATTTAAACTGAAACTCGAATCGAAAACGGAAAACAGCTAAACCCATTACTTAATGTAAGAGTT